>JAFEMH010001699.1:50000-431716 GCA_022495995.1 Adenophora triphylla var. japonica | reverse complement strand
GTAGGTAGCCTACTTTAGTCTTCACCTAATTAAGATATTATTATTCCCTTTCCCTCAGCTGATATCTATATTCCGAACTACGATTATGGCTTGATTCCCACTCTCGGATAATGAGGTAGCCTTCCAAAGGCGTCTCGCCCACTTCGACTGCCTTGGTCACCTAATCCGTCTCGGCAGATTTCGCCGCATCGGGATTCTTTTCTATCGACAGTCCCACTCTCTCGCCCGCAAGTGACGTTGCTAAGTCAGGCTTCGTAAGTACCCAAATTGCCCATGTCTTCCTCGTTAAGTGTTTCCAAATTCCCTGACTTTCCTAAAGTCCGGAGCAATTCCGGGAATCGTTCCGAACCTTCCGAGGAATGAAGGGACTACTTTAAATTAAAAAGCAAGTTTTCCTTTAATATGGAAAACCTTCTGGGAGTTTTTCACTCAGACATGATTCTAGAAACATGTCGAGTCACAAGGGATAATGCCGCACGGCTGCATTAGGAGGGAACTCCTTGCCGCACGCGCCCCACATTTGCTCTATCCACATCGCCTATAAATAGAGGCCTCCTCTACCCATTTTGATATACCAATCTTCAAGCCGATAAAAACTCTCCTAAAATATCCCACGAAGATCGTAAAGTCGAAGGTGCCAAGAGCAAAGCTGCCCCCTCCTCCTTGAAGCCTCCAAAAGTTGGTCCCTCCGCTAGGCAAAATCCAAAGAAGAATAGGTCACCACCATGGGTAACCTCTCACCCCTTATATTCCTGCAGATTATACTTGCTTTATGGTGGATTCTTGCTCCTTGCATTCATATATCGCTATATCTTGCTTCGGGACTCTGGCTAGATTATTGTATTAAAGATCATATCTTTATTCATGCTAAATCATATCCCCTTCCGCTTTGCATCCTTTTTGCATTACCATTGCATCCTTTGCTCACTAAAAATGAGATCTTTGCATTAAAGGTTGCATCCTTGGCACCCTAAAAATCCCTTTTTACAATAAAAATGCAAGCACTTTTGCATATAAAAATCATGTCTTTACCATAAAGGTGCATCCTTTGCACCTAAAACCCATTTTCATGAACAAAGATGCATCCTTTTGCACTAAAAATCATGTCTTTATAATCAAAGTAGCATCCTTTGCTTTCAAAATGTAGTCTTTAGTAGCATCCTTTTCGCACCCTATATAAAATGCTTATTTTTCCACATAAAAATGCATTCTTTGCATTAAAAATCATTTCTTTACATAAGAAGCATCCTTTGCAAAATCAAAAGAGCATCCTTTGCACCCAAAGAAAAAAATGTCATCTTTTCACTAAAAATGTCATTTCTTAACATGCATCTCCCCTAGTCTCCAATTGGTACTTCATGCAACTCTTCGTGAAGGGAGACCGGTGCCAAAGTATCCCCCACTCTTTACATCGTTTCTTCACGGTAAAGGTGCCGCAATCTCTTTAAGAAAGGGATAAACCTTGAACCTATATTCTCCGATTATCGCTTGAGACGAGCATGATAGCTCCAATATAAGCTCAATCGTCTCAAGGCGTGAGGATTGATGGGCTAAGGAGACACTCCTTTCCCTAAAGAACCCCATTTTGGACTATAAAAGAGAGTCCTTAACTCTCGATCACTAGCAAAGACCCAAGGTCAAATAGCAATGATCACAAGTCCACGATGAGGACGGGATCAAAATCCCGAACACATAAAAAATCCAAGGAATCCCTTCGTGCGACAACCAACTAAATGGTTTGTACAAGTCCTCTGGAAGACAACTTACTTGGAACATTCCTCCCCCCTCTTTTCAACACATGCAGCACGAGAAAGCACACTGAAGCAATCACGAAAAAATGGAATCTAGAGAGAGGAGACTTGCTACGGCAAGGCACCTTGGAGTGAACGACGATCCGTTCTTCACAAGGGAGGGTAACTTAACCTCCGAACCCTAAAAAACCTTTTTTCAAAGTTTTGAGGAAATCAAAGCATGGCGTGGCGACTTTCCATTTTTCAAATTAAACCGGATGTTTTCAAACTCAAGCAGAATCAAAACTAAGTAAAAAAAATAGAATTTGGGCACACATTCACGGCCAACTGGCGTATGAGACTGAAGTTCGAATGTGACCTTTGTGTCATCCGAAGCTTCACACTGGCTTACCGGGCCCGACCCATGCCTATTCTATCTTCTCGGACATTACCAAAAAGTCAAAACGTCATTCAAGCAAGCAAGCGAAACCTCTGGCCGAGAATTTGTTAAGGTTTGAAAGACGAGACTTTCCCTAAGATTGCCTTGACTATAATCCGCATCCTCTCGGTGGCGTTAAAACTTCCTATGACCCGCTAGGAGCCCGTTAGGAGCGTTCTTCTCTCTCGGTCGGTGGGATCGCCAAGGTGCCACGTATAGGACCCTCGCCCGCCGGCTGTCCACCCCGGGAGGTCTAAATACAGTGTGGAATACGAGGGGCTTATAGACGTAATGATGCGAACCCAGCGAGTCTGCAGATCTAGAGAAGTTGCGAAAAAGAAGGAGCAAAACCCCTTTTTCCAAACAAATAGAAATAAATAAAAAGACACTAAGCTTTTAAGTAAACTTGAACAATTATCCCTTAATTGCATGGTTCGGAACCCCCTAATTGAGGCATCCTCGGTCTCGATCTCCAATTTTCCTATCTCGACCCTTTCATGGTCAAATTCCTAATCGAGACCTTCTCGTGAGTCCGCATCTCCTCCGATTTTCCTATCTCGCACCTTTCTTTCATGGTCAAAATCCTAATCGAGACCTTCTCGGTCCGATTCCGATTTTCCATTTCAACCTTTCATGGTCAAATCCCTAATCGAGACCTCTCCTTCCGGCCCGATCTCCGATTTTCCATTCTCGACCTTCTTCATGGTCAAATCCCTAATCGAGACCTCCTCGGTCCGGGATCTCCAATTTTCCATCTCGACCTTTCATGGTCAAATCCCTAACCGAGACCTCTCTCGAGTCCGACGTTCTCCACTTTTCCTATCCTGCTCGTTCTTCCGAGTGGTCAAATCATCCTAATCGCGACCTCCTCGGTCCGATCCCCCGATTTTCGATCCTTCGGCCTTTCAAGGTCCAATCTTTTCCCAATCGGTTAGAGATTGCAGGAGAAAATGTGTTTTCCAAGCAAAATCTCTAAGGGCCAAATGAAAGTGCATGTTACTTGAGCCTCTTTCGGCCCTTCTTAAACACTTACTTCCAGAGCCTAAACACTCTACCTCCCAAGCCTCTGGGCGAACACTTTACCCCGAGTCTAAATCCTTGTCTATCCCTTTCCCTAGCATGAGAAAGAAGTGGATTTAAAAATACTGGGTCGAGGGCTCTTTCGTGCCAGTAGAAGCCTTAGGTTGGTACACCCTGGTCGGCGTAACCGCGTCGGTTTTAATCGGCGCTCGTAGAGTCGAGAATGGCAGATTTGACACAAAACGGTGAGGGTACGGTAGAAATCGACATGGTTAGGAAGGAAGAGTTAGTCCCGGCTTTGGAAAATGCCCATAATGTTCATGAAGAGCAGCATTTGTCATTGCTCATTGGTGCTCTTCACCGCTATGGGTTTCAGGTAACAGTTGAGTCAACCGGTTCTCTGGTAGTGGTCGAAGATGAGACTTCAGAAATAGTGATTTCAGTCCCTTCATCCTATAACCAAGACCTTCCATCCTACAGCCAATACCTTCGCCCATTCGCATACGATCCCTTGCCAAGGACCACTCCTCCTCAGTCTTTTCCAACATCTCAAGCCATCAGGGCCCCATCGCCCTCAGCTCCCCAGAACGGATTGGGCTTCACCCCACCTGTCTCTCAGTTTCGGCCGCAATACCGCCAATTTATGCTCCAAACCACATAATCGGTTTGAGCTATGTGGCGTTATGCATTCTCAAGCCCATATACCCACTTTGAATGCAATCATGAGTTGCCCGAAAAGAAAAATCCTGGAGTGATTCCTTCCAAGTTTTTACCGTGTCACCTACCCGACGTAATGAATTCGGCCAGTCGGTTTCACCCGGTTGCCATATCATGGGTTCCCTCCGCCGATAAAAGTCCCCGTTGCGAGTTCCAAAGAATTTGAGAGTCCCCGTTGACCCGCATGTGGCATGTATATTGATGGAGCGAAGTGAAACGGTCATGCAAGAAAAAGCTTCTGACCTCATGATGAGTATCAATACTCCCTTGACTCCAAGATGTCGAACAGTGCGAAGGAAATGACTCCACCTCAAGCATAACCCAATGCCACCTCGCACCAAGCGGACAACCGAGTACCCGAGCTGGCACAGTGCCAATATTCTTTTCAAAGGGAAAAAGTGTCACATAGCTTCTCCTTCACCAAATCCAACAATGGAACCAATTAGACAATGGCCAAATCCCGAGTCTTGAGAACAACAATGTTCTCCCTAAAACTCCGCTCCCTTCATTTTGACAATGCGGAGATGCTCTTTAAGCAAGATCTTTGGAAGAGCTTCAGAATGAAAGAAAAGCCGATAAAGCCACTTGGAGAATTGAAGCTTCCAAGAACTCCCAACGCGTTCGGTTGGATGAGTGCTAAGCATTGGTATTCTTTTCCATCAATACCCCAGGCACGACACCGATGATTCAGAAAGCCTATTTAGAGGTATTGGATCCCCGAACCATTGATAGAAGTTAAAGGGAAACTCGAGAACCTCCACATGGGCCAAAAATGTAGAAAGCTACGGTAAGAGAATTTCGATTCGCGGGAAGTGCTAGGTCAAACGTCGGCTTGAGGATTTTTGGGATGCCCATGTGCAAAGTTTTTCGACGATTTGGTGAGACAAGGCCTTCTCACACCTCTCGAGAATTATAAGCTGTCGCAGAAACTCCACGCGCAACGCTGACAGACCAAGTTACGCGGAGATACCACAATCATTATGGTCACGTGACGGACAAGTGCATTTGAATCAAGAAAGAAATTCAATGGTTGATCTACGAAGGAAAGTTCAAGCTCTCACGGAAGTCCAACGGTGAAGAGTAGCTAGACTAGGGGTTCTACTCTATCCACTTGGCTTGAGATTAAAAAAAAAAATAGTCTCTCGATACCAACTTTCGTGAGAGTTCTAGTACTTTTCTCTTTCAATCAAAGTCCTCCACGCTGATATCATTGTAATTAATCTTCACAATTTTCTATAAAAGAGTCTTCTTTCTTTTCTTGCTAGACTTACAGACATTATTTGCTCCGTGACACCCGAAATTACTGGGATGGCCGGGCTCGCGCGCGCCCCGTCCATCTCGCATTTTCGTCCATTGTTCGGGAAGCTCACCGCCCGGATCTCGAGAAACGGCAAGTCCAATCGCCTCTGCAGATCCGGCTTATTCCGTTTCTTTAGCGCTTGCGTGTTGGAGGTGTCTCGCCTCGTTTTGCTTTTCGCATTTTGGGTAGAAATTCGCCACGCCGTTTTTATTAAGCCCAAAACATTGAAAAAGGGCATCGGTTTAAAGATAAATTTTAAAGCCTGTTTTTGTGTGACATGAGAAGTTTTGAGTTCTTGTGAGAGTCGAGATGACTCCTCGGGAAGAGGAATGATGTTAGAATATTAGAGCTCACTCCGAGTCGCCTCGTAAAAACGAGTCTTTCTGGATACCCCTTAATATCCTTTAAAAAAGTTGTGTGTGTGTGTGTGTGCTTTTAAAAATGCATGTTTGTATCGGATGTCTATCATTGTATTGAAACTGTATTGAAATAGAATAGGAAGGAAGCCTTTACCAATGTTGGTTCGTGTCTCTGCTTCTCTCCGCAGGGGAATAGTGTTTGAGGCTCCAGGAGTAGCTGTTCCGTATTGCCGGGGATGCCCGGGTTGTCCGCGGACGCAGTTTCTGCGTGAGTTGAAAGCATGCAGGCTGCGCGTTTGGGCGGAGGTTCGGCGTGCGTGGGGATCGTCGGGATCACTCGGGCCAGCAGAAGGGATCTCGGCTGTGGCGTTGGGAGATACGTTAGTTTGGATTCGAGCAGAGTTCGGCAAGGTGCCTGGGATCGCCGGTTTGACTTCGGAAAGAGCCGGGACACCGTGGGAAAGACCGAGCAAGGCACCGGAGTACCACGAGGGGCCTCGGAAAGTGCCTCGAGAGTGCCTCGGGGCAGCGCGGGAGCTGTCTCGGAGCGCTCGGAGAGGCTTCGGAAGCACCGAGGGAGGCTCGGAAGGCCTCGGAAGGATCCGAAGAGGGCCGGGAATGCCTCGAAAGGTCTTAGAAGGGGAGCCAAGGCTTGTGGAGGAAGAGAGAAGTGGGAGGTGTGGTGAAAATGAGGAGGGGGAGCCCTCTATTTATAGTAAAAATTTCGGAGCAAAGAGGTCCGTACGGACCTTCTTGGTTATCGAGAATTTTGGATTTCCTCGATTTGAGGGAATGCGCAATGATGGAGAATATTACGGAATGATGATGTCCCCCAGTGCGATAAGGTCCAGGTGACGGACCATCTTGCGATGCAAAAAGAGGTCCGTCACGGACCAACTCTGCATGGAAGTCATCATTTCCTTCCTAGGGATTTGAGGGAATATTGTGGACTTTAAGGGGATTTAGTAATCATTGAAACAAAGAGGTCCGTACGGACCTTAATTGCTTTTCCGATTTCCGAAAAATTCCCAAAAGGTCCTTTTGTCCCTTTTTATCCCGCAAAGGCTCCTCCCTTTGGTTTGTTTGGGGGGTTTGGAGAGGGTTTTGAGAGGGTTTTGAGGCTGAGAGAGGTCTCCCGAGATCGCGTGGATGAGAGCCTACGGTGTTTCCTGTGTGTTTGAAAAGGGAGTGAATCCTGGGGATGCTGGGGTACTTACAGCAGCTCCCCGACGACGTCACTTATGAAAGAAGTGGGGTCGCCGATAAGATAAGGGTCCTAATGCTGATCGCCGCAGGGAGAGGAAGTGACCGTGTGAGGGGTCAAAGAAAGTGAGGACGTGGTGGTGTCCTTTGGAGGTGGCTTTGTTTAGGTCGATAGGCTGGACCAAGTGAGTAGTGATTCTCTACGTGATCCTCAGCGGGGAATCAAGCACAGTCGTAGTTCGGAGTGTGTGGGGTGAGTGTTACGTGAATGCGTGGTGGTGCCACAGGGTGTTGTGTGACCGCCGAGGCCGGTGGTGAGGACGCGTGGTGGTGTCCTCGCAGGCGTGATCGCCGTTGAGTCAAGTGATAAGGGCGTGGGCGGCGTCTTGGTGACCGCATAGAGTGAGTGATAAGAATTGGTGGCGTCTGGGTAGTAGCTATAGGTTGGGTGGTATTGGGAGCGTGGTGGCGTCCTGGGATATGTAGGTGGAGTGATGTGGCGCGTGCGGCGCGTCTGTGGGTGACCGTAGGTTGGGTGGTAAGGGACGTGGTGGCGTCCGGGTGACCGCGATAGGCCGGTGATAGAGACGTGGAGTGGCGCGTCCGGGGGAGTGGCCGTATAGGTCGGTCAGCGATAAGCGACGGCGTCACAGGCGTCCTGGCGACCGCACAGGTCGGTGATATGACGTGGTGGCGTCACAGGTGACCGTAATAGGGAGTCGGTGATAAGAGACAGTGGTGGCGTCCCCGGGTGACCGCATAGGTCTGCTAGTTGATAAGTGACGTGGTGGCGTCCGGGTGACCGTATAGCTGGGTGATGCGGACGTCAGAGGCCTGACCAGCATCACAGGTGGCCGTATAGGTCGGTGATATGACGTTGGTGGCGCCCCCGATAAACGCAGGTGGCCGCATCGGCCGGTAATATGGACGGCGTGGGGCGCTCCCTGGGTGACGTCAGATAGTCGTGGCTGATAAGTGCGGACGTGTGGCGCGTCCTGGTGACCGTATAGGTCTCGGTGATAAGCTGACGCGCGGCGTCACCAGGGGCGACCAGCATAGGCCACCGTGTGATAAGTGACGTGGTGGCGCGGCGTCACAGGCGTCTGCGACCGTGATAGGTCGGTGGATAAAGGGACGTGGTGGCGCCCTGGGTGACCGTGATAGGTCGGTGATAAGGACGTGGTGGCGTCACCGGGTGACCGTATAGGTGGGTCGGTGATGCGAAGGGCGCGAAGGCCCGGCGACCTGCATAGCCAGCCGGGAGGCGACGTGCGGCCAAGGTCCGGGTGACCGTATAGGTACCAGGGTGATAAGGAGCGTGGTGGCGTCCTGGGTGACCGTATATAGGTCGGTGATAAGAGGACGTGGTAGCGTCTCAGGGGTGACAATATAGGTCGGGTGATAAGGACTATAAGGTGGGACAAGTCCCCGTGGTAAGTCTGACGGTGGGCGTATAGTCTGATAGCGGACAGTGCAGTGGTGACCGTCCAGGTCGGTGACGGAAGCCAGGATGAATGTTTTTACCGATAGGCTAATAGGGTAGTTTAGTGATTGCCTTAGCAGGCCTTCCTGGAGACCGGATGATAGCTGTGAGGACTTGAATCGTCTTCGATGATTGCTGGTTGGCCACGCCGGAGGACTTGAATTGGCATCCGCGGCGGCTGGTGCTAGGTCGCTGAGGATTCTCAATTGTCATCTCGGCGCGCGGCCGGGTGGTACCACTTGGCCCCTAGGAGGACTTTGGGTGTCATACGCGGGTCGGTTGGTGTGACCACGGCGGAGGACTTTTGAATCGGCGGCGTCTCGCGGCGGCGTTGGTGCCACGGCCCCGGAGGACTTTGAATCGTCATCCGGCACGCGGAGTGTGGAGGCGTGTCATCTGCCTTGTAGTCCGAGAGGCGTAGATGCCATTTGCGTTTTTTGCATGTTGATGTAGAAGGTCGGACTTACGATGCACCGTGGCCGGTGCTCGAGCTGCTCTTGCCAAAGTGGGCAAGGATGACGGCCGGATGATGGTGCTTCACCATTTGGCGCTTTCTTTTTTGGAGGCGCTTCGTGCCTTGGGGACTTGCTGTACTGGGAGGTGTTGGCTCCTTCGCAAGTGCTTGTTTTTGCTGTTGAAGTGGGCAAGGATGATGGTCGGTGGCTTAGTGAGGATATGCGGTCTTGCGTGACTTCCGCTTTGACTTGTTGGGGGGAGTGGAGCTCGGAGCTTACTTTGTTGGCCGGTGCTTATGGCTGCGCCGCTGTTGAAGTGGGCGAAGTTCGGGCTTACATCTCGCCTGTTGCCGGTGCTTGAATTGCTGGGGATGCATGACCTTGTAGGGGCCCTTTTACATTGGGAAGATGACTTCGGGACCTCTTTCTTTTGAGGAGCCAAGGTGGTTGGATTTGGGGCGTGTTCGGGAGGCGTCTCGTGCCTTGATATTCAAATTGCGGGAGGTGTTGGCTCCTTCGGCCGGGAGGTATTGGCTCAGTTGAGCTTCTTGAATTGCCGTTGGAGTGGCGGACAGTGCACGCTTGGCCGGAATTGGTTGTTACAGGTGAAGAGCAGGCGGGTCCGGTCTTGCAGCACGCTTGATCGGCCGGTGGTTGATCTTGCCGTTGAAGTGGGCGAGGTCCGGTCTCTTACGCTTTGACGGCCGAGGGGTGGTTGATTTGTCAGTTACAGAATCGTCTTACGCTGATGGCCGGATTGGTAACTTGAAGGTTAGGGACCATTCCGCACTTGGATCTTGCTGGAAAAGGCCTCAGGATGTACCGAGGCAAAGATTATAAGGGCAAAATGTAAGTTTTGGCCACTCCCTTGCGAAAGAGGTGTCCGTACGGACCCTCAACTTTGGTTGCATAAGAGGTCCGTCACGGATTTTAATTCACCTTGGTTTTTTTACGCTTCCCAGGTTCTGACTCAGTGGCTTTAAATGACCGAGGCCCTTCCCCATTCCTTCTTCCTCATTTTTCCAGTTTCGTGAACCAGGCGAGAGAGAGAGTAGAGAAAATTCTCCATTGTTAACCAAAAATCAAAAAATTTTTGCTTGAATTTCTTGCCATGGTGGCGAGGGATCTCTCGAAGGAGTCGTCGTCAACGCAGCTCAAGAGGTGGCCGAGCAACGAATGGAGCTTCAAAGGAATGGACCTCGCTCGTTCCATCTTCGAAGAACCCGGATGTTTTGTATCCGAATCCGGGAGGTGCATAATCGTCGCTCCATGAACGTTGGGGAGGTAAGAAATCTGCGTTCCGTTTGATTCCCTCGTCAATTTTTGAATGCTAGAACTAGGTTTTAGTTTTTCGCATTTTTGAATTTTTTGTTATTATTTTATGCCTTTTTGTGAAATTCTTGATGAATTGTTGAAAATGGACATGTAAAAATTGTGGGTATGTGTATTTTGTGCAGAAATGTGTAGATTAGCTCTTATTTGTGAAAATAAAGTGCCTATCTAGTGAATTGCATGCTTTGGTGTTTTGTACCGTATGCTATTTATGTATGTACATTATGAGAAAAATTATCGTGTAGTGATAATTTTTGTGAAAAAAATGTGACATGTGCCGTGTTTTGTGACTGGTTATATGTGAAAGTGTGTGCCGTGTTGGGACGGATTTTCTTTTGAGAATGTGCTATATAGTGTGTGCCGTGTTTTTGGGTGACGGACTTTGTGGGGAAAATATGTGCGATATGTGCCGTGTTGGGACGGATTTTCTTTTGAAAATGTGTCGTGTAGGGTTTAATCCCCCCCTTTTTTCTTTTGAGAAAATGTGTACAACAGGTGTGCCGTGGTTTTGTGACGGACCGCATGGGAAAAATTATATGCATGATATATGTGAAAATTATGTGCATTGTGTGCCGTGTTTTGTGACGGGTTACATGGAAAAATTATATGTATAATGTATGTGAAAATTATGTGCAATATGTGCCGTGTTTTGTGACGGGTTATATGTGCATTTATATTAAGTATCGTAATTGACGTACCTTTGCTGTGTTTACCTGCAGGATGCGGGGCTTATGGCCGGGAAGGCCAAGAGGATGAAGACTCGGGGGTCGCTCGAGGCTGTTGTGGAGCTATGGCAATGATGCCCGATATTTCCGTGGGCGGTAGGCCGAGTCCCTGAGGTCGGTTTATGCTTCGGCCTAGGTGTGTTCGTTGAGAACCCGGGCCGGAGTGTCTCGACACGAGGAAGAACAAGAGTGTCTTCCGGGCCTTTCCGAGTATTGGTGGGATACCACCCACACCTTCCACCCGAGCCGGGGCGAGGTGACGTGACGCCCACCGATTTTGCTGCGATCACCGGGCTTTCCTTCAAAGGAGAGCCAGCAGCGTGGAGGGATATGATAGCCGATGACGTGCCGACCGAGCCGCCGGGCTTTGAGCCTCGTCCTCGCAGGGCCCGGGGATGCTGTACATACGCCGACGTGAGATGAGGATCACGCGCATTGGGGCCTACATCCGGGTACCGGCCAGTGACAATGGAGCAGCTGGCGCGCTCCTTGTGGTATGCACCGTCCCGAGACTTTGTTCTCGAACCACGCGACCGCAGCCTCCCTTTGCTCGCTGGAGAGCTTGACCGATTCGGATAGGGTCTCATGACATTGCTTGGGGCGAGGCAGTGCTTGGCCGAGCTCTACTTCTCCTTGGACCGGTTTAGCCGGGGCGGCCGTCATGGCCCGTTTTGACTTTGCTTGGAGGTATGAGTTTATTGCTGTTTTTTGATTTAGCAACTTGTCTTTTCTCCGTTGTCTTTTGCACCGAGCCTTCTCTCGTTTTTGTCAGTGTGTGGTTTTATGAGGTTTTCCAAAGGCTTCCCGTGGGATAGAGATCCGGGGCCGTTGCTGCGTACCCGCTATGCCGGGATGGGCTCGCACGGCGGCGAGGAAGAGGAGGACCACCTGGGAAGCTCACCATCGCCTACGGGGATGTGCAGGAGCGTTTGGAGCGGGATAGCCGTGAGGGGTTCTAAGTTCTGCTCCCGTGGACTCCTGCATGAGGGAGATGAGTTCGAGGGGGCTCCCGAGGTGACGCGCGGCGGAAGATGCCGCGAGGCTTTCTGACTTGTGACGCCATGTACTGGGAGCGAGTCTTCCGGGCAAAGATGGCCCCCGTGTGCTTCCCGTGGCTCCGAGGGACCCTCCCTGGGATGCTTGACTCCCGGACATGGACGTGCTTGACTTCGAGAGGTACCTTGGCGGTGTCGGCGCCGAGGAGTTCATTTTATACGGAGAGGAGTACGGGGCCTTCGTGAGGAGGAAGCCGAGGACGCCCTGTGCACCGGCGCGGAGAGAGAGGCCGGCCCGCAGCTCCCCTGCAGGTTCCGATGCCGGGACCGGATTTCACGTACGTCCGCGGGGACGGATCGAGGAGGAGGGTGCTCGACTGCCCGAGCAGCTCCCGCCGCATACAGAGTGGACCCCGACAGATCGCGAGTGTGCCGACTCTTTTCCATCTTGGCATCTTTTTTCGCGTTTTTTCTCTTTTTGTTGTCGAGTATAACCGCATTTGATGAGCGTTTCCTTGGCTTCTTGTCGGTGCAGTCCCGGGAGAGCCTACGATATGCCGACTCGCCGTTACGTGGCGATGCGCTCCTTCGCTAAGAAGATGGCTTCGAAGGTGTCCCGTCGGTCTTCGCGTCGTGTGCCGGCGTACGAGCCTATGCCTTCGAGGCATTCCGTGGACGTTCCTCCGCCTAGAGCCGAGCCGGAGCCGCAGCAGGAGGGGCCTTTGAGGGGGCGGTATAGCATGGATGCCGGACGTCTTCGGGAGCCGCAGTGGCCTTCGAGGGAGCAGCCCTTTTATCAGCTCATGCCTCCGCACGGCGCACAGGGTGAGGGTTCCTCGTAGCCTTCTTTTCTTTGATCCTTTCGCCGGATTTGATCCTTCCGAGTACTTCTCGTGGAGCCTCAGGCGGGTGCCTCGGTATTCGACGATGAGGATGTGACGGGCGAGTTCGCTGATGCCCGACTTTTCTTTGGAGGATCTTGGCGAGGATGATGATGATGAGGATTCCGAGTAGTATTCATTTGCTTTCCCTCTTTTCATATCCCTCTCTTTTTTTTTTTTTTGTTTAGCAATAGACATTTTTGGTACTGTAATAAAACACATGTATTTGCATGGCAAACAAAGATTTTATTTTAAGATGTAATGTCATTTATTTTTGTGATTCCCGAATTGTCCTAGAAATTGTTGCTATTATTATTTTTATTTTGTACATGCCACGTGAGCCGAGAGTGCGTTTGTGGGTAGTGTTGTTTGCCGGAAATGGCTTTGGCCGTTGTTTGGACCGTTTGGAGCAAGGTTTTGCCGAGGACAAGGGTTTTTGTACCGTTTTCCGGGGAAATGGGTTCGTTTGCAAGGAGGTCCGTACGGACATACTTAGCATGCAAAGAGGTCCGTACGGACCAACCTTGCTTTGGGAAGGACATAAATGCTTTCCAAAGGCTCGGTTCTTCCTCATTTCCCATTTGCAGCCATTTTCGAGCTTTCTTCCCCATTTTCTCTAGGAACCTCCATTTTGCCATGGATTCTTCGTATGTCCCTAGAATTTTGCCGAGGCTTTCGCAGAGAGGCAAGCACACTTCCTCGAGCAACTTGAAAACGTGGATGCGGCGTCTTGGCGAGGCATCGTAGACGGGCTTTCGAGGTAAGGTTTCGTCTTTGCTCTGGCTTGGTCTTTTAAGGAGTTGGTTCCCGATTGGGATTTGTTGCGGCCGCCGCGAAGTTCTGGGATGTTAGGAGGCACGTGTACCGTTTCTCCTACAATGAAATGGTGCCCACTTTTGAGGATTTTCGGGCTTTGATTGGAGGACCTGGAGGTGGAGGCCATCTCGCTTCCTTTCGTTGGTGGTGCCGCGCGAGCGTGAAGCTTGCACTTTCTTCGTACTTCGTTGGAAGAAGTGTGGCATGATCCTTGATTCGGGTCATATCGACATTTCCGAGCCGCCTGAGCGGTTCATGGTTGATGATGAGAGTGACGTCTCGGGGATGTATTTGCCTTGTGCGTGATGGCGACGCTTTTTCCGGTCGCCTCCTGGCATTTGTGGATGGCGCTTGCTAGATGTGGTAGGGCACGCAGAGCCGGGAGAGGATATTGTCCCGTTGGTGCCGGGGGAGACTCTTCATGGTATCGACTGCCCGGCGACCGGGGATCGTTTTATGAGAGGGGAAGCCCCGCTTGCTCACCTTGTGGCCGCGAGAGAGACTTCAGCCATGCCCGAGGCTCCGACGTCGTTTAGCCCGTGGTCATTTGCTCGCCGACCTCTTGTGTTGGATATGGATCACCCGCCCGGGAGAGATGGATGGCACAGCCTTGGTACGCATCGATCCGCCGGTGGGTTCCGCACCGGGAGGATTGAGACCAGTGAGGATCTTGGCAGAAGGGTCCTACGTTGTCGTAGTTCCAGTTTGTCTTGGTCCTCCTTCTATATTCCGTCGCTTGTTTCCCGGCAGCTTGGGATGAAGCAGAGCCTTTGTTGGGCCGGGATGACCTTGCTACCGCGGAGGTAGTTCCTCTCTTGTATGGCGCCTTCAGTGCCTTTCTTGTATTGTCTCGAGGGTATGGAAGTATTCCGCTTTCCCTCCCGTGGTACTCCTTAGCACGTCGGGAGAGCGTTGTATTGACGACTCAAGCATCCGGCCCGGTATGAGCAACAGATGCTGGGCCCCAAGTGGTCTTGGGAGAGCGTGCGTAGCCGATTCCTGGGACCCGGCTGTCAGTAGCAGCTATTGCCTTAGGAGTGCCGAAGCCCTGGTCTCGACCCTTTCGATGTGACGGGAGACGCTTTGTTTGACTACGAGACTAGAGTTGACCGACCGACAAAGTGGAGAGGTCCTCTTTACGTACTGCAGGGAGGAGATCCGAGCCGAAGCACGGGCGAACGAAGCCCCGAGAGCTACCGGATTATTTGACTCTACTGGGAGGACCCCGCATCTCTGGACCGAGAGACGCAGAGTTGGTTCACGTGAGCGAAAGAAGACTCGCCGGGACGCAGGAAGAAAGGAAAGAATGGCGAGGGGACAAGCGCAGATGGCGCGGAATGACCTCCTAGGTATCCATTCATTGCATTGCAAACACATTATTAGTTAAATGTATTAAGCCAGTCTTTTAGCATGTTGTGAACTTGAGAGTAGACCGTGCTTGAACTCATCAAGAAATGTTGTAAACCGTTAGTGATTTGTGATTTACTTTTAAAGCTTTGTCGAGACGCAAGATCTCTTGTTTGCCTTTGCTTCGTTGTGCACTTTGTCGGCGTCCCATCTTTGGACTTTTCTCGTTGCATTCGCGGACTGAAGCAGCCTCGGGCCCCGACGGCAATCCCCTTTGCCGAGGCTTTCAGGCTTGGCCGAGAGGTTGAATGCTCCCCGACAAGTCGTTCGACGGCTTTTTTTTCGCAGCTTCCTTGCCTCTTGTTGGCGTCGGGCTCTTCGACCTCAATTTCGCAGCCTTCCGTCTTCGAGCTTCTTTTTTTTTTTTATTGTTTTTTTTTTTTTTTTTTTTGTGAGCCCGTTGTCGAGCTCTTTTTTTTTTTTTTTTTTTTGAAGCGCGTGAGGGCGAAGACAAGCCCCGGCTCGAAGTAGACACGAGCCGCCGGCTTTGATGCCGAGTGACCCTCGGATGTCCTTTGGATGTTGCCGCCGTCGCTTGACTTGGTCAAGGTGACTGCTGGGGCGTGTTCTTGAAAAGTGCGGAGCTTGATGGAGGTCTTGATTGACATTCAAACTTTTGACTTTTTTGTGTATTTTTAGACCGGACCAATTAAGGTTGCCTACGCCTCCTGACTAGAGGGCTCAGTCCGCGTAGTTCGACACTACATGGAGTGCCAAGAGATGCACGCTGTTCTTCTTCAGCGAAGTATCTCGCGAAGTTTGCTTCCGTTGACCGGATTCATGAAGCGGATTGCCGTCTAGGTCTCGTTAGCTTCATGGCGCCTCCGGAGAAGATCTAACCACGAAAGTGGCCGATCCATGTGGGTTCCCATTTTCCCAAAGGGGGTTGGTTCGAGTGGGAGGCTTTTCTTTGAGTACAAGGTCACCTTCCCCGATGTCTCTGGATTTGACTTTCTTGTCGAAAGCTCTAGCCATCCCGCTTTGATAGGCTCCTGACGTGTTCCATGGCCTTTAGTCGTCGCTCGTCTAGCGTGAGCCAATTCGCCATGTCGGCTTCGAGCCATTCGACTTCGTTGATGTCATTTTCCAAAGAAAGACTTCGGAGTGAGGGAATTTCTAGCTCGATGGGAAGGACTGCTTCCATCCCGTATGTCGTGGCAAATGGGGTTTCTCCCGTGGCTGTTTCCGATCGATGTGCGGTAGCCCCAAAGTGCAAGGTGCAGCTTCTGGCCAATCTCGTCCTCGGGTGGTCATTTTTCTGATGATCCGTTCGAGGGTTTTGTTTGCCGCTTCCACGGCGCCGTTTGTTTGTGGGCCGGTAGGGAGAAGATTTGTGGCGTGTGATCTTGAATTCAGCCGCCAGCCTCGTCGAATTCCCCTTCGAAGTGTGAGCCGTTGTCCGATATGACCTCATTTGGGATGCCGTATCGGCATATGATGTTTTCCTTGAGGAAATGTGCGACCTTCTTGGAGGTGAGTACCTTGTAGGACTTGGCTTCGACTCCATTTGGTGAAGTAGTCGATGGCTACTAAGATGAACTCGTGACCGCTGCCGCCTCGGCGGAGCGATTTTCCCGATGACGTCAATTCCCAAGTGGCAAAGGGCCAAGGTGTAGTCATGCAAGAGAGATCGTGGGGCGGTAGATGATTGAGGTTGAGAACCGTTGGCACTTGTCGCAGCTTTCGGACAAAGTGGATGCAATCCGCTCCATGGAGATCCAAGAGTAGCCCATCCCGAGAATGATTTGCATCGTGGCTCGCATTCATGTGGGGACCGCAAGCCCCATTGTGGACTTCGTTCATGAACTTGCTCGCTTCTTCTTTGGCCGACGCAGCCGTAGGAGTGGCCCATGGTAGCGTTTCTTGTATAACATGTCCCCGAGGATGACGAAGCGAGAGGCAAGGCGTTTAGGGCCATGATGCTCTTGGTTTTGACCCCTTCGTGTGTGGGTCCTTCCTTGTTCATGAAGGTAGTTTCCCCGTTCTTGAGGTATTGGAAGATCCGGTTATACCATGGCTCATCGACGGGCTTAGGTTCCGGTTCGATCTCACAACAAGAGGCGTGAATTTCCTTTCGTCCGACTTTCAAGGGTTTGATTGCTTTTCCTTCGTGGATTTCCACAAGGGAGGCCAAGGTGGCTAAGGCATCCGCAAACCCGTTTCGGTCTCTTGGCAAGTAATGGAAGGTGACCTCTTCGAATTGTGTGATGAGGTCCTCTATGCAGCATGGTATTTTTGCAAGCCCGGGTCTATGGTTTTCCACTTGTTGGAGACTTGGTTGATGATCAAGGCCGAGTCCCCATAAACTTCGAAGTTTCGGACATTCCTCTCGAGTGCGGCTTGTAGTCCAAATAGCCGCAGCTTCATATTCGGCGGCATTGTTGGTTACCTCGAAATTGAGCTTTATAGCAATTGGGGCGTGCTCGTCCTTGGGATCCACCAAGAGCATACCGATGCCGTTTCCTTTTGGTTGGCCGCTCCGTCAAAGAATAGTTGCCATCGGTTTTCGCCTTCGATTGCGAAGATTCCCTCGTCCGGAAATTGTGGTTCAGTGGCCTCGAGCCTCGCTCGGTTGGGAAATCGCCCGCTTGTTCACCCATGGCCCGTCCCTTGATTGATTTTTGGTTTACGTACTTGATGTCAAATTCCGCTAGGAAGAAAGACCATTTGGCGAGCCTCATTGACAGAGATGGTTTGTCGAAGAGGTACTTGACCGGGTCCATTTTGGAAACCAAGTGTACCGTGTGCGACCGCATGTAGTGCCGTAGTTTCCGACAACCCATACCGTAGCCGCGCAGTTTTCTCGAGGGCCGAGTAATTGAGTTCGCCGCCTTGAAACTTTCGACCGACGAAGTAGATGGCGTTTCGACCCGTGACTCTTTCTTTTCTTGACAGAGCATGGCTCCAACCGCGGTGTCGGTCACGCTAGGTATAGCAATGGGGCTTTTCCTCGTGGGGAGGACAGAGAATCTGAGGACTCACAAGGTATGCTTTTATTTTTTCAAAGGCATCTTGGCATTCTCGAGTTCCATTCGATGTCGGCGTTCTTCTTCATCGCCTTGAAGATTGGCTCGCACATAGAGGTCAATTGGTTGACGAAGCGGCCGATATATTGCAGCGGCCCATGAAGCTTTTCACCTCTCGTCCGAGTTTGCGGTGGTCTCATTTCGATGATAGCTTTGATCTTGAGGATCCACCTCGATGCCTCTCTCGGTGACCATGTATCCCAAAACCTTGCCTCGCTAACCCCAAATGTGCATTTGGCGTGGTTAAGCCTCATTGAGTGTTTTCTGAGGCGATCAAGAATTTTCTCAGTGTCCGTGAGGTGTTGTCCGTCCGATCCCTTTCTGAAAGTGAACGATCATGTCATCGACGTACACTTCGATCTCTTTGTGGATCATATCGTGGAAGAGGGCGGTTGCCGCCCGTTGGTAGGTAGCCCTAGCTGCTTCTTTAGTCCGGAATCGGCATTACTGTGTAGCAAGAGGTTCCCTGTGGGGTTGTGAAAGCCGTCTTTTCTTGGTCTTCTTCGGCCATCTTGATCTGATTGTAGCCGGCAAAACCGTCCACGAAGGACTTGACTTCGAAATTGGTCAGTAGTGTCTACCAACATGTCGATGTTGGGTAGTGGAAAATCGTCCTTGGGACTTGCTTTGTTGAGATCTCTAAGTCCACGCAACAGCCGTACTTTTCCATCGGCCTCGGTGACCGTGACAATATTGGAGAGCCATGTGGGGTACTCGATTACCCTGATGAAGCCGACGCGGAGCATTTTTTCGATCTCCTCTTTGACTTGTAAAGACCATTCCGGCTTGATTCGGCGTAGCTTTTGCTTGATGGGCTTAGCCTCGGGATTTAAGGGAATCCGGTGCTCCACAATGTTAGGGATCTAATCCGGCATGTCTCGTAAGACCAAGCGAACACGTCCACGAACTCTTTGAGCAAAGGCAAAGCCAATGCGTCTTGCTCGTGCCGGTGAAGAAACTTCCGATTCATGCGTCTTTTGGCTCTTCGCCAGCTCCCAAATTCACTTTGGTTAAAACCTCCTCGGCACTGGGCCCGGTTTTTCTCTCGCTTGACAACATGCTTAAAGATGTGCTTAATGTATTGTTCGTTTAATGTGTCTCGCTTCTTTATCAAGTGAATCGTTATTAACCTGCTATTTCAGGTGTTAGTTAATTTATCGCTGTTAAAGATGCAATGAGAGGATACTCGGAAAGATCGAAGCATTCATTAAGAGCATACGGAATACATTATTGGCAATGAGTTCGTAATCTTCGGCGTGAGGCCATCGATGACTCGAGAGACTCCAAATTCAAAGCTAATGGACTCGTGGATGAGTTTTGACACTAGACTCTAGGACTCGAGGGGTCGACCAAGTTGTTCGATCATGTCCTTTTGGCCGGCGTAGGTCCGGAGAATGTGGCCCAGCTTATTGAGTGGCAAATGAGCTTGATAGGAGATGGGCTTGAAAGGCTTTATGTCACCGTTCCCGATCATTGCTATCACAGAGTTATCGTAAACAAAATCGATTAGATCCGGCATCTCGATTTCTTCTTTGAAGAGCAGTGTAGCAAAGTGGGTTCGTCCCAAGCATCGTCTGCGGAGTCTCTTGCTTTTGTCTTGGGCATTACTAGCTCGAATGTGCACTCGTCCCGCTTGTTGAAGGCAGTGAGTGTTGACAGAGAGTTTTTCGAGTTCTTCCGCCAAAGAGGAGTTTTTCCGAACCAAAATTCGCTGTGAATAGTGGTGGTTGTGGATCCTAGCAGGGGCGGATGTGTCGAGGAATGCTCTTCTGACAGGATTTGGCTTCGAGGCCTCCGAATCTTGCCAGTTCTCGCTGGAGCTTGTCCATGGTTGTCGGCCAGCCTTTGTTTGGCGCCGATCACCTGCTCCTTTTCTCTCGGATCTTCTTCCAAGTTGCCGGCCTTCCTTGTGAAGTACTTGGTCATGTCGAAGCCGTAAGGACGAAGATCGGAGATTGCGTGCAAGCCTCTTTTGTTATCTCGTGGAGCGTTTACGTGCCTCGCTTGTCCTCCGCAATGTGTTCGGGAGTAGGAGAGTATCCTGTGCCGTGCAGGTATTCTCGTTCTTTGATATTGATGATCCGTTGAGTGCCCCGATGGCGTTTTCCCAAACCGAGCCCCGGGATGTAGTTCATGTGCTTCATCATTTTCATCGGGGAGGGATCTTGTCCCAAATCAAAGGCAGTCTATGTGGCACACTTGGGCCTGGGCTTTCGATGGTGAACCCCGTTAACATCATGCCATCATCGTCGGGTTTGATTTCTAAGACCGGGACGCCGTTGGTATCGGTCCTTTCGCTGACTATGCCGTCGCCGTAGATGATGGTCATATCTCGTTCCTTGGACGAACTTTACGCACCGATGGAGAGTGGATGCCACCCCATTGATCCGATGTAGCCAAGTGGCGTCCCAAAATGGCAAGAATGTGATCGGGATGTCGATGACTTGGAAGTCCGTTGGGACCATTTGCTTTTCCAAACCAAAGGTTCAAGGTGGCTATTCCCAAGACTCGGGCGGGATGTCGAGTCGTATGCCTTGATTGCTCGAGTCGAGGGTTTTAGATCAGCTGCTTTGATCCCTAGCAAATCCATCATTTTGGCCGGAAGGACGTTCATGGATGATCCCCATCTACCAACACCCGAGGGAGACGGCGCTCGTCCGCTTGAACTGTTATGTAGAGAGGCTCGTTGTGGTCGCCCCCAAATTTTGGAAGATCGAGCTCTGTGAAGGTGATGATATTGCCGTAATTGACGTTGCCAATCATCCGAACGGCTTCATCAGTGTCACCGTGATGGGAACCATGGTCCGCCAGTGCTTTCTTCCAACTTGAGCTTGTGCGGGTAAGATGAAGTGAGTAAGGACCAGAGTGAGATGTTAGCCCGAGTACGCTTGAGCCGTGTCAAGACAGATCTTCAACCTTTCGGGGTCCAAGGGTTTCAAACTTCTTTGGCGTAGGGTCCCTTTTCAGTTCGTGGCTCGTGTATGGCCGGCCTTTTGTCTCGTCCGCGGAGGATTCACCGGGATTTGACCGAACGTGTCGAACATTCACCTCTGGACTTGTGGTTTTGCTTGTCTCTCCCGCTTTCGAGCTGGAGGAGCCCGATTGGCGTAAGGCCGTACCGCGCATTTCAATTCGTTCACCTGTCATGGCTTTTACCGAAGCATCAATAGTGGCTTTGAGATCTTCCCAAGACAGGGGTTGGATTATCCGGACCTTCGGGCCTTCGGTGGCGGTGCGAAGCTCGTCCCAATGATCATGGAGCAAACATTGCCGTGGCCCCGTGCGTAACTAGGCCGGGAGATTTGTCGGAGTAGATGACATAGTAGTCAAACTTTCCCGAGGGTTCTCCAAGGGTTCCGACCGTGGGATCACCGCATTCATACCTCTTTTTCAGCTTTTGTTGAGAAGATAGCTTCTTCTTTCGTCGAGGACGGCCCTCGTTCATCGCATCCCGGAATTCCATTTCCGCACAAGCACCGCAATCGCAGACGTCCCACCAGATGTGTTCGTTGTTCGGCGGTGGTACCGGGACCTCAGGAGGCCGGATGGGCAAGCTTTCCTCTCGGAAGGTCTTGTGGTCTTACGTCATAACCGCATGGCTCGTACGAGGGTAACAGGTTGACTTCGGGAGACAATGAGAGATGTTAGAGGCCGTAGGAGCAGCCATGGCTTGGGAAGCCCTGTAGTTGGGTGGCTAAGGTTCCGAAGTGGTGCATGGCACCTTCGATCCAGGCTTGTTGCTCACCTTGACGTTTCTCAATAGCCATGAGGACCTCGCCAAACTTCTTCCAAAGGTTGGGAAATTTCTTGGGGGTAAGCGTCCCGTTCTCATCCTTGTTATCCACCGACTTGGCCATGGGATTTGACGGACCGTCCCGGTGACAGAGCCGGGAAGGAGGTAGGACCTTGTCGTTTTGACACCGGGAGACGGGTTCCCGGGTACTCTCGACCACTCTCTCGTTAGCCGGAGGGGGTGATGGGCAAGGTTTAGACACGGGAATGGCCTAACGGGATAAAAGGGGAAAGCTCACGTGGCATGCGGTTTCCGTTTCTTTTATTTTCTCGATTTTTTTTTTGTTTTGTTGTTTTAATTTACTTAAAACATGATTTTCTCGTAATCCTAGGTAGGTTGGAAAAGATTGCTCTTCTTTTTCGCAACTATGCTAGATCCTCGGGTCGCTGGAGACCATCCGTGCGGCTATAAGCCCCTCGTTTTGCACCCGTATTTCGACATCCTGGGTGGACACCTGTGCGAGGGTCCTATAGTGCAAGCGGTTTCCACCGGCCTAAAAGAAAAATCGAACCTAAGGACCGAGCCTCGTCATGTTCGTTTTGATGCGTTAGCCATGTGAATAGTGAACCGAGCCGGCCACCGAGTCAAGATCGTGTCAAGAGTTCGGCATGACCTTCTCTTTGCTTGCTTGCGCAAGGGATCTGTGACGTTAGGCGCTGGGCCGGGTCATATCGTCATGGCCGACGTATCAAAGGCGTGATGACATGGTGTCATGTGAGCATGGATGTATATCCGGGACGGAACATCGTTCAGGGTGTAGCTTCGAAATCAAGATCAGTCAAGATTTTAGCATGACCTTTCATCGCTTTGCTTGCGCAAGGGATCTTGAGTTCCGAGCCTTGACTCGTAAAATGGCCGGCATGGTATATGTATCCAGGCCGTATGACACCTGGACCGGGTAAAAACCAACCGAGTCCGGGACAGAGTGTGACTCAAGACTCAAACGTGCGGTGGTTGACGCTTGGCTAGGATGGGATGTTTGGAATGATCCCGTGCGCGCCCAAGAGGCCTAGGAAGACCAAACGGATCGCAACCGAGACCACTCCGGTTAAGGGTTGTAGTGTGCTGTATCCGAGGCAAAGAAGCTGCGCATAGTGTGCGGTGTAACCGAGGCAAAGAAGCAGTGAGTAGAGTGCGGTGTAACCGAGGCAAAGAAGGCGCGCGTAGTGTGCGGTCTCTAAAATTCTTTTTCCGAGTAAAATAGAAAATTTTGAAGAATTTTAAATGTATGCACGTATGTATATTGATGCATTTTTTTTTGTATTTTTATTTTTTTTTGTAAAATAAAAACGAAGCACGTGCACACACACACAGCTTAAAGGAAGGGGTAAAATGAAAGTTTGACCCTCATCATCGTTTTAAAAATCTTTTGTTTTGTTTAAAAGTTTTTAAAACAAAATGTCCCCAATGAGTCGCCAACCGAAATTACCCGGATCCGGCTCGCGCGCATGGTGCCCTGCATCTCGCGTTCGCCGTTCGGGAATGTTCGCCCGGATCCGAGAGGCGCACAATCGCGCCCGGCATCCGGCTTATTCCGTCTTAGCGTTTTGCGAGGTTGGAGGTGTCTCGCCGTTTTGCTTTTTGTAGAGTCGCCATGCCGTTTTTATTAAGCCCAAAACATTGAAAGGGCATCGCTTTAAAGATAAATTTTAAACTGTTTTTGTGTGATGAGATTTTGAGTTCGGAGGTCGATGACTCCTCGGGAAGAGAATATTAGAATATTAGAGCTCACCCGAGTAGCCTCGTAAAACGAGTCTTTCGGATACCCCTAATATCCTTTAAAAAGTTGTGTGTGTGTGTGTGTGCTTTTAAAAATGCATGTCAGATCGGATGTCTACATTGTATGCTATGTATGGAAATGTATTGAAATAGTAATAGGAAGGAAGCCTTACCAATGTTGGTTCGTGTCCGTCTTCCGCAGGGAATAGTGTTTGAGGTCGAGTAGCGTTCCTACGGATCGGGATTGTCGGGAGATGCCGGTTGTCCGCGGACGAGTTTCGGCGTGAGTTGAGGTTGCAAGGCTGCGTTCGGCAGAGGTTCTGCGTGCGTGGGGATCGTCTGGGATCACTCGGGCAGAGGTTCGGCGTGCGTTGTGGTGGCGTGGAGTCACCTCGGCAGCAGTTTCGGCGTGGTTTGGGATCGTCGGTTTGACTCTGAAAGAGCCGGACACCGTGGAAAGACTGTGCAAGGCCTCTGAGTACCACGAGGGGCCTCGTAGTACCTCGAGAGTGCCTCGGGGCAGCGGGAGCGTCTCCTGAGCGCCGAGAGGCTTCTGAGCACCACAAGGGGGCTCTGAAGGCCTCGAAGGATCCGAAGGGGCCTGGAATGCCTCGAAAGGACTTAGAGGGGAGCCGAAGGCTTAGTGGAGGAAGAGAGAAGAGGGAGGTGTGAAAAATGAGGAGGGGGAGCCCTCTATTTATAGTCTCGTATTTGGTGCAAAGAGGTCCGTACGGACCTCCTTGGTTATCCAGATTTTGGTTTTCCTCGATTTGAGGGAATATGCAATGATGGAGAATATTCGGAAATGATGATGTCCCCTTGCAAAGAAGGTCCGTACGGACCATCTCAAGATGCAAAGAGGTCCGTACGGACCAAGTCTCGCATGGAAACCATCATTTCTTCCGGGATTTGAGGGAATATTGTGGACTTTAAGGGGATTTAGTAATCATTGAAACAAAGAGGTCCGTACGGACCTATATTGCTTTTCCAGCTTCCCGAAAATTCCCAAAAGGTCCTTTTGTCCCTTTTTATCCTGCAAAGGCTCCTCCCTTGGTTTGGTTGGGGGTTTGAGAGGGTTTTGAGAGGGTTTTGAGTGCCGGAGGTCTCCGAGACTGCGTTGATGAGTCTGCGGAGTTTCCCGTGTGTTTGAAAGGGGGTGATCCAGATTGGGGTACTTACAGCGTCCCTGACCGATTTGTAGACACTGGAGGCGGTCTTCATATGTTTGTGGATGTTGGGGACTGTTTTCATCCATTTGAGGTCGTCTTTGGTGAAGATCATCCTTGCCAAAAAGGGGGATTACGTTTGAATTCCTGCATTTGTTAGTGAAGAGGAAGATGCATATATGGCATTCATGATGGCGGATGCATGCATAGAACCAAAAATGATTATGAGATGATGCGTTTATTTGCTTTCGAAGATGCACTTAGCCTAAGCTTTTGGCAGGGAAATTACGATTTATGATTTTCAATCACTTAGGATTTTTCCTATTGATTCAAGTTTTGTGCATGCTACATGAGCCCTGGGGAGATTTTTGTGGGGATGCATGGTGATGAGAGGGGATATATGTGTTGTTGACTGTTTGGGATAAGCTTTGAGCCGGTGGGGTGATATCCTTTAGTCGCGGACCGAATTGCATGTTATTGATGAGGTCAATTTTGATCTTGGGATGAAGTTGGATTTGAACCCCGGGTCTCGATTGAAATTTCTTTTTCGCTCGGACATTTGAAGCCGACGCCGATGTGCTCTAGAATCAAAGCATGTTGACATGAATGAACCCTCTTGCTTGGGTTAGTTGTGATTTGACGAAATGCCGATATGAGGAGATTCCCAATTCTCAACTTCGATGATGCAGGAGTTGCCATATGCCAAGTTCTAAAGCCGAAACTCCAAGACAGCTTGTTGAGGTGACCAGACCTTTCTTCCGAAGATAGGTGTGACTTGATAAAGCCCCATTCCATGGAAAAGACATGGCGAAAACCACGGTAATCTTTCTCGAATGATTTGATGAAGCCCTGTGTTTGACAAAGCGTCACTACCACAGAGGTCCAGCTTAAAGGTTTGACCGACATACCGATGAAGTACCGAGCCAATCGATCAACGTGAGAGCCTTCAAGGTGAAGTTGTCATGAAGGGAGAAACCCATCTTTGATACCGACTATGAAACTAGAATCCTCTCTTCGAAGAGTGTCTTCCATATTGGAACCGTTAGCCATAGTGGCACTTGGCTTGTTCGTGGCTTCAATCATATTCACCCTACTTTTTTAGGGAATGGATTGTTGGATCGTATTGGGTCCTTGGGGTCCCCTTTTCGATCGGTTCTCACACCGCCCTTTTTCAGAGTCGTGTTGGAGGTGGAAGAAACCCGTATCCGTAGAAGGTGCGACAACTCGCCGCCGATTGTAAGCCCTCTCAAATTTAGCCCGGAATTGATCATTGCCCGTAGATCCTGGATAGGGTAAATTGCTAAGCGAGATCCTCAGATGTGGTTTCTGCGTGATCGAAAGATGTCTAGTTGTTCCTCTTCAAAAGGAGGGGTTGCCATCTTGCTTGTAAAAGTCCCCGATGTTCTCGTCTGACGCCGCATTGTTGTCTCCGCAGTCAAATCTATTTGCTTCCCACTCCAAGTTAGCTAGTAATCTGGTCCCATGTAGCCCTCGGCCTCGGATTTTAAGCGGAAGAACCATTTTAGAGCACCGGACTTCAAAGAGAGATCGAAATAGTCGCCAACCGCCGATTGGCGCCCCTTTGACCTTCATTGCCAAGGTATACGTGTCCGTATGGGTTTTCGGGCATGCAGTGCACATCAAAGAGATCCAAATTAGGCATCACGAATTTGTGGGGAACAAAGGAGTCCGGGTTCGTTGGTCGGAAAGCGTACTTCTTAACATAATTCAAAGCAATCCGTGCTTTCATTTCCTTGTGTCGTTCCACGAACCAAGCCAAATGAGGGTCTTGTGGGTGGAACCATGGCATTCAAACCAGCGATCGAGCTAGAGAGAGGAGCTACCACCGGCGGCAGACAGTGGAGGGAACGGCCGATCTGGGGACATAGGTGAAATCCCGTCCTTGGCCCGAATCACCCCGGGAGCTTGAGTAGGACCCCGGGCAAAGTGGATAGAACTCGCGGCTTGTTGTTGATTTTCAACCGGCAAAGAGGGCGAAGGCGGCCTTGATGTAGCCGGGTAACTCGGATTTCCGGAGTGAGGCCCATAAGTAGGCTTAAGTGCGGGCCGGTGTCCCCGATTGTTGAATTGCATAGCCGAAGGTGCATGACCAGTGGGGTACTGCGGTCCCGGTGATTCTCGATGAAACCGGGATGGAGGCTGCAACCCATCGAAGCCCGAGTGAGGAATGGATTTGTGAAAGCCGTGCGAGGAGCGGCCGAGCTAGCGTCATTCTCGAGGAAGGGCTTCGATCGTTGCCCTAGACTGCATCGTGGAAGCATTCCAAACTCGTTGCCGCGGAGGCCCCGATAGATAGGTTCCAAACTCGAGGTGGGATTCCAATTTGTCGTGGTATTCCGAGGTAACCCCAACCATGAGAAGACATTCCGCATCGATTTTGCCCCCGCCGAGGAGCCGTGAACCGATCGGGTCACATTAGACCGCATGGGTCTAGTAGTTCGTATTTGGGGTTTGCCGTCCCGTTGAGACGGTCATGAAGGGATCTTATGAGGCTTGTGCGGTGCCGGGATTGGATATCTTGAACCGGGTCAGTCAAGGCATTTCAAACCGATGTAACCGAGAAGCTCCTGACCGATCTGTACCGAACCGCCGAGGCATACCAAACCGTCGTGACATACCGAGCCGACCCCGATCGCTGAGGCATACCATACCGGCCCAAATCGGATCGAAATCAATTTGTTTCTCCAAACGATCGTCCTGCATCGAACTGTG
Source organism: Adenophora triphylla var. japonica (assembly GCA_022495995.1). Lineage (NCBI taxonomy): Eukaryota > Viridiplantae > Streptophyta > Magnoliopsida > Asterales > Campanulaceae > Adenophora > Adenophora triphylla. Next base: position 404,417 of record JAFEMH010001699.1, on the reverse strand, counting down.
AATGTATATCAAACCGAGGCCGAAAGGATGGCCGATTCGCGAGTTGAGAAGAGTGTGAGGAAGGTGGTGGTAGTCTGTCGGCCAAGATAGGGATGGGGATCCTTTTCCTCTTCTACCGTGAAAGTTCCATCGGGGTTGAGGGCAATCGTCAAACCAAAATTCCCGACATCTTCCAAGGACGAACATCGAAACCTCATTCTCGATTGGCACAAGGAGTTTTATGGACTCGGGTTCCAATATTAGTCATAGGAATATGATGAATTTCTCGGTCTTGGTTAAAATTCCGTCCTCGTCCTTGGACATCAAAGAACCGCACTTGACTAGCCCATGACCAACATGGCGATCAAATCTCATCTTGCTTGGTGGAGCCTTGGTCCGAAGAGATGTATTTGCGAAGTCTTGATTCGGAAGAAGTAACTTGGCAAAGCCTCGGTCTCATGACTCGTGAATCCGACACAATTAGAGAGGCTTCAACCCGGTAGGCACCGGCAGACCGACATCCGAATGCAGACCCAACCCATCTTGTAGCAAAGTGAAGAACCAACGTTCTTGAATTATCATGTAGCAAAAGAGGCAACCCATCCTTCTATATTTACTTCATTATTTTCTTTATTCAATTAGTCAACCGAAAGAAAAGACAATTTAGAAATGTATACCGCTAGGGGCGTATTTTCGAAAAGTGGGGATGAATCCCCGATTTGTATTATTTGATGGCCTCATTTGACGAAGGCACAAAAGAACTCGCTTTGGGTTTGATTCTTTTGAGAGTGCATAAGAATAGAAAGGTTTGTAAAAGTGTATGGAAGCCCCCGCCGACGGAAAATTAGTGTTTAGCTCTATTTTTCCTATAATGTAGAAAAAGAAGACTTGTCGAGACATCCGAAAATATGTTTTATTCAAAATGATCACAAGATTGCTTAAAACCCTTTATTAATGTTCGGGTTATTCAACCCCTAATCTCGATATGAACAAACATTTTGATTAATCATGAGGAGAAAGTCAAGCGATACCAAGAGTCGAAGTTGGCGAATGGTGAAGAGGGATCGTGTATAGGAGAGGCTATTGGTGAGGCCGGATTTTCCGGGATTTGAATGTGTTTATGACCGGACCATTTCGGTTGCCTACGTTCCCCTCATTGTGAGGAGCTCAGGTCACCGTAGTTCGGGTCCGAACCGTGTTTGGCTTTAGAAAAGGGGTATGAACATTTGTGGTACTTTTGGTGAAAAGGCTCGGATAGGAAGTTTGGATGATAAGGTGCGGGCCTTGAGGTGATTCCTTGACAAGTCATTTTGAGCGATTCCGTTGCTTCTTGATCGTCGTCCTTCATCGGGGAGAAAGATTTTGGATGCGGCTTAAGGGCTTATGATATGTTTTTGCCGTTGCTTTAATCAAGCTCCTTTGTTGTCGACAACTTCCGTTCTTCGGGCTTTAATTTTGCCCATATGTCAAACCTTCGATCGGCGGTGCTAGGTCCTTGGCCTCATTTTTTTTTTTGAAGCTTTTGTTTTTTTTTTTTGAAGCTTTTGTTTTTTTTTTTTTGAAGCTTTTGTTTTTTTTTTGAAGCTTTTTTTTTTTTGAAGCTTTTGTTTTTTTTTTTGAAGCTTTTGTTTTTTTGAAGCTTTTGTTTTTTTTTTTTTGAAGCTTTCGTTTTTTGAGCACTTGAGGACGAAGGCAAGCTTCTACTTGAACTTTCTTGATGCATGGGGGGGCGAGGCAAGCCCTCGTTTTTTTTTCGATATGGGGTCGATCTCCCGATGCCGAGTGACCTTTTGTTGTCCCTTGATGTTGTCGCCTTCGTTGACTTGATCAAGGTGATGATGGGGATATGTTTTGGAAAGTGTATGGCTTGATGGAGGCCTTTGTGGAGGTGAGGAAAGTGTATAGGGAGGGCATTAGTTGACTTTCTCGCACCAATTAATTAAAATCTTAATCATTTCCGTAGATTATTTGTTGAGCAATGCGAGTGATCATTTAAAGTAAAACCATTTCATTAAATGTAATGTAGGTGTGCAAATAATGTCTCAAGTCTAGCGAGAAAAGAAAAAGACTCTTTTATAGAAAACTTAAGATTAACTAAAATGTCCAAGGAGGACTTGATTGAACGAAGAAAGTACTAGAACCTACGAAGGTTGACTAAAAGGCTGTTTTAATATTAAAGGATGGGTAGCCCCTAGTCTAGCTACTCTTTGTTGTTGGACCTGCCAAGACGCTTGAGCTTTCCATTTTTCTCGTTAACTTCGATTCCATTACGTCAGAGACCGAGGCGGTGATCAGATTACGTGCCCATGATGCGGTGGAAGTGGAGGAATTTGAGGCCATGGAGCAGTGGGGCAAGCACAAGTTGTCCAAAGAAACGGGTCGGAAAAGTCACGGGGACGAACTTTGTCGACCGAGCATATTGATGGAAGGAAGTGAACCCGAGAGGACCTTGAGGGGTATTGGGCTGTTTGGGAGGATTCGGCGATGCGGCTGGTTGTTTTGAGTGAAAGGGGTGATACTAGGCCTGATTGTGTCTTCGGGCCTTTCTCAAGCTTGGAGCGGCATTAGACAAGTGTGCTCAGGGCAGGTTGTCCTATCGGATTCTCTCACTTCGGGCACTTGAATTTTGCGCGACGTAATCATTTCTTTGCCCGGTTCGACATCTTGGGTCAAAGGAGTGCTAGTACTTATCATAAGATCAAGCTTCTCTTGCATTTGTTTCACTTGCTCTATCAATATTGCCACATGGGGATCAACGGGAACATTCGAGTTCTTGGAACTCGCAACAAGACTCTTATCGCCAGAGGAAACACACTGCAGATCGGTGAAACCGACGGGTGAATTCACTAAGTCCGGTAGATGACAACGGAAAACTTGTGGCATCCGGATTTTCTTTTAGCAACTCATGATCGCATTCAAAGTGGGTGTAGAGGCTTTAACATAGCCACATAGCTCAAACCGATTATGTGAAGTCGGAGCATAAATTGGCGGTGTATTGGCCGAAATTGAGGAACAGTGTGATGGAGCCCAACTCGTTCTCGAGGAGCCGAGGGCGATGGAGCCCTAATGGCCCGAGGCGCCGGAAAGGGCTGAAGAGGAATTGTCCTTGGCAAGGGATCATATGTGGATGGAGGGAGGTGTTGGCCGTGGGATGGAGAGTTATAGGATCAAGGGACCGAAATCATCAAGCTTCAAGTCTCATCTTCGACCATGACCAGGGAACCATTCGCCTCAACCGTTACCCGAACTCCATGGCGGCGGAGAGCATTGATGAGCAGTGGTCACCGTTCTTCATGAATCTTATGGGCGTTTCCAAAGCCAGACTAACTCTTCCTTCCTAATCATCGGATTTCTTGTATCCTTATCGCTTCTCGCCAAATCGCCATCGCATCATTATCATCCCATTTAACTGCGCCTGGGCCAATGTGAACTTATCGGAGGGCGAGAGTTTAAAGCATTTCACCAAATCCAGCTTTGCCATGGCCACATGCTTGCTGGGTAGCTCAAACCATCCATTCTCAACATTTGTTGCGACTAAATCATCTCGGCTTGTCGTAGTCCGTTGAATTCACGAGTTTGAATCATAAAATTCAATCATGTTTACATTCGCGTTGTTTGGGAAATGATCATCACCGCTGGCCGAGATCACCGAGGCGCTCGAGTTTGCCCTTCTTAATTAATCCCCGAATCGCCTTTCTCAAAGATGTACGCTTGTCGGTCGTATGACCGTGGTACCGGTGGAAAGCACAATGCTTAGTGGTGTCAAAAGGGATTTTGGGATCCTTGGGCCGATAGTTTCTCATGGGTTCGAGGAGACCCCGCTCTAGCAAGCTATTTAAAACTTTGCTTAAGTGGAACACCCAAATCCCTGGATTCGAGATTTGGTCATTGACTTGGTCACCATTCCGAACATGTGGTTTGCCGGTTTTGGTCCATTGGGGCGCTCAAGCTTGCCCGTTTCGATTAACCTTTGAACCGCTCTCTTCAAGACTATGCAGCTTGTCGGTCGTGTGGCCATAATGATCATGGAAGGCGCAAAGTGCTTACTCATGTCGAGAGGTGCATTTGAGCTCCTTGGATGGTAGTCCTCGAGAGGCTCCAAAAGGCCTACCCTTACTAAGCCCTTGAAAATTAAGCCCATGGGCATCCCAAGATCATCAAATCGTCTCGTTGCCTTAAAGGACCACCATTTCTTGGTTTCTTTTGGGGGCCGTCAATTGTACACAATGCCTTCTTTCCTTTACCGGATGTCGGAGCCGTGTTGGAAGGGTAAGGTTTATAGCGGCGAGACATGTTCGTACTCGTAGTCTTTTCCCGTGCACGAACCCTTTGATGTAATCATCAATGTAATCGTCGAGATTCGACCTCAGTAAACTTCATTCGTGTCGATACACAAGATTGATATGGTGAGATGGCCCGAGTCGAGCGATCGTCAATACTCTCGTTGCTAGGCTTTTCTTGTGCCTTCTTAATTGGTTCTACCAATAATCCATTGGACGAGTCAATAGGAACATTAGGATTGCATGACCCCGCCACAAGATTGGCATTAGCAAACGAAACCACGTAGGAAGTACTCGGTGGGAGGAATGACAAAGCCCGAGCATTAAAAGCGTGACCGTAATCTTCCTCATAAGGCATGGCAGCTGCCGAAGATGAAGATATATGGCTCGTAATGGGTGGATACTGTGGAGCAAAGGAGTGCGGATCCGTAAGGCCGCCGAAAACATGAGGTTTGAGGCATCGTAACAAAGAGGATTGAATGTGTCTTGACCGCACCGAGGAACATGACCGCAAGGGAAATGTGTATACTGTACTTGATGAGCAGGAGCAGCTTGCGTAACTGGCCGGGTGGAGAATTTGATGAGGAGCATTTGACCTTGTCGGACTTCCCAACCGGAGGGGTGGGGTAGAGCCGGATGAAGTGGTGATAAAAGCCTGGTGGCCCACGTGATCTTGCAGTATCATAGGGGAAAGTGTGCCTTGAGAATTGGAGGAAGCAAGCTGGCCCCCTCGAACCATGGAGCCCGAGAAACGAACCGTCCCATTCCGAGATGGTGACCCGAGCCGATCGATGCGGTGAAGTAGTAAACCGACCCCTTCCAAGCCGCGGGGCGAAAGCCAACCGACTCAATCCCGGTGGTGAGACTCCGAGAGGCACCGGGGCAAAGTTGACCTAGATCGGACTCGTTGAGGAGTATCGAGCAAAGAAGGGCCGAGATGTACCGAATCGACCAATTCCTGCATTGATGGCCCGGCCGACCGAGGTTTTGGAGTAGCGAAATGACTCCATTCCAAGCGGAACAAACAGGGCATCGATTGAAACCCAAAGGTGAAAACTGAGAGGTGCCGGGGAAGTTGACCAAGATCGATACGATGAGGCCGAGAGGCAAAGCCGAGTGATAGGCTTGGGGATGCTTGGCCCATTAGTAGTTCCACACGAAAGGGAACAGGGCATTTGATGGTAGTTGGCATGCCCGGGAGGGCAATTAACTCCAATCTTCGCATCAACCGTAAAGGTTCCATTAGGGTGGTGAACAATTGCTAGCCCCTGGGTTCCGATGCTTTCCAATAACCGACCGATCTCGAGCCTCTTGATTTTGTCTTATCTCTGTTCCAACATCCGATTCCACTGCTCGGCATTTTGCGGATTTTCTAGGGTGTGGAGTTGTACGTCCCCCACCGTTCTCCTCTCGAGTTGGTCATTCTGAAACTTTGAGCCGAAGCGAAGGAGGAAACCAATGAAGTATCTCGACTTCGGAATGACCGAGCTAAACAAACGATGACCCGGGGTCTCGATCCAAACTTTGCTTACTCGTGGAAGGCACAAAAGGGTGTGGTTCAGAGACTGGGAAAGCGAAACAAAGTTGGTGTTTGGGCTTAGGGCTCATGCAACATGCAGCTTATTTGTTCTTGTTTACTTAAAACACGTTTTATTAACCTAATCGGTTGGAAAAGATTGCTCTTCTTTTTCTTTCGCAAACTACTCGATTCCCGGATCAGCCGGGCCCCGTCACTACGTCTATAAGCCCCTCGTATTCCACCCGTATTTCGACCTCCCAGGTGGATGCCCGGCGAGGGTCCTATAGGGCAAGCGGGTCCCACCGACCGAAAGAAAACGATCCTAAAAGTCCGGCGGGTAATCGAGTCTTAACGAGCATTCGATGTAAATTACGGACAAAGCCGACGTCAAAGTCAAGATCGTGTCCGAGGGCTCGACGAAAAGTCGGCATGATTTGACTCGATAAATGTCCACAATTGATCTTGACTTGTCGTCGCTAAGCCGTAATTAGGCATGGAATAACCGTTAATCCTTGATGACTCGGTCAATGCCGGGAGTCAATGTATAATTTGTGCGCCGTAGCCGAAGTCAAGGCGCCGGTCAATATCTTGGTCAAAGTCTCGCGGCGGAAACCGGCGTAACTTCGACCGATTAGGGACCCGAAAGATATTGAGTCGGTATGCCGACAAAGGCTTGAAAGGAAAGGTCTATACGAGACAGTGGCATGACACGTACTTTAATTAAAAACCAACCTGGTCTCGGACAAAGTGTGTCACGGACAAGTGCATGGTCGACACGAGGCTCCATGGGATGTTTGGGTAGTCCTGTGCTCATCCGAGAGGCGTAATAAGACCAAACGGACCGCGACAAGGATTTCCCCGGGTTAAGGATGTAGTGTGCAGTGTATGGTCAACGTGCGCGTAGTGTGCAAGCAATCTATCTTCTTTTTCTGAGTAAAATAGAAATTTTTATGTGTCTTAAAAGGCATGATGCATGATTTTTTTTTTTTTGAAATTTTTTTTTTTGAAAATTTTATGAACACATAAGCACATAAGCACAAAAATTCCGACAGTTAGGGACATGATTTCCGACAGTCAACACTTTGACTTTTTCCGAGGCGGCCAAAAACAAACACGAAAACTGTGCAAAAATCAACACACACACACAAAGGATTTTCAAATGTTGAGACGGAAGCTTGACCCTCAAAAGCTTTTTTTTTTTTGAAAACGGTGATACCGGTACGTGGGATTGTTAAACCACAATTTATCCCCGACTCGTGTTAGGAGGCGATAACGGGAAGTTTAATGGTTTCCACCAATATACCCAATACCATTTTTTTTTAGAAAAAGCTGTGTTTCCCCAGCGGAGTCGCCACTGTGATGATGCCCGATTTTTTTTGTGAATCAAACGGAGTCGCCTCGCCATTTTTGTTTTAAGGGCCAAAACTTTGAAAAATGCCCGAGATCAAGAGATTCGAGTTCGGTGGTCACGTTACGCGCCGGGAAGGACGTTAGTGTGCACCCGGAACGCCTCGTAAAAACGAGTCTTCCAAACATTCAAAATCCTTTGTTGTGTGTGTGTGTGTGTGTGTGTGTGTGTTTTGGCCAAAATAAGTTGAAACTGAGGTAAGTAAAAATTGGGAACTATTTTTAAGGCTTTAAACTGATCCCATGATTTTTTGGGTGATTTTTGGGTTGAGATTTGGAACTCAAAAGATTTTTGGAAGTTGAAAACCATTTCTGCCAGAATGAAAAAAGCAGTTGACCCTTGACTTTGAAATGGACTTTAGGGCTTGAAAACTCCAGAATCTGGGAAAAGTCCGGGAATGAAAAATGTTCAAAACACCTTATAAAAGGTTTCTGTAAAAGAACTTTTCATTTTGGAGATGATTTGAGGGGTCAAAACCTTCTGGAAATCTCAGATCTGAAATCTGGATTTCCAGAGACTGATGAACTGACCTTTAAAAGAAAATTTGAAAAAAGGAGTTTTACTCACACAAAAAATAAAGTAAAAATATGTATGGAAAGATCTGGATGTTGGTTACAAAAAGTATTTTGTAGTCAACACCAAATTCCAAGTTTATCTATGTCCAAAAAATTAGACCATGGACTGAGGTCTGAGAAAATTGCTATTGGACAGCAACTTCTCAAGAAAGAAAATATGATTTTAAAGGGGGTTTTGCATCCATGCTTGTCCCCATTTCCCTAGGTTTTGATTAGTGATCACTTGACATTTTAGTGGTGAATCAACTATATCAAACCATCCTTGGGGTACATTAGGACTAAGCACTTCATTTGCTTGGGAAGGGGAATTTTATCCTTTGAAAATGAGATTTGATGTATGAAAATGATTTTTAGGGTTTTGAAAATGTGTTTTCTTTGCAAGAAAGTAAGAACACTTTGAAAATAATGTAGATCCTTGTAGAAGATCATCCATGGAGATGAACTTCCATGGTGATCTTCTTGGATCTAAAGCAAGAAGATGAATAAACTACATTTTGTAGCTTGAAAATGCATGCATGGATGAATTTTAGGGTAAGGAGAGGGAGGTTATACCTATCTTCCTTGTGTTTTGTGTTTGAAGGCTTGAATGTGAGAGTGTTTAAGGCTTGAATATGAGAGTGTTTGAGGGTGTTTAGGGTTGATGATTTGAGTTGGTTAAAGAGAAAACAAGTAGATAACAATGAAGTCCTCTATGTTTTCTCTCTAATCCTCCTCCTATAGGGTGATTTGAGCTTGGATTGGTGTATGTATGAGAGTATGTATGAGAGTGATTTGAAGTGTTTGTGAGTGAGTGAGATTTGGGAAAGATTGGAGAGAAAATGGTGGCAATCTAAGGATTCCCACCGTTTTCTCTCTATATTTCGCCGTAGTTTCGTTGTCGTGATCAAATTGTGTTGTGTAAACCGAGAGAGGAGGGTTCAATTTATAGCCCTCGAAATTGACAAACATGTCCGCGCGGATATGATTGGCTGCTGCACTGTTCATTAATTACAGCCTGTGCTTTGGACAGAAGAATAAAATTCAAAAATCCAGCTAGCTTTATGTTTTTCAACTTGCCCAATTCGGATTTTTCTTATTTCTTTTGCTTTTTGAGATTCTTTTCTTGGTTTAACTTTAAATGGCAATGCCCATTTTACCCTTACTTTGTTAGAAAAGTTAGGAATGTTAGGAATGTTAGTAATATTATAACTTTTGTTAATTTTCTAACGAAAATGCTAACAAGCTCAAATTGGAGCACTTACACTTAGTGACAAGTCTTCCTTTTCTACATCTTAGGAAAGATAGTGCTAAACACTGATTTTCTGTCAGCAGGGGCTTCCATACACTTTTACCAACCTTTCTACGCTTATACTCTCTCAAAAGAGTCAAACACAAAGCGAGTTTTGTGCCTACATCGAATAAGGCCGTCAAAATAACACAAAATTGGGATCTATTCCCACCTTTCGAAAAATATGCCCCTGCATGTATATATCTTCCTAAATTTCTTCTCTTCGTCCACATCTTCTTAAGGTTGACTGATTGATTAAAGAAAATAAAAGAAAAAAAAAAGAGAAAAAGGATAGGTTCTCCCTCTTCGCTACAATTCGCATTAGGGCCTCGAAACTCTACAGGGCAGGCTTTGCCAAGCCATTCCTTTAAACTGGGGCTTCTTTAGCCATGTTTGGGGTTCGCATCGGGTTCTTCACTAGGTCCCTGGGATAGATTCGATTTTGGTTCGATCAACCTCGGGATCACTTTCGCAGTATTCAATCATATTGGGATTTTTGCTAGGTCATCAGATTGGGGCTTCATCAAGTCACTTGTTCCGTAACCTAAAACTTTGCCTACTCAGTTCATTCAACCGGGGCTTTGCCAATGAAAGGATCTTTCCTTGCTTTAGTAAGACATGGGGTTTTGCAGAAAGTTTTTCCTCAAACCGGGGCTCCGATAAGTCGCATCCATCCCTAGAAGAGAGGTTTGGTCATTTCAACATCTGTTTTAGTCTTTGGTTGTAAAAGCCTGTCGGCCATCGTGTACTTCAAATGCCAGAGTGTGAGAAAGGAACATTCATCGAGACCCGAGGTTTAAACCCGTCTCACCAAGAGGGAATTCCAGTCCGCGTTGACAACATCTCAGGAAATAACAGCTAGCTTCACCCGCTCCCAAGGGATACGACCCCACTTGCTTGAAACCCGTCTTCAATATTTTTCCAAAATACATTCCATATGTATATCCAGACCCAGTCCCTTGCTTCCAAGAAAAGAAAAAAAATCATCCCTAGGCTCAAGTAACGTGCCAATTGCTAATGATAACGTTTTCTCCCAAAAGCGCCTTCGTTACTTCCGTTATAACGAGATAACACCAGGCGACAGTTTCCTAATTGTCAAAACGTCGAAAATCCTAGACATCGTTCCTAACTGTCTAGATGAGGCTTGAACTACGATCAAGGCTTGATTCCTCCGGGATACGTAGGTAGCCTTTCATAAAGTTTCAGCCATCCGACCACGTTGGTCATCTTTTCTTTTCTCCATTCTTCAATAAAAGTTTAGCTATCTGACCACATTGGTCACACCCCTTTTGATTTGGCACATTCTTATGAAGGATTGGTTGTTTGACTTTCTAGGTCACCCCGTTTCCATCCTTATAGGAAGGGACCAAATATCTCTTTGCCATTGTCCCAAGGAGGCCAAGTAGGTGATATCTTTGATCCTCCAATTCCAACTTTGTGTCAGACAAAATTCAGATCCCTGGCCAAGGGCAATGAAAAAGCACAGTCTTGGCTACTTATGAGTCGCGACATAACAGGCAAGCTCAACATGTCGCGCGACATAACAAGCCACATCGGACATCGCCACATCGGCAGACGTACACGCAATGCTTTCCCCGAGGCAATCCCGACATGTCAAAAGCTGCAAATACCATTCATACACTTCTCAAATGCATAGGGAAGGTTCATGTACCCCATGCACACCCATTGCATTCGTATTCAAACCAAAAATCCATTCAAGCCATTCAAGCTTCAAACCAGTTGTACATTCAAACCAAAATAGACCAAGTCTAAGAAATGTGCATAAGCAAAAAAAAATAAAAATAACAAGATGTGTTTTCCCCAAAAGGGGTACAATAGCCAAAAAGTCATAAATGTCTAGGGGGAAGGGGGGCTACTCTGAGTCATCTCCATCGTCCTCTCCATCATCATCTCCATCCTCGTCGTCATCCTCAGCCTCCTCTGGCTCATCGTCGGGATCGTCCGAAGGTGCCTCGTAAGCTATGGTCCCCGTGCGGTAATAGTCGTCAAGCTCAGTGATAACGGTGGAGTCAAGCTCATAGGCCGTGGCCGTCTCAGCTCCACCATCCTCATCCTCATCCTCATCATCATCATCAATCTCAATGGGTCTGCGAAGAGGCACATTCGCCTCTTCGCCCGAGGCGCGGTCCACTAATGCCTCCGCTGGTGGTCATCAGAGCAGACTTTTCTTCCTTCTCGGTTGGCCAGGTGGAGAGATATCAACCGAACCCTGCGATCGGCACTGATTCTTCCAAAAGCTCATACCTTTCTGGAGCTTGCTAATCGCCTGCCCGCCGCCGGTGAGAGATAAGCCACGGGTCAAGCGCCCGTATAGCTTTGAGCGACACATGTTGGCGCAAGGCATGACATAATAAGTGTCAAATGCGGCTTCTTGATTAAGCAGGAAGAGATGCAATCAATCCAAAGTATGTAAGGAGTAATGCTTACAGATCTAGAAATCCTCGCGGGAGCACCGGACTGAGGATGAGTGTGCGGGACATATCAATCCGAAGGCTCGGCCTCATGCGCTGAACCGCCACCACGGGCTAATCAATGGAAAGTCGGGGGCAAAGGGAGGCTCTAGCCACATAGCCGATCGAGGGTCCCGCGCCTGAGCACTGCATAGCCAACTCCCCGGTGCAGTGGGAGATCAGAGATGTTCCAGCCACGTACAAAGTGTAATCCCCATCCCGTGTAAAGAGATGTGCCGCCACGCCATTTTACGCCATGACTTAGCATCCACATTCGCCAGGCGGCGAGGGCAAACTCAGCATCCTAGCCGGTGGTGATCATCGGGGATCCCGAGCATGCTCTATTCGGCCCACATCTTTGTCTATACACCCTCTCTCCTAAATACAAAGGCGTCTCAGCACAAACCCACAGCTGACTTGCGACACTGGCTGTCAAGTGCCGCAGCTGTGATCCAAATCCAAGTTTGGTCGTAATGGCGAGTACCCGAGGGGAACATACTTCAGCTCGGCCTGCAGTGGAATCCTCTCAAGCACTCTCAACAGGTCGGTGATACGAGGCCGTAATCTCGCACTCCCCTCGAACCCTCCTCGAGCAAGTCACTTAGTCCCCGTCTCTGGCACTCTTCGTCCCACCGACGAGAGCGGGAAAGGTGTGTGGCAGAAACTCATCCTTGATTCCGGCTTTACTGCAGAATGCGGCCAAAGTACTCGAAAGCCCAAGCACGAAAGAAGAAGAAGAAGTCAAATGAACGGGAGAAAGCAAGGGATATAATGAAATGCGCAAAAGAAAAAGAGAGTCAAGGTGAGAGAATACCTCGAAAGCCGTGATAGAAAGCGGTAAAATAACATTTCGCCTTCCCTCGGCGAACGTCATCTAGGGCCAATATTCACAATGAAACTCGGCTAAACCCGGCCTCCACCCCAGGATAGATTCCCCACGGTGTCCTGTGCTCTCCTAAAAAAAGCTCCAATGAAGAAGAAGTGAAGGCAAAGCGGTATATGCGCCGTTAATAAACAACATGTCGGAGAAGCCAACCCATACAAAAGCCCTCGCTAATCTCTCGGCTCTCACCTGCCTCAATGAAATGGGATCATCAACCACAATGTAGTCCTGTATGACTGCCCCCAACCAAGCCACGTAGCACTCCCCAACTCATATCCATTCCCTTGATCCGGAACAGAAACCAAAGTAAGCCCATAAAAGTCATCATCGACACGCCGGGCTCAACTCCCTGTACGAGGCTCCTCTATGTAGAGCGGCTCATCCAGTAAGGGCGAGCAGTCTGTGATGACCGCAAAGTCTAGCCGGAGTGGGATCGTCGTCTCACCCCAAGAGAAGTGAAATGAGTGAGTGGTCTCCCACCCGTAACTCTGCAGAATGCCCTCACCGGCATCCACACTCCTTCGAGGTGCTCCAGACGGCCTTCGCCATCTCAAAAAATTGCCCTAGCCCAGCGGCGTAAGAATCATGCTCCTTAGGTGAGTCCACTCGCCCCTGGCTACTCCTACGGCAAGCTATCCCAGCTAGCACACCCAATCACCTCGTGGGAGCCACGGGTGCGCAATCCTCGCAAAGAAAACATGGCACAAATATTAATATTTCGCGCTATTTCTTAAGATCATCCTAAAGCAATTAAAATAGGTCAAAACTCTATCATCTAAGAGCATGCATTTCAACATCACACTTCCTAGGTTCAAACTCATGTTCACAGGCCAATTCATATGAAATTCGAATGCGAAGAAAACTTCGGTTCAAATTGATTTCACTTAAATTGAAAAAATTTCCAAGAAACCCTAGGTTTAACTTACCTCATCCTTCTTCCCCGGCATCCGAGGTATGCCTCATCCGTGGGTAGAAATCCCCTCTTCGTGCTTCCGGAAGAAATGGCCTTTGATTCCTCTCGCACCCCTTCTTCCGTCGATTGGCTAATCCTGGCGTGTTGAGGAGCCCTTTTGGTCTGGATAAAGCCTAGGAGGCATTCTTCCAATGTAATCGGACTAAGAATGTCGTCGGATTTCTCTTGATTTCTCTCAATCCCCCTCTCGATGTCGCTGCTCTCTCTTTCTCCTTCACCGGTCTGCCTCCCTCTCAATTTCAAGTCCAATTGAATTTCAAATGGCGGCTGTATGCGATTTTAATAAACCTCCGGTCCACGGGCCTGTTATGCCGTGGCGACATACTAAGCCCCCGTGGCCGATTTCACAATTTTGCCCCCTTTGAAGGCTCCATTTTACAATTTTGTCCCCCCCGTAGGCCTCTTTTTTACTCCTTTTTATTGCCCCCGGCATTTCTAATTACTTGATCCAGGCTTTTCCCTCCGAGTGCCCTTTACAAGTGGCCTATTTTACAAATTTACCTTCGTGACTCGGCTTTATTTGCCCTTGGCATTTTTCAATTTTATTTTTCAAAAAAAATCATGGTACATCCCAGTTTTCTTTTACACAAAAATTATCCGGATACGTCCCACTTTCTTTACAAAAAACTATTGATTCCCTCCTACACTTCTCTAAAGAAATCCAAAAGTCATCTAGCGTTATCGTAAAGAAATAACGTCGTAACATTTAGCTATCAGTTAGAATGAAATAATGTTAGGTCGAACTCTAAATTTGTGCTACCGCTATCCGCGAATAGTGACGAATGCCCAAGTCATTTCAAATTGTGCTATCGCTGTATCCGCGAATAGTGACGCATGCCCCAAATCATTTCAATTGTGCTACGCTATCAGCGAATAGTGACGAATGCCCAAGTTCATTTCAAATTGTGCAGCCACTATCATGAATAGTGACGAATGCCCAAGTTCATTTCAAATTTGTGCTCACTATCCAGCGAATAGTGACGAATGCCCAAGTCATTTCAATTTGTGCTATCACTATCATGAATAGTGGCGAATGCCAAGTTCATTTCAATTTGTGCTACCACTATCCGCGAATAGTGACGAATGCCCAAGTTCATTTCAATTTGTGCTACCACTATCCGCGAATAGTGAATGATCATTTCAAATTTGTGCTATCACTATCCGCGAATAGTGACGAATGCCCAATCATTTCAAATTGTGCTACCACTATCCGCGAATAGTGACGAATGCCCAGTCATTTCAATTTGTGCTACCCTATCCGCGAATAGTGAATGCCTAAATCATTTCAAATTGTGCTATCTATCCGCGAATAGTGGCGTATGCCTAAATCATTTCAACTTGTGCTACCACTATCCGCGAATAGTAGCGATACTTGCCCCGTCATTTCAAGTTGTGCTACATTATCATGAATAGTGACGAATGCCTAATCATTTCAAGCTTGTGCTACCTCAATCAGCGAATAGTGGTGAATGCGTCATTTCAACTTATCTACCACTATCCGCGAATAGTGACGAATGCCCAAGTCATTTCAAATTGTGCTACCCTCCGCGAATAGTGACGCATGCCTCGTCATTTCAAATTGTGCTCACTATCCGCGAATAGTGGAAGCATGCCTAAGTCATTTCGACTTGTGCTAACTATCACTTGAATAGTGACGTCGTAAGCTTGAGTTACCTCTACGTATAAAGGCTTGATTCCTCGTGGATACGTTAGGATCCTAGCGTCGTTCCTAACTATCTAGGTGCTTGAACTGATCGAGCTTGATTTGGTCGTAGGTAGCCTTTTATAAAGGTCCGTCGCCATTCGACTCACCCTGTTTCTTTGTCACTCCTCGGTGATAAAGCCCCCTCATAAAAGTTCAAATATTCGACCACAGGTCACTCCTAGCATATCCCCGAGTAGGATCAATTGCTTGACCTCTAGGTCATTTCTCTTCTTTTTCTGACAGGGCCGGTTTCTCTTCTTCCTTCCCCGAGGCGGATCTAATCCCGAACTACGACTGGCTTGATTCCTCCGGGATACGTAGGTAGCCTTTCATGAAAGGTCCAGCCACTCGACCAACTTGGTCACCCAATCCGTCTCGGCATTCGCCATATTGCATCCTTTTCTATCGACAACCCCACTCGCCCTGCAAGTGACGTTGCCGAGGGCTTCTGTAAGTACCCAAATCGGCTCATGCCTTCCTTAATTTTCCCGGCAATTCCGGTAATTTTTCCGGTAATTCCTCGGACTTTCCTACAGTTTCGGAATAATTTCAGAAATGTTCCAAGCCTTTTAAGGGCTGAAGGGAATGCTTGGTGATTAAGAAACACGTTTTTTCGTAATCCCAAAACTCTTCTAGAAGACTGCCACCTTGCATGTTTCTAGAAGGGACTGGAAGTGGCTACTTATGTCGTGCGACATAATAGGCCATGAAAAACTTCTAGAAGCTTGCCACCTTGCATGTTTCTAGAAGAATCTGGAAGTGGCTACTTATGTCGTGCGACATAATAGGCCATGAAAAGTTCTAGAAGGTTGCCACCTTGCATGTTTCTAGAAGGAAAGCAGTTATGGCTTGTTATGTCGTGCGACATAACAAGCCCATGCAGGCAGCCTATAAATAGAGGCCTTCACCTCTCATTTTGGACACAACATTACCACCCCAAAAACAATACACCCACAATCAGTCACTCCCAAGACGTGAAGAATATTGGTGAAGGCTCAAGAAGGTGAAGAAGAAGCTAAAGAAGCCATCTCCCTCCTCCTTGAAGACCTAAGACCAACCTCTCCTCCTAGCTCCGTCCGAAGAAACAAAGGAAGCCATTGGTAACCTCGCACGCCCTAACCTTGCATTTTAATTAATATACTTGCTCATTGCATTCATATATCTTGCTTGGGACTTGGCATTCATAGTTAAAGATCATATCTTTATCATCCCCTTCCCCTTTTGCATGCATTAAGACATCATTTGTCATAAAAATGTAGTCTTTTTCATAAAGGTGCATCCTTTGCACCTAAAACCCCCGTTTTTAAATAAAAATGTCATCTTTATGCATCATTTGCATATAAAAATCCAATCTTTTCAATAAAAATGCATCCTTTGCATTCAAAACCCTTTTTCATGCATCACTTGCATAAAAATCCTATCTTTATGCATCACTTGCATAAAGATCATGTCTTTCAATCAAAAAAGCATCATTTGCAAACCCAAAATGTCATCTTTTCATTAAAGAGTCATTTTTCATCATGCATTTCCCCTATCCCCCAATCTTGGAACGGACCGGTGTAAAAGATCCTATCTTTACATCGTTCCTTTCATTAAAGGTTCACGATGTCTTTGGAAAGGGATAACCTTGAACCCTATATCTCCGATTATCGCTTAAGAAAGAGTATGAAGCCTCTATACGAGCTCGACCGTCTTAAAGCGTAGGATTGATGGGCTAAGGACCCTCCTTTTCTAAAGAACCTCATCTTTGACCAAAAGAGAGTCATTCTCTCGATCACGCAAGTCCCGAGGGTCCCGAGGTTAAAATGCGATGATCACAAGTCATAAGATGAGGACGGGATCATAATCCCAAATACATAAAATTCCAAGGAATCCCGAGCGACAACCAACAAATGGTTTGTACGTCCAGAAGACAACTTGGGACATTCCCCCCCCCCTTTTTCTCAAACACATGCACACAAGAAAGCACGCAAGCAAGCACGATTGCCGAAATCTTGGGAGACTTGCTCCGGCAAGGCACTTTGGGTGAACGCCAAACGTTCTTCCCAAGGGGTAACTTAACCTCCGAACCCAAGTAAAAACCTTTTTTTCAAAGTTTTGAGGTAATCAAAATGGCGTGGCGACTCCGTTTTTCAAATAACTCGGATGTCTTCAAACTCGCGTGAATCCAAACAAATTTGGGCACCACATTCACCGGTTTGGCGACTCACTGGGAATACCCAAAGGAGAAAAGCTTTTATTTTCAAAAAAATAAAAAAATAGATACTCGGTATATAGGTGGAAACCACTTACCCTTCTGTACACTCCCCGACGTGGGAGTTGGGATAACCGGTGGTTTAACAATCCACGTACTCGGTATCCCTTTTCGAAAAAAAAATGATTTTGAAAAAAATAGAAGAAAGCTTTTCCCTTTTGAGCGGGTTAGACTCCCATCGCCGATTTCATTAATCGTGCTTGCTTTCTTTACCATGCATTGCATCATTTGCATCTTGGAATTTGTGCATACTTTGAAACGGGAAACAACCCGAAAAATAGCAAAAGGAGTGGAACCCTGGAAAATTGATCCATGCGATCGTACGACTCAATCCTCCTTGGATTCTCGACCGGGCGACCTCGGTGGCAATTCCACCGGGAAAAATCATGGTTAATCTGGCGGTCCTAGCGGCTTGGGGCTACTCGGCTTCATGGTATTTGGGGCGCCCGGAAAATTTACGTGCTTACGTGTTGCATTTTCCCCGTCCCGAAAATCATTCCTTTAAAACACATTATGAAAATCTCTGTTTTAACTCAAAAAGGAACATTTTTAGGAGACCGCACACTACGCGCACCTGATATATCCTGTACACTTTGCACGCACGTCCTTCAAACCCGAGGGTGGTTCCAGTGCCGATCACGGACAGCCTTACGATGCTCCCGGGCGCGCACGGAATCATCCCAACCTCCCCATGGCAGCCAGTGTCGACCAATGCACAGTCCGTGTCACACGTTTCAAAAAACCGTGACTTTTGGTTGGTTTTTGGTCTAGTTCGTGTCATATAGCCCAGTTGCATACCCTCGTGAAGGTCAAGCCTTAGTTTATAACGGAAGCCAAGATTTTCGCTCAAGCGGAACTCCGCCAAAATTCCGCCAAGGCACTTTGGGTGAATGCCAAACGTTCTTCCCAAGGGGTAACTTAACCTTCGAACCCAAGTAAAAACCTTTTTTTCAAAGTTTTGAGGTAATCAAAATGGCGTGGCGACTCCGTTTTTCAAATAACTCGGATGTCTTCAAACTCGCGTGAATCCAAACAAATTTGGGCACCACATTCACAATAGTAGATCACCGCTAAAATGTCTAGTGACTACTAATCAAAGCCTAAGGAAATGGGGACAAGCATGGATGCAAACCCCTTTTAAAATCACATTTTTCTTCTTGAGAAAGTTGCTGTCCAGTAGCCTTTCTCTAAGACCCCTGTCCATGGTCTAATTTTTTGGACACAAAAGAACTTGGAATTTGGTGTTGACTACAACATACTTTTTGTATCCAACATTCAGATATTTCCATACATATTTTTACTTTATTTTTTACGTGAGAAAAACTACTTTTTTCAAATTATTTTCCAAAGGTCAGTTCAACAGTCTCTGGAAATTCAGATTTCATATCTGAGATTTCCAGAAGGTTTTGGTCTATCAAATCATCTCCAAATGGGAAAGTCTTTTGCAGAAACCTTATTAAAGATGTTTTGAACAACTTTCATTCTCAGAATTTTCCCAGATTTTGAATTTTTAAAGCTCTTAAATCCATTTTAAAATCAAGTGTCCACTGCCTTTTTCATTCTGGCAGAATTGGTTTTCAACTTCAAAAAAATCTTTTGAGTACCAAAACTCAACCTAAAAATCATACCAAAAATCATGGGACTTTTTTAATGTCTTATAAAGAGTTATCAATTTTTAGTTCTCTCAGTTTAAACTTATTTTGGCCAAAGGAATACACACACACACACACACAAATGGTTTTTAAGCTTAGAAGACTCGTTTTACGAGGCATTCCGGGTGAACACTAACGTTCTTCCCGGCGTGTAACGTGACCTCCGAACCCAAATCTCTAATCTCGTACATTTTTCAAAGTTTTTGCCCTTAAAACAAAAATGGCGTGGCGACTCCGTGTTTTTCGATTGATTTTCAAAGAAAAGAAAAATACCAATCTTTCGAAAAATGGCAACATCGTTACAGTGGCGACTCTGCTGGGGACAAACTAAGTTTTATCTTTTCAAAAAAAAAGGAGAAAAACTTTTGAGGTTCAAGCTTCCGTCTCGGAATTCGAAATCATTTGTTGTGTGTGTGTTGGTTTTGCACATTTTGTGTTGTTTTTGGCCGCCTCGGAAAAGTCAAAATTTTGACTATCGGACCCGTTGCCTTAAATTTTGAATTATGTGCTTATGTGCTTATGTGTTCATTTACTTTCAAAAAAAAAAGTTTTCCAAAAAAAAAAAGGATCTTAAAAAAAAATCATTTTAAAAAAAAAAATCATTTTTTGCATGCATCATCCTTTTTAAGACACATATGAAAATTCCTATTTTACTCAGAAAAAGAAGATAGACTGCTTGCACACTACGCGCACTTGGCCTTACACTGCACACTACGTCCTTAACCCGGAAAAATCCCAGTAGCAGCCCGTTTGGCCTTATTACGCCTCTCGGTGCGAGCACGGGACTACCCAAACATCCCATGGAGCCTCGTGTCGACCCTGCACTTGTCCGTGACACACTTTGTCCGAGACCCGGTTGGTTTTTAGTCTGGTCTGTGTCATGCCCTGTCTATGTATAGACCTTTCATTTCAAGCCTTAGTCGGCATACCAAGTCAATATCTTTCGGGGACCCTAATCAGTCGAAGTCCTGCCGGTTTTCCGTCACGGGCTTTGACCAGATATTGACTGGCGCCTTGACTTTGACTCTGACTGGCACAAATTATACACTGACTCCCAGCATGACACTGATTCATCAAGAATTAACGATCATTCCATGCCTAATTACGGCCTAAATGACGACGGGTCAAGATCAATTGCGGACATTTATCAGTCCAAATCATGCCGACTTTTTTGTCGAGCCCTCGAACATGATCTTGACTTTGACGTCAGCTTTGTCCGTAATTTACATCGAATGCTCGTTGAGACTCGATTACCCGCCAGACTTTTAGGATCGTTTTTCTTTTCGGTCGATGGGACCCGCTTGCCCTATGGGACCATCGCCCGGGGCTGTCCGCCCTGGGAAGTCGAAATACAGGTGGAATACGAGGGGCTTATAGACGTAGTGATGGGGCCCACTGATCCAGGATCCAGAGTAGTTTGCGAAAAAGAAGAGCAATCTTTTCCAACCGATTAGGTTAATAAAACATGTTTTAAGTAAACAAGAACAAATAACTGCATGTTGCATGAGCCCAAAGCCCAAACACCTACCCTCCTTCGTTCCCAAACATCTGAACCCTCGTGTCTTTCCCCCCGCAGCTCCGCACAAAGCTTGGTTTCGGGCACCGGGTCACCGTTTGATCAGTTGGGAAGAGTCAAGCGCATCGTCAGCTTCACCGTTTGTTCCGACTCCGGGTTTCAGAATGTCTGCATCAGCTGGTAACGATGGGGACATCACCACTCCGCCTCCTAGGACTCCTCAAACAGAACAGCAATGGAATCAGTTAGCCAAACAGATGAGACTGCGACAAGAAGCACAGCTGAATAGCCTTATGGAGGCTATTAAGAGCCATGGTTTGTCCGCCAGCCTCAATCCCGATGGCACCTTCACCGTGGAAGAAGAGGAAGACCCCAATCCCAATCTTGGTCGCCCCGACTACTCCAGGATGCCACCGCCAACCTCCTACGGTACTGCCACCAGAACCCATGCTTCTCGGTCTCTGGGTCAGCCAGCTCCCCAACCACAGACCATTGGATCCATGCAGCCTGACGGGACGAGTCAGTTCCCAGTTCCTCAGTGGGGACAAAATCAGTACGGAATGTCTTCTCATGGTTGGGGCTACCTCGGAATGCCACAGCTAATTGGGGTTCCGCCTCAGTTTGGAACCGATCAATCCGGACCTTCACAGCAACAGTTCAAAGCGCCACAGCAACAGTTTGGAATGCCCCCACAGTCTGGGTCCGGGCAACGGTCAGAGCCCCTCCTCGTAATGAGGCTAGCTCATTGCTCCTCACACAGCTTTCACAAACCCATTTCTCACTCAGGGTTACTAAGCCTCCATCCCAGTTTCATCAGAATCACCGGGACCGCAGTATCCACCAGGTTATACACCATCGCCACAGCCAGCCATGCAATTCAACGATCAGGGACAACAGCCCGCACTTAAGCCTACTTATGGGCCTCACTCTGGAAATCCAAGCTACCCGGCTACATCAGGACTGCCTTCACCCTCTTTGCCAGTTGAAAATCAACAGCAGGCCGCAAGGTTCTATCCCTTTGCCCAGGCTCCTACTCACGCCCCTCCGGGTAATTTGGGCCAAGGACAGGTTTTCACCTACGTCCAGGAAATCGTTCCTCTCCACTCGCCTACCGCCGCAGTGGCTCCTCTCTCTAGCTCAGTCACTGGCTTGAACGCCATGACTCCACCACAAGATCCTCATCTGGCCTGGTTCATGGAACAACACAAGGAGATGAAAGCACAAATTGCTGAATTGACTGCTAAGAAAGCTGCCTTCCGGCTTGCGGACCCGGACTCCATTGTGCCCCTACCCCACAAATTCGTGATGCCTAATCTAGATCTGTTTGATGGGACTGCATGCCCGAAAACTCACCTGGATACATACACTTTGGCAATGAAAGCTAAGGGATGCACAAACCAGCAGTTGGCTGAATACTTCAGTCTCTCTTTGAAGTCAGGGGCTTTGAAATGGTTCTTTCAATTGAAGCCTGAAGCTAGGGCTACTTGGGAACAGATTATCGGTACTTTCACAGATAAGTATAAAGCCAACTTGGAATGGGAAACAAACAGAGTTGACACCGAGACAACAATGCGGCGCCCGATGAGAATATTGGGGATTTTTATAAAAGGTGGAACTTGAAGCTCAGTGAAATGGCCATCCCTCCCTCTGACGAGGGGTAGTTAGACATCTTCCAGTCATGCTTGAAGCCACATTTAAGAACTTCCCTTAGCCACTTCCCCTACTCAGACTTGCGGGCAATGGTCAATTCCGGGGCTAAATTTGAGAGGGCTTACAACCAACAGCAAGTTGTTGCACCTACTTACAGTGCAAGGGTCAAGCTTTCCTCCAACTGCTATCACCCGCCCAAAGGTAAAGAAGTAATTAGCTATGCGGGACAGGACTGTAACAATGCCACTTCCTTTGTTCCCAAGAAACCTGATGCATCCAGATCCCGGCTCCAAGGCTTGGGGAACCTTGGGATGCCTTTGAGTGATATCTTCAGAGGTTTGGTAAAAGAAGGTTTGCTCCGGCCTTTAGAAAATTATCAGCCCAGAAACCCCAATGCTCCTTTGGATACCTCCAAGCATTGTGCCTTTCATCAGTACCATGGGCACCTGACAGATGATTGCGTCCCCCTGAAAAAGGCAATCCAAGGTTTGATTGAGCAAGGGAGGTTAGAGGTGCCTGAAGGGCCCAACACTATCAGTAACCCGTTCCCTAGAAATAACAACCCGAATGTCAACATGGTCGAGTTTGGTGATTCAAGCCTTGTGGGCATAATGGAATTTGGCTCTCCCCTTTGTGAGGACGGTGAACCAGCCATCGCAGGCAATGAAAATGGTTGGATTAAGCAAGAGATTGCCAAAGAAATCCTGATGAAAAGATCTGCAATAGCTCCCATCTCCAGCGTCGAAGAGTAGATGCATGGTCCAACGACAAAGAGCGGCAAGACAAGGGGCTACCTATCTCAAAAATAGTCTTTTAGTCAACCTTCGTAGGTTCTAGTACTTCTCTTTCACCTAAGTCCTTCCTGGACATTTGTCGTTGTAGTCCATCTTGGACATAGTAGTTAAATCTCTAACTTTTATATATATGTCTTCTTTCTTTTCTTACTAGACTCGAGACATCACTTGCACACCCACGTTACACTTAATCGAAATGGTTTTATCCTAGACGATCACTTGTGCTGCTCAACCACTAATTCTTTGAAATAATTAATATTTAAATCAATTGGAATGGGAAAATCAATTGATATCATTCTCAAATTGGGGCTTACCAACTCCCCATCTTGCATCTCATATGCTCACATCATCCTCGTCATTTCGTTGCTCGATGAATTTGCACGGATCTTTTCTCATTTAAAGCTTAAGCAAGCAATGAAGACTTAATCTCAATTAGGTCATCCGGTAGTGTGATGATGTCCACCCGATTTTTCCTTTCTTTTTGAAAATCAAAACGGAGACGGAGTCGCCACGCCATTTTTGTTTTAAGGGCCAAAACTTTGAAAAATACCCGAAATGAGAGATTTGGGTTCGTAGGTCACGTTACACGCCGGGAAGAACGTTAGTGTTCACCCGGAATGCCTCGTAAAACGAGTCTTCCAAGCTTAAAAACCATGTGTGTGTGTGTGTGTGTGTGTGTGTGTGTGTGTTCCTTTGGCCAAAATAAGTTGAAACTGAGAAAACTAAAAATTGGGAACTCTTTATAAAACATTAAACAAGTCCCATGATTTTTGGTATGATTTTTGGGTTGAGTTTTGGTACTCAAAAGACTTTTTGAAGTTGAAAACCAATTCTGTCAGAATGAAAAAGGCAGTGGACACTTGATTTTAAAATGGGTTTAAGAGCTTTAAAACTTCAAAATCTGGGGAAAGTCCGAGAATGAAAGTTGTTAAAAACACCTTATATAAGGTTTCTACAAAAGGATTTTTCATTTAGAGATGATTTGATAGACCAAAACTTTCTGGAAATCTCAGATGTGAAATCTGGATTTCCAGGGACTGATGAACTGACCTTTTAAAAATAATTTTAAAAAGGGAGTTTTACTTACGAAAAAAATAAAGTAAAAATATTTATGCAAAGATCCTGATGTTGTCTACAAAAAGTATTTTATAGTAAACACCCAATTCCAAGTTCTTCTGTGTCCAAAAAATTAGACCATGGACAGAGATCTCAGAACAATGCTACTGGACAGCAAGATGTTCTTGAAGGAAAATGTGATTTAAAAGGGGTTTTGCATCCATGCTTGTCCCCATTTCCTTAGGCTTTGATTAGTAGTCACTAGACATTTTAGTGATGATCTACTAGATCAAGCCATCCTTAGGGTACATTAGGACTTAAGCATTTCATTTGCTTGGGAAGGGGAATTTTATCCTTTGAAAATGAGATTTTATGTATGAAAATGTTTTTTGGAAAACACTTTTGAGTGAATGATTTTGAGGAAAAGCACTTTTAAGTGAATAAGAAGTAATTTGGACCTTTTAAATGGTCATCCATGGAAATTTATTTCAAGGTGACTATATTTTTAGGTCAAGCCAAGATGAACAACAAACAAGTTGATGAACAAACTACATCTTTAAAGTTTGAGATGCATGCATGGATGAGAGAGATTTAAGGTAGGGAGAAGGAGGTTATACCTATCTTCTTGTGTTTGTGTTTGTGTTTGTGTTTGTGTTTGAATGGATTCAAGGCTTGAATGTGTTTAGGGTTTGAATGTGTTTAGGGTTTGTGATTAGAGTTGGTCAAAGAGAAAACAAGTAGATAACACGTAAGTCCTCTATGTTTTCTCTCTAATCCTCATCTTTAGTGTTGATTTGAGCTTGAGCTTGTGTGTTTTTAAGAGTGATTTGAGAGTGTTTGGAGTGAGATTGGGAAAGACTCAAGAGAAAATGGTGGCAATCTAAGAATTCCCACTGTTTTCTCTTTGTTTTTCGCCAGAGTTTTGCTTCTGTGAGTGGATTGTGTTGTGTAAACTGAGAGAGGAGGGTTCAATTTATAGGCCACTGAAATTGGCAAAGATGTTCGCGCGGATGAGAACCTCGGCGTGCACTGTTCATTAAATGCAGCTCCAGGCTTTGGACACAAGGAATATATTTTGAGAATTCAAACTGGTTGCTGTTTTTCAGCTTGCCTAATTCGGATTTTTCCAATTTCTTTTCTTTTTTAAGATTCTTTTCTTGGTTTAACCTTAAATGGAAATCCTTAATCTACCCTCACTTTGTTAGAAAGGTTAGGAATTGTTAGAAATGTTAGGAATGTTAGGGCTTTCGTTAATTTTCTAACGAA
The DNA here is from genome assembly GCA_022495995.1 of Adenophora triphylla var. japonica. Lineage (NCBI taxonomy): Eukaryota > Viridiplantae > Streptophyta > Magnoliopsida > Asterales > Campanulaceae > Adenophora > Adenophora triphylla. Next base: position 379,169 of record JAFEMH010001699.1, on the reverse strand, counting down.
AATACTAACGACTCAAATTGGAGCACTTACAGTAGCCCCTCGGCGACGGTGCTTTTGAAGGAAGCGGGGTCGTCGATAAGAGTAAGGCTCCATATTTGACAAGATGATCAAGTGATCGAGTGGCTGAACCTGGTGATAGGCTACCTACGTATCCTTAAGAGGAATCAAGCCGGCCGTAGTTCGGGTCTTTGACCCTGGAGTGACTGTTTTAGGATGTCAACCTGGTGAGTGAGTTCTCGCAATGGGGTTCTTGAAAGAAACTCTGCTGGGGATAAGAGATGACCATTTTGGTCTGATGGCTAAAGTTGTATATCCGCTCTGCTGGGGATAGGAATGACCGTTTCGGTCTGATGGCTAAACCTATGATAGGCTACCTACGTATCCTTAAGAGGAATCAAGCCAGTCGTAGTTCGGGTCTTTCGACTATCTTCAGACGCCGACCCTAGAGGAACTATTTTAGGGAAGTCGCCCTAAGATGTGACTATTTTTGGGAAGTCGCCCTATGATTTGACTATTTTTGGGAAGTCACCCTATGATTTGACTATTTTTGGGAAGTCGCCCTATGATTTGACTATTTTTGGGAAGTCACCCTATGATTTGACTATTTTTGGGAAGTCACCCTATGATTTGACTATTTTTGGGAAGTCACCCTATGATTTGACTATTTTTGGGAAGTCACCCCATAATTTGACTATTTTTGGGAAGTCACCTAAGGTTTGACTATTTTTGGGAAATCACCCTATAATTTAACTATTTTTGGGAAGTCGCCCTATGATTTGACTATTTTTGGGAAGTCGCCCTATGATTTGACTATTTTTGGGAAGTCGCCCTATGATTTGACTATTTTTGGGAAGTCACCCTATGATTTGACTATTTTTGGGAAGTCACCCTATGATTTGACTATTTTTGGGAAGTCACCCTATGATTTGACTATTTTTGGGAAGTCACCCTATGATTTGACTATTTTTGGGAAGTCGCCCTGATAATGATTTCGGTTTATCGAATTAGGGGATGATTGCGATTTATCGCTTTCCTAGTGTTGTGTGTCGAAATCGAAGTGATAGCCTTTTAGGTACCTCAAACTTTAATGATGGCGTCTTAGGTGCCTTGAACCTTGATGATGGCGTCTTAGGTGCCTCGAACCTTGATGATGGCTTCTTAGGTGCCTCGAACCTTGGTGATGGCGTCTTAGGTGCCTCAAACCTTGATGATGGCGTCTTAGGTGCCTCGAACCTTGGTGATGGCGTCTTAGGTGCTTCGAACTTTGATGATGGTGTCTTAGGTGCCTCGAACCTTGGTGATGGCGTCTTAGGTGCCTCAAACCTTGATGATGGCGTCGTAGGTGCCTCGAACCTTGATGATGGCGTCTTAGGTGCCTCGAACCTTGATGATGGCGTTTTAGGTGCCTTGAACCTTGATGATGGGTGATCTGGAGGTATCAACTTGTTTTGAAATGATTTCCTTCGATGTTCGTATCCTTTCGTTGGGGACATACTTCGAGGGGATAGACAGTCTTTTGGTGGACTTCATTTGAAGGGATTGGCCTTACGTTTGCTGCTGGAGGTGAAAGAGACGGAATTCCGTTGGCTTTCGTCAGGGATGAACCTAAGTTGAGGTTTAGTTCCATTTTATGATCCTAAATGAGGACTCAGTTCAGGGGTATGAACCTAAATCGAGGTTGAGGGAGACTATTTGAGGGCATTCTCGCTGGGGAAGATTAGAGCTTACGATGATTATCGGGGAAAAGGGTGACCGTGTTGGTCAAGCGGCTGGACCTATGGTAGGCTACCTACGTATCCCGAGTAGTTCGAAATCCACTGGACAGTTAGGAACAGGTCTAGGATCCTGGGCCTTTTGATAATTCAGAGGTTGTCACCTTAAGGAACTGAAGCTTCCGTCGCTATTTGCGGAGATAACTAAAGCTAAGGGTAATCATGCAACATTTGTGAATGCATGCATATTTTTGAGATATATTGAGGGACTAATGTACCTTTGCTGTGTTTACCTGCAGGAGAGCAAGTCGCGGGGCTGTGTGGTAGTTGATAGTGTTGAGAGTTTTGATGTATCTGATCGAGATGTTGAAACATTTACGAGGTACCGACCGATTGGCATTTGAAAACTTGGCGTCCCCGACCTACTTGCCTTTGAGAACTTGGTGTCTCTGATCGTATTGCATTTGAGAACTTGGCGTCCCTGACCCATTTGCATTTGAGAATTTGGCGCTTCTGACCGAATTGTATTTGAGAACTTGGCGTCCCTGACCGATTTGCATTTTGAGAACTTGGCGTCCCTGACCGAATTGTATTCCAGAACTTGGCGTCCCTGACCGATTTGCGTTTGAGAACTTGGTGTCCCTGACCGAATTGTATTTGAGAACTTGGCGTTCCTAACCGATTTGAGTTTGAGAACTTGGCATCCCTGACCGATTTGCATTTGAGAACTTGGCGTCCCTAACCGATTTGCGTTTGAGAACTTGGCATCCTGACCAAATTGTATTTGAGAACTTGGCGTCCCTAATCGATTTGCGTTTGAGAACTTGGCGTCCCTGACCGATTTGCATTTGAGAACTTGGCGTCTCTGACCGAATTGTATTTGAGAACTTGGCGTCCCTAACCGATTTGCGTTTGAGAATTTGGCATTTCTGACCGAATTGTATTTGAGAACTTGGCGTCCCTGACCGATTTGCATTTGAGAACTTGGCGTCTCTGACCGAATTGTATTTGAGAACTTGGCGTCCCTGACCGATTTGCGTTTGAGAATTTGGCGTTTCTGACCGAATTGTATTTGAGAACTTGGCGTCCCTGACCGATTTGCATTTGAGAATTTGGCGTTTCTGACCGAATTGTATTTGAGAACTTGGCGTCCCTGACCGATTGTAGACACTGGAGGCGGTCTTCATATATTTGTGGATGTTGGGGGTTGCCGGAGCTCGTCTTTGCCAAGCTATAGACATGGGGACTATCTTTGCCAAACTGTAGATGCTGGAGGCTGTCTTCACGGACTTGATGCGCTGCAGACCTGGAGCCAAGGTGGTGTTGTCCTAATGTGTCTGAGGTATCAGTCATTTGTTGAAGTTATTGGAATTACGCTTCGGTGGAGACCATCTTTGCTGCGGGGTGGCTTCGGGTAGTGATGGAAAACTGGTCTTTCGTGCTTGAATTGCTACATTTGTTAGCAGAGGGACAAATGCACATATGACATTCATGATGATGGATGCATGCATGGAACTAAAAATGATTCGTAATAGCTTAGTTTTTTTTTTTTATTGATTCATGTTTTGCATGCTACATGAGCCCTGGGGAGATTTTTGTGGGGATGCAAGTGCGAGAGGGCCGTATGTGTTGTGGACTGCTTGGGACAAGCTTTGAGCCGCGGGGTGATATCCTTTGGTCGCAGACTGAATTGCATGTCATTGATGAGGTCAATTTTGATTTTGGGATGAAGTTGGATTTGAACCCCGGGTCTCGATTGAAATTTCTTTTCAGTCTCGGACATTTGAAGCTGATGCTGACAGGCTCTAGAATCAAAGTATGTTGTCATGAATTAACCCTCTTTCGCTTGGGTTGGTCGTGATTTGACATAAATTTGGAGAATGACTTGGCGAAATGCTGATATGAGGAGATTCCCAGTTCTCAACCTTTGATGATGCAGGGAGTTTCCATATACCAAGTTCTAAAGCTGAAACTCCAAGATAGTTGTTGAGGTGACTAGGTCTTTCTTCTGAAGATAGGTCCCATTCCGAAAGCCACGGAATCTTTCTCTGAATGATTTGATGGGGCCCCAGGTTCAACAAAGCGTCACTACAGAGGTCCAGTTAAAGGTTTGACTGTAAAACTGACATACTGATGAAGTACCAAGCCGATCGATCAACGTGAGAGACCTCGAGGTGAAGTTGATGTGACCCCAGATTCATTGCAGCATTACGTCATGAAGTGAGAAACCCATCTTTGATAACAACTATGAAACTAGAATCCTTGAGGCGAAATTGACAACAACTATGCAACTAGAATCCTCCCTTCAAAGGGTGTCTTCCATATGGGAACTGTTAGCCATAGTGTCACTTGGCTTGTTCATAGCTTCAATCATATTCACCTTACGTTTTTTTTTCTAGGAAATGGATTGTTGACTGTATTGGGTCCTTGGAGTACCCTTTTCGATCAGTTCTCACATCGCCCTTTTTCAGGAGCATACTAGTGGGAAGCACAGAGTTTAGTTGTGTCCAAAGGGACATCGGGATCCATGGGCTGATGGTTGTCTGGTCAAGCCTTCCCTCACAAATCCCTAAAAGACGTCGCTCAGAGGCATTCCGAAATCTTTAAGCTTAAGGCTTCGCGACTTGGGCACATCACCTTTCCTTGGCACGAAATGAGTGGCATTGTTGCAATCCTGTCCCGAATAAGACTGGGCAGGTGAGAGCGGTGGAAGAAGCCTATCTCGTAAGGTGTGCAACAACTTGCCGCCGATTGTAAGCCCTCTCAAATTTAGCCCCAAGATTGACCATTGCCCGCAGATCCGGGATAGGGGAAATTGCTAAGCGAGGCCCTTAAATGCGGCTTCAAGCATGACTGGAAGATGTCTAATTGCTCCTCATCAGCGGGAGAGATGACCATTTCACGGAGCTTCAAGTTCTACATTTTATAAAAATCCCCAATATTCTCATCTCGGGCGCCGCATTGTCGTCCGCAGTCGACTCTGTTTGTCTCTCATTCCAAGTTGGCTTTATACTTATCTGTGAAAGTGTTGGTGATCTGTTCCCAAGTAGCCCTGAACTTGGGTTTCAACCGAAAGAACCACTTTAGAAGCCCCTAGTTTTAAGGAGAAGTAGTCAGCCGACTGCCGGTTTGTGCATCCTTTGGCTTAGTAGGTGTCAAGGTGGATCTTGGGACAAAGTGCACCCCGTCAAACAGCTTAGGCATCACGAACTTGTGCGGAATCGGATCTCGCGGGCCGGAGGGCGGCCTTCATTTGTGTCAGCTAGGTGACCTGCGCTGGCATTGCCGGATGGTGTTTCATGAACCAAAGCCAGATGAGGGTCTGGTGGTGGAACCAGAGTGTTCAAGCCGGTGATCGTGGCCGAGAGAGAGGTCACCATTGGCGGCACGCTGGCGGAAAGTATGGCAGGGCCTGGGGCATAGGCGTAAACCTGTCCTTAGCCCAAATTACCCTGTGGAGTGTGAGTAGGAGCCTGGTCAAAGGGATAGAACCCAGCGGCTTGCTGTTGACTTCCAATTAGCAAAGAGGGTGGTGGTAGACTTGAGGTGGCCGGGTAGCTCGAGTTTCCGGAGTGAGACCCATAAGTAGGCTTAAATGTGGGCTGCTGTCCCTGGTTGTTGAATTGCATGGCTAGCTGTGGCGAGGGTGCATAATCGTGAGGATGCCGCGGTCCCGGTGATTTGATGAAACCGGGATAGGGGCTTGCTGGCCCATTGATCCCTGAGTGAGAGATGGGTTTGTGGAAGCTGTGTTAGGGGCAGCTGAACTAGCATCATTTTGTTATCCCTAAGCAAACTGTGGTGGCATCCCAAACTATTGCTGCGGCACTCTAAACTGTTGTTGTGAAGGTTCAGCTTGATCGTTTCCGAACTGAGACGGGATCCCAATTTCTGTGGCATTCCAAGGTACCCCCAACCATGAGAAGACATTCCGTACTGATTTTGTTTCTACCGAGGAACCGCGAACCGATTCGTCCCGTCAGCCGCATGGATCCAGCTGGTCCGTAGTCGGGAGCTGGCTGACCCAAAGATCGAGGAGATAGTACCATAGGAGGCTGGCGGTGGCATCCTGGAGTAGCCTGGGCGACCGAGAGTGGGATTGAGACTTGTGAGGACTGGCTGTCTTGAACTGGGTTGCTGTCGAGGCATTCCAAACTACCGGGACTGAGAAGTTCAAACTGATCCATAGTTGACCATCGTCCCAAACCCAACTGAGAAATCATACCGAACTGATGTAATTTGAGAAGCCCCTGACTGATCTGTACCAAACCAAACTGCTGCGACATATCGAGCGGACCCCAACTATATTGAGGCACACCATACTGGCCCAAAATCGAACTGAATTCAATTTGTTTCCCCAAACAATCGTCCTGCATCGAACCGTGAATGTATACTGCATCGAGGCCGAAAGGATGATCGATTCACAAAGTTGAGAAGAGTGTGGCCCGGTGGAGGTTCCATGTGAGGAAGGTGGTGGCATTCGGCGGTAGTCCTGTCCGGCCAAGATAGGGATGGGGATCCTTTTCCTCTTCTACCGTGAAAGTCCCATCGGGTTTGAGGGCAATCATCAAACCAAAATTCCTGACACCTTCCAAGGATGAACATCGAAACCTCATTCTGATTGGCACAAGGAGTTTTATGGACTCGGATTCCAACATTAGCCATGAATCTCTGGTCCTGGTTAAAATTTCGTCCTCATCCTTGGACATCAAAGACCTTCACTTGACAAACCCATGACCAACATGGCGATCAAATCTCACTTTGCTTGGCGGAGCCTTGGTCTGAAGAGATGTGTTGGCGAAGTCTCGATTTTGAAGAAGCGACTTGGTAAAGCCTCGCCTTCATGATTGTGAATCTTGTAGTGAAGCGAGGAACCAACGTGGACCCTAAGATAACCAGAGAAGCCCCACTCTAAAGAAATGACTTGATGAAAGCTCTCCCTTAAAGAGTACAAAGGCACTCTAATGCAAATTGAATTGTCATGTCGCAAAAGAGGCAACCCATCCTTCTATATTTACTTTATTATTTCCTTTAGTCAATTAGTCAACCGGAGGAAAATGTAAAAAAAAGACAATTTAGGAATGTATACCTGCAGGGGCATATTTTTCAAAAAGTGGGGACGAATCCCCGATTTGTATTATTTGATGGCCTCATTTGATGAAGGCACAAAAGAACTCGCTTTGGGTTTGACTCTTTTGAGAGAGCATACGTGTAGAAAGGTTTGTAAAAGTGTATGGAAGCCCCCGCCGACGTAAAATTAGTGTTTAGCTCTATTTTTCCTATAATGTAGAAAAAGAAGACTTGTCGAGACATCTGAAAACATGTTTTATTCAAAATGATCACAAGATTGCTTAAAACCCTTTATTAATGTTCGGGTTACTCACACCTCTAATCTCAATATGAACAAACATTTTGATTAATCATGAGGAGAAAGTCGACCAATACCAAGGATTAAGTTGGCGAATTGCGAAGAAAGATTGTGCACATGAGAGGCCGTTGATGAGACCGAATTTTCTGGGATTTGAATGTGTTTATGACCGGACCATTTCTGGTTGCCTACGTTCCTTAAGGTAAGGAGCTCAGTCGCCGTAGTTCGGGCTTGAACTGTGTTTGGCTTTGGGAAAGGGTATGAACATTTGTGGTCCATTTGGTGAAAAAGGGTCGGATGGGAAGCTTGAATGATAAGGTACGGGCCTTGAGATGTTCCTTGACAAGTCGTTTTTTGATGGCTTCTTCCATGATTTCATTGCTTCTTGATCATCATCTTTCATTGGGGGAGAAAGAATTTGAATACAGCTTAAGGGTATTTGACTGTTCCCTTGTAGTCGACAACTTCCGTTCTTCGAGCCCATATGTCAAGTTTCTGATTGGCGGTGCTGGATCCTTGGCCTGATTTTTTTTTTTAAGCTTTTGCTTGGATTTTCTCTTTTTCTTTTTTGAAGCACATGAGGGCGAAGGCAAGCCCCTGGGTTTTTGTTGACATGGGGTCAATCTTCCGATGCTGAGTGGTCTTTTGTTGTTCTTTGATGCTGCCACCGTCGTTGACTTGGTCAAGGTGATGATGGGGACATGTTTTGGAAAGTGTATGGCTTGATGGAGGCCTTTGTGAGGTAAGGAAAGTGTATAGGGAGGGCATTAGTTGACTTTCTCGCACCAATTAATTAAAATATTAATCATTTCCAGAGATTATTTGTTGGGCAATGCGAGTGATCATTTAAAATAAAACCATTTCATTAAATGTAATGTAGGTGTGCAAATAATGTCTCAAGTCTAGCAAGAAAAGAAAAAGACTCTTTTATAGAAAATTTAAGATTAACTACAATGTCCAAGGAGGACTTGATTGAACGAAGAAAGTACTAGAACCTACGAAGGTTGACTAAAAGAATGTTTTAATATTAAAGGATGGGTAGCCCATAGTCTAGCTACTCTTTGTTGTTGGACCACGTCTCTACCCTTCAACATTGGAAGCAAATTCCTCATGAAGCTATGACAGACTATGCTCGCCTTTGGTAACTTCAGGAATTCCCCGCTCACCGGCCCTGACGGTTGCCTTATCTGCCATTAGATCGAGAGTTCAAAGCACTTCATCAAATCCGACCATGGTCACATGCTTGTTGCAGTCAAACCAGCCATTCTCCACATTTGTTGGGACTAAATCATCTGGCTTGGAGCTTGAATCATAAAACCCAATCATGTTTACACTCGTGTTGTTTGGGAAATGATCATTGGCAGGGTTGAGATCACTGAGGCGCTCGAGTTTGCCCTTCTTAATTAACCCCTGAATTGCCTTTCTCAAAGCTGTACAGTTGTCGGTTATATGACCGTGATACTGGTGGAAAGCACAATGCTTAGTGGTGTCCAAAGGGATTTTGGGATCCTTGGGCTGATAGTTTCTCATGGGTTCGAGGAGACCCTGCTTTAGCAAGCTTTTTAAAACTTTGCTTAAGGAAACACCCAAATCCTTGGGATGTAATTTCTCCTTTGGGGGAGAATAAACTCTTAGTGCTCTTTGGTCATTGACTTGGTTACCATTCTGAACAGGGCTTACCGGTTTTGGTCCATTGGGGCGCTCAAGCTTGCCCGCTTCGATTAACCCTTGAACCGCTCTCTTCAAGACTGTGCAGTCGTCGGTCGTGTGGCCATAATGATTATGGAAGGCGCAGTGCTTACTCATGTCTAGGGGTGCATTTGAGCTCCTTGGATGGTAGTCCCTGAGAGGCTCCAAAAGGCCTTCCTTTACTAAACCCTTGAAAATTAAGCCCATGGGCATCCCAAAATCATCAAAATGTTCTCGTTGCCTTAGAGGACCACCATTTTTTGGTTGCTTTTAGATGCCGTCATTTGTACAGAATGCCTTCTTTCCTTTGATGGATGTTGCAGCGTGTTGGAAGGGTAAGGTTTATAGCGATGAGACATGTTCCGACCCGTAGTGCTTCCCCGTGCACGAACCCTTTTGATGTAACCATCGATGTAAGCGTCGAGATTTGACTTTTGGTAAGACTCATTCATGTCAGATACACAAGATTGGTATGGTGAGATGGCCCGAGTCGAGCGATCGTCGATACTTTCGTTGCTAGGCTTTTCTTGTATTTTCTTAATTGGTTCTACCAATAATCCATTGGACGAGTCAATAGGAACACTAGGACTGCATGACCCCGCTACAAGATTGGCATTAGCAAACGAAACCACAGTAGGAAGTACTCTGGTGGGAGGAATGAGAGTCTGAGCATTAAAAGCGTGACCGTAACCCTCCTCATAAGGCCTGGCAGTTGCCGAAGATGAGGATATATGGCTCGTAATGGTTGGATACCAGGGAACAGTGAGCGCAGATCCAAAAGGCTGCTGAAGATATGAGATTTGAGGCATCGTAGCAGTAGGACTGAACGTGTCTTGACCACACTGAGGAACGTGACTACAAGGGTAATGTGCATACTGTACTTGATGAGCAGGAGCAGTTTGCGTAATAGCCGGGTGGAGAATTTGATGAGGAGCATTTGACCTTGTCGGACTTCCCAACCGGAGGGGCGAGGTAGAGCTTGGAGGATGTTGTGAATACGGTAAACCTGATGAAGTAGTGATAAGAGCCTGGTGGCCCATGTGATCTTGCAGTATCATAGGGGCAAGTGTGCTTCAAGAATTGGAGGAAGTAAGCTGTCCCCCTCTGAACCATGGAGCCTGAGAAGCGAACTGTCCCAAAATGGCTTGCGGAACCATGTCAAACTGCTGGGCTTGAGAAGTCGTGAACTGACCCATTCCGAGATGATGACCCGAACCAGACTGATGTTGTGAAGTAGTAAAGCGGCCCCTTCCAATGTGGGGCGAAAGCCAACTGATTCAATCCCGATGGTGAGACACGAGAGGCACCGGCGGAGTTGACCTAGATCGGGCTGTTGAGGAGTATCGAGTTGTAGGGCCGAGATGTACCGAATCGACCAATTCCTGCATCGATGGCCCGGGCCACCGAGGTTTTGGAGTAGCGAACCGACCCATTCCAAGCCGCGGAGGAGCGAAACAGACTTATTGAAACCCAAAGGTGAATACTGAGAGGCGCCGGGGGGAAGTTGACCAATATCGGACTGTCGAGGAGTATTGATACAATGAGGCCAAGAGGCAGGCTGAGTGATAGGCTGGGGGATGCTTGGCCCATGAGTAGTTCCACACGAAAGGGAACAGGGCATTTGACGGTAGTTGGCATGCCCGGGAGGGTAATTAGTTCCAATCTTCGCATCAACCGTAAAGGTTCCATTAGGGTTGCGAACAATTGCTAGCCCCGGGTTACGATACCTTCCAATAACCGGCTGATGCGAGCCTCTTGATGTTGTCTTACCTGTTCCAACATCTGATTCCACTGCTCGGCATTTTGCGGATTTTCGGGGTGCGGAGTTGTACGTCCCCCATAGTTCTCCTCTGAGTTGGCCATTCTGAAACTTTGAGCTGAAGCGAAGGAGGAAAGCGATGAAGTATCCGACTCTGAATGACCGAGTGAGCAAATGATGACCCGGGGTCTTGATCCAAACTTTGCTTACTATGGAAGGCACAAAAGGGTGTAGTTCAGACTCGGGAAAGCGGAACAGGTTGGTGTTTGGGCTTAGGGCTCATGTAACATGCGATTATTCGTTTGAATTTACTTAAAACATGTTTTATTAAACCTAATCGGTTGGAAAAGATTGCTCTTCTTTTTCGCAAACTACTCTGGATCCTGGATCAGTGGGCCCCATCACTACGTCTATAAGCCCCTCGTATTCCACCTGTATTTCGACTTCCCAGGGTGGACAGCCCCGGGCGAGGGTCCTATAGGGCAAGCGGGTCCCACCGACCGAAAATGAAAATGATCCTAAAGTCTGGCGGGTAATCGAGTTTTAACGAGCATTCGATGTAAATTACGGACAAAGCTGACGTCAAAGTCAAGATCATGTCCGAGGGTTCGACAAAAAGTCGGCATGATTCGGACTGATAAATGTCCACAATTGATCTTGACTTGCCGTCAATTAGGCCGTAATTAGGCATGGAATAATCGTTAATCCTTGATGACTCAGTGTCATGCTGGGAGTCAGTGTATAATTTGTGCCAGTCAGAGTCAAAGTCAAGGCGCCAGTCAATATCTGGTCAAAGTCCGTGACGGAAAACCGGCAGAACTTCGACTGATTAGGGTGTCCCCGAAAGATGTTGACTTGGTATGCGGACTAAGGCTTGAAAGGAAAGGTCTATACACAGACAGGGCATGACACAGACCAGACTAAAAACCAACCGGGTCTCAGGCAAAGTGTGTCACGGACAAGTGCATGGTCGACACGAGGCTCCATGGGATGTTTGGGTAGTCCCGTGCTTGCACCGAGAGGCGTAATAAGACCAAACGGGCCGCTACAGGGATTTCCCCGGGTTAGGGACATAGTGTGCAGTGTAAGGCCAAGTGCGCGTAGTGTGTAAGCAGTATATCTTCTTTTTCTGAGTAAAATAGGAATTTTTGCATGTGTCTTAAAAAGTATGATGCATGCACAAAATGATTTTTTTTTTTGAAACCCTTTTTTTTTTTTTGGAAAATCTTTTTTTTTTAATTTTTTTTTTTGAAGTCTTTTTTTTTGAATTTTTTTTTTTGAATTTTTTTTTGAAAGCAAATAACACATAAGCGCATAAGCACATAATTCAAAATTCAAGGCAACGGGTTCGATAGTCAAAATTTTGACTTTTCCGAGGCGACCAAAACAACACGAAAATGTGAAAAATCAACACACACACAACAAACGGTTTCAAATGTCGGGACGGAAGCTTGACCCTCAAAAGTTTTTCTCCTTTTATTTTGAAAAGATAAAACTTATTTGTCCCCAGCGGAGTCGCCACTGTGATGATGTCCACCCGATTTTTCTTTTCTTTTTGAAAATCAAAACGGAGACGGAGTCGCCACGCCATTTTTGTTTTAAGGGCCAAAACTTTGAAAAATGCCTGGAATGAGAGATTTGGGTTCGGAGGTCACGTTACACGCCGGGAAGAACGTTAGTGTTCACCCGGAATGCCTCGTAAAACGAGTATTCCAAGCTTAAAAACCATTTATGTGTGTGTGTGTGTGTGTGTGTGTGTGTGTTCCTTTGGCCAAAATAAGTTGAAACTGAGAAAAGTAAAAATTGGGAACTCTTTATAAAACATTAAACAAGTCCCATGATTTTTGGTATGATTTTTGGTACTCAAAAGATTTTTTGAAGTTGAAAACCAATTCTGCCAGAATGAAAAAGGCAGTGGACACTTGATTTTAAAATGGGTTTAAGGGCTTTAAAACTTCAAAATATGGGGAAAGTCCGAGAATGAAAGTTGTTCAAAACACCTTAAATAAGGTTTCTACAAAAGTATTTTTCATTTGGAGATGATTTGATAGACCAAAACCTTCTGGAAATCTCAGATGTGAAATCTGGATTTCCAGGGACTGATGAACTGACCTTTGAAAAATAATTTGAAAAAGGGAGTTTTGCTCACGCAAAAAATAAAGTAAAAATATGTATGGAAAGCTCTGGAGATGATTTGATAGACCAAAACCTTCTGGAAATCTCAGATGTGAAATCTGGATTTCCAGGGACTGATGAACTGACCTTTGAAAAATAATTTGAAAAAGGGAGTTTTGCTCACGCAAAAAATAAAGTAAAAATATGTATGGAAAGCTCTGGATGTTGTCTACAAAAAGTATTTTATAGTCAACACCCGATTCCAAGTTCTTCTGTGTCCAACAAATTAGACCATGGACAGAGGTCTCAGAACAATGCTACTGGACAGCAAGATGTTCTTGAAGGAAAATGTGATTTAAAGGGGGTTTTGCATCCATTCTTGTCCCCATTTCCTTAGTCTTTGATTAGTAGTCACTAGACATTTTAGTGATGATCTACTAGATCAAGCCATCCTTAGGGTACATTAGGACTTAAGCATTTCATTTGCTTGGGAAGGGGAATTTTATCCTTTGAAAATGAGATTTTATGTATGAAAATGTTTTTTGGAAAACACTTTTGAGTGAATGATTTTGAGGAAAAGAACTTTTAAGTGAATAAGAAGTAATTTGGACCTTTTAAATGGTCATCCATGGAAATTTATTCCAAGGTGACTACATTTTTAGGTCAAGCCAAGATGAACAACAAACAAGTTGATGAACAAACTACATCTTTAAAGTTTGAGATGCATGCATGGATGAGAGAGATTTAAGTTAGGGAGAAGGAGGTTATACCTATCTTCTTGTGTTTGTGTTTGAATGGATTCAAGGCTTGAATGTGTTTAGGGTTTGAATGTGTTTAGGGTTTGTGATTAGAGTTGGTCAAACAGAAAACAAGTAGATAACACTTAAGTCCTCTATGTTTTCTCTCTAATCCTCCTCTTTAGTGTTGATTTGAGCTTGAGCTTGTGTGTGTTTAAGAGTGATTTGAGAGTGTTTGAAGTGAGATTGGGAAAGACTCAAGAGAAAATGGTGGCAATCTAAGGATTCCCACTGTTTTCTCTTTGTTTTTCGCCAGAGTTTTGCTTCTGTGAGTGGATTGTGTTGTGTAAACTGAGAGAGGAGGGTTCAATTTATAGGCCACTGAAATTGGCAAAGATGTCCGCGCGGATGAGAACCTCGGCGTGCACTGTTCATTAAATGCAGCTCCAGGCTTTGGACACAAGGAATATCTTTTGAAAATTCAAACTGGTTGCTGTTTTTCAGCTTGCCTAATTCGGATTTTTCCAATTTCTTTTCTTTTTTAAGATTCTTTTCTTGGTTTAACCTTAAATGGCAATCCCTAATCTACCCTCACTTTGTTAGAAAGGTTAGGAATTGTTAGAAATGTTAGGAATGTTAGGGCTTTCGTTAATTTTCTAACGAAAATACTAACGACTCAAATTGGAGCACTTACAGGTAGGGATTGCAGTTGAAGCCTTTCACCCATAGGAAAGCCATTACCTCACCCTCACCAAACAATACCTTTCATTTCAAGATCGGCGTGTTTTGAAACCCTGTTTAGCCATCATTTTTGCTCCTTACTGAGAGAAGTCCAAGCAAGGCCATGAAGTTGACTTCGAGAGTCGGCAATGCGCAAAATATCTCGAGCCATGAAGGAAGGACAAAGATAATCCTCAACTCCTCAGGAGGCTTTCCAATTCAAAAAAAAAAAAGGGGACTGTCGATCCTCACAATTCAGTAAAAAGTCCCCGACTCTTCAAGAAGCTCTCCAATGATCAAAAAGGAGCCCGAATTCTCGAAAGATTCCCAAAAGTTCTCGATAGCTTGGACTTCCTCTCACCATTACCTTAATCAAGCCATCCTCTCGCTTTTAGAGGATATTCCCATTACCCTCGCCTTTGGCCAAAGTCAAAATCTGACCTCTCAGTCTTAGAGGCAATCAATCTTTCCCGCCATAGATTTCCCAAACACATCTCTGCAAGCCAACCTCTCATCTTTAGAGGTTCAGTCAGCAAAAGGCCCAGCCGACCTCTCATCTTAAGAGGTCATAATTTTCCAAATCACCCGATGGCAGATCGAAGCCCGGAAACCCAGCTGCAATTCCTATCGGATAACAATTTCATCGTAATCAAATTAATGTTTCATTGCTTGCTTAAATTGGAATCTAATCCATCTTGGTTCAAAATCATTAATCAAAGATTGTGCAAATTCAAATCTGATTCATTCGGCATTTCATGTGAGCATAATTCATTTCTACTCCACAAACACTTGCCGTGGATGTCCCACTGGGGCTTTGCATCCGTGTCTTTTATGGACACTCTAAGGGGATATGTTATTCGAATCTCCAATTCTCAAATTCCCCAAAGGACCTCAAAGTCTTGAATTTTCACACTCGTTCTCTCTTCATTCGGGATAAGCCCGAACTATGGCGACCTAAGCTCTTCATAATGGAGGGAACGTAGGCAACCATAATTGGTCCGGTCGAAATCACAAACAAATCTCATAAAAATCCGGTCTCATCAAGGACCATTCCTATACACTTTCCATCCTTCCAAGCTTGATCCTCGATATCAGTTGGCTTTCTCCTCGTGATTAATCAAAAATTTTGTTCATATCAGATTTAGGGGTTGAATAACCCGAACATTAACAAAGGGTTTTAAGCAGCTTTGTGATCATCACGAATAAGATAAGTTTTCAAGTGTCTCGACAAGTCTTCTCTTTCTACATTATAGGAAGATAGAGCCAAACACTGTTTTTCTGTCAGCAGGGGCTTCCATACACTTTTCCACACCTTGTTATGCTTATACTCTCTCAAAAGAGTCAAACCCAAAAGCGAGAGTGTCATACACAAATTCGGGAGACATTCCCACCTTTCAAAAGATATGCCCCTGCACGTAAACATTTCCGAGTCTTGTCCAGTGACTGATTGACTAAAGTCCGAAAAGATGGGTGCCTCCTCGGCCACATAATGACTCTATCTGCAATAAGACTGCTCTGAATTTCTACACGCTCGGGCTTTGCTAAGCGGTTCTCCCAGGTTCTCCTGTATCAGCTTTTCAAGTTGGGGCTTCTATAGTCATATTTGGGTTCACATTGGGTTCTTCACTACGAGATAGATTGGATTTTTATCAGATTATTTTCAGGATCGCTTTGCATTACCAATCAGATCGGGAATCTGCTAATTATGTCGGAATCACAACAAGGTTATATGATTGGGGCTTCGCCAAGTCACTTCTTCAAAATTTGGACTTGCCTACTCAGTTCTTCAAACCGAGGCTTTGCCAAAGAAGGGATCTTTTCTCGCTTTAATAGAATCCGGGGGCTTTGTCAAGCTGGTCCTTTGGACCTGAATTTTATCAAGTCACAAGAAAGGTCTAGTCACATCAACAACTAGATTTTCAGCTTCAGAACTTGGTACATAGCAGCTTCCCGTAGCATCGGAATTTAAGATCTGGGTTTCTCCCGGCATTAGCAATTTCATTCTCCGAACAAGGTTTCGGCCAAGTCACAGCTCACCCAAATGAAAGAAGTTTCACTCATATCGACGTACTCTAGAGCCTGTCGGCATCAGCTTCAAATGATCAAGATTAAGAGGGAAAATTTCAACCAAGACCCGGGACCCGAATCCAATCTCATCAAAATTGAGGTCCATGTGATACTGTTAACAAAACCTCATTAGCAACCGCTGTTTAAATCGCGATCGAGGACTCTCACCCCCCACTTGCTCAAAATATGTTCCAAACAGTTTCCAGACACATACATCCCAATGCATCCCCTCTCATCACCATGCATCCCCACAAAAATCTCCCCAGGGCTCATGTAGCATGCGCAAAACTTGAATCAATAGGAACAATCCTAAGTGATCGAAGATCATAAATCATAATTTCCCTGCCAAAAGCTTAGGCTAAGTGCATCTCCAAAAGCAAGTAAATGCATCATCTCGCGAACATATGCAGTGATATTCTCATAATCATTTTGATTCTATGCATGCATCTGTCATTATGAATGTCATATATACATCTTTCTCTCTACTAACAAATGCAACAAATCACCAACAAAGACCGCCCCGCGAACGGCAATCCAACAACTCTTCATCACCATCAGTTGTAGCCTCAGTTCCTCCGGCAGCTACAGGTAAGTGTAAGTGCTCCAATTTGAGCTTGTTAGCATTTTCGTTAGAAAATTAACGAAAGTTATAACATTACTAACATTCCTAACATTCCTAACTTTTCTAACAAAGTGAGGGTAAAATGGGCATTGTTATTTAAAGTTAAACCAAGAAAAGAATCTCAAAAAGCAAAAGAAATAAGAAAAATCCGAATTGGGCAAGTTGAAAAACATAAACTGCTGGATTTTTGAATTTTATTCTTCCTGTCCAAAGCACAGCTGTAATTAATGAACGATTAGGCACTTTGTCCAATCATATCCGCGCGGACATGTTTGTCAATTTCAGAGGGCTATAAATTGAACCCTCCTCTCTCAGTTTACACAACACAATTTGATCACAAAGCAACGAAACTGCGGCGAAATATAGAGAAAACAGTGGGAATCCTTAGATTGCCACCATTTTCTCTCCAATCTTTACCAAATCTCACTCACTCACAAACACTTCAAATCACTCTCATACATACTCTCATACATACACCAATCCAAGCTCAAATCACCCTATAGGAGGAGGATTAGAGAGAAAACATAGAGGACTTCATTGTTATCTACTTGTTTTCTCTTTAACCAACTCAAATCATCAACCCTAAACACCCTCAAACACTCTCATATTCAAGCCTTAAACACTCTCACATTCAAGCCTTCAAACACTGAAAACACAAGGAAGATAGGTATAACCTCCCTCTCCTTACCCTAAAATTCATCCATGTATGCATTTTCAAGCTACAAAATGTAGTTTATTCATCTTCTTGCTTTAGATCCAAGAAGATCACCATGGAAGTTCATCTCCATGGATGATCTTCTACAAGGATCTACATTATTTTCAAAGTGTTCTTACTTTCTTGCAAAGAAAACACATTTTCAAAACCCTAAAAATCATTTTCATACATCAAATCTCATTTTCAAAGGATAAAATTCCCCTTCCCAAGCAAATGAAGTGCTTAGTCCTAATGTACCCCAAGGATGGTTTGATATAGTTGATTCACCACTAAAATTTCAAGTGATCACTAATCAAAACCTAGGGAAATGGGGACAAGCATGGATGCAAAACCCCCTTTAAAATCATATTTTCTTTCTTGAGAAGTTGCTGTCCAGTAGCAATTTCCTCAGACCTCAGTCCATGGTCTAATTTTTTGGACATAGATAAACTTGGAATTTGGTGTTGACTACAAAATACTTTTTGTAGCCAACATCCAGATCTTTCCATACATATTTTTACTTTATTTTTTGTGTGAGTAAAACTCCTTTTTTCAAATTTTCTTTTAAAGGTCAGTTCATCAGTCTCTGGAAATACAGATTTCAGATCTGAGATTTCCAGAAGGTTTTGACTCCTCAAATTACTTCCAAAATGGAAAGTTCCTTTTCAGAAACCCTATTTAGGGTGTTTTAAGCAACTTTCATTCTCGGACTTTCCCCAGATTCTGAGGTTTTGAAGCCTTTAAGTCCATTTCAAAGTCAAGGGTCAACTGCCTTTTTCATTCTGGCAGAATTGCTTTTCAACTCCCAAAAATCTTTTGAGTGCCAAGACTCAACCCAAAAATCATACCAAAAATCTTGGGGATTGTTCAAAGTCTTATAAAGAGTTCCCCATTTTTGTTTTTCTCAGTTTCAACTCATTTTGGTCAAAACACACACACACACACACAAAAGGATTTCAAATGTTTGGAAGACTCGTTTTACGAGGCGCTCCGGGTGCACACTAACGTCCTTCCCGACGCGTAACATGACCTCCGAACCTAAATCTCTGATCTCGGGCTTTTTTCAAAGTTTTGGCCCTCAAAATAAAAATGGCGTGGCGACTCCGTTTCGTTGATTTTTTCAAATAAAAAATGGGAAAATTTTCGGATACACATCATCACAGTGGCGACTCCGCTAGGGACAAATAAGCTTTTTCTAAAAAAAAATGATATTTGGTATATTGGTGGAAACCATTAAACTTCCCGTTATCGTCTCCTAACACGAGTCGGGGATAAATTGTGGTTTAACAATCCCACGTACCGGTATCATTGTTTTCAGAAAAAAAAAGGAAAAGCTTTTGAGGGTCAAGCTTCTGTCCCGACATTTGAAATCCTTTGTTTTGTGTGTGTTGATTTTTGCACATTTTTCGTGTTTGTTTTGGCCGCCTCGGAGAAAGTCAAAATTTTGACTGTCGGAATCATGTCCCTAACTGTCGGAATTTTCGTGCTTACGTGCTTATGTGTTCATTAAATTTTAAAAAAAAAAATTCAAAAAAAAAAGGGGATTTTAAAAAAAAAAAAGAAAATTTTCAAAAAAAAATCATGCATCATGCCTTTTTAAGACACATAAAAAAATTTCTATTTTTCTCAGAAAAAGAAGATAGACTGCTTGCACACTACGCGCACGTGACCTTACACTGCACACTACGTCCCTAACTCGGGGAAATCCTTGTCGCGGTCCGTTTGGTCTTATTACGCCTCTCGGATGAGCACAGGACTACCCAAACATCCCATGGAGCCTCGTGTCGACCATGCACTTATCCGTGACACACTTTGTCCGAGACCCGGTTGGTTTTTAGTGCAGTACGTGTCATGCCTGTACGTGTATAGACCTTTCCTTTCAAGCCTTTGTCGGCATACCGACTCAATATCTTTCGGGACCCTAATCGGTCGAAGTTGCCGGTTTTCCGCCGCGGACTTTGACCAAGATATTGACCGGCGCCTTGACTTCGGCTCGGCGGCACAAATTATACACGACTCCCGGCATTGACACCGAGTCATCAAGGATTAATGATTATTCCATGCCTAATTACGGCCTAGCGACGACAAGTCAAGATCAATTGTGGACGCTTATCGGTCCAATCATGCCGACTTTTCGTCGAGCCCTCGGACATGATCTTGACTTTTGACGTCGGCTTTGTCCGTAATTTACATCGAATGCTCGTTAAGACTCGATTACCCGCCGAGACTTTTAGGATCGTTTTTCTTTCGGTCGGTGGGACCCGCTTGCCTATAGGACCCTCGCCGGGGCATCCACTGGGAGGTCGAAATACGGGTGGAATACGAGGGGCTTATAGACGTAGTGACGGGGCCCGGCGATCCGGGAATCGTAGTAGTTCGCGAAAAAGAAGAGCAATCTTTTCCAACCGATTAGGTTAATAAAACATGTTTTAAGTAAACAAGAACAAATAAGCTGCATGTTGCATGAGCCACTAAGCCCAAACACCAACCTGTTTCGCTTTCCCGAGTCTGAACCACACCCTTTTGTGCCTTCCACGGTAAGCAAAGTTTGGATCGAGACCCGGGTCATCGTTTGTTCGGCTCGGTCATTCCGAAGTCGAGATACTCCATCGGTTTCCTCCTTCGCTTCGGCTCAAAGTTTCAGAATGACCAACTCGAGAGGAGAACGGTGGGGACGTACAACTCCACACCCCGAAAATCCGCAAAATGCCGAGCAGTGGAATCGAGATGTTGGAACAGATAAGACAAAATCAAGAGGCTCAGATCAGTCGGTTATTGGAAAGTATCGAGAACCCGGGGCTAGCAATTGTTCACCACCCTAATGGAACCTTTACGGTTGATGCGAAGGTTGGAGCTAATTACCCTCCGGGCACGCCAACTACCATCAAATGCCCTGTCCCTTTCGTGTGGAACTACTAATGGGCCAAGCATCCCCAAGCCTATCACTCGGCCTGCCTCTCGGCCTCATCGTATCGATCTTGGTCAACTTCCCCCGGCACCTCCCGAGTTTTCACCTTTGGGTTTCAATCGGCTTGGAATGGGTCGGTTCGCTACTCCAAAACCTCGGTCGGCCGGGTCATCAATGCGGAATTGGTCGATTCGGTACATCTCAGCCCTTGCACTCGATACTCCTCGACGGTCCGATCTAGGTCAACTTTGCCCGGTGCCTCTCGGGTCTCACCACCGGGATTGAGTCGGTTGGCTTTCGCCCGCAACTTGGAAGGGGTCGGTTTACTACTTCACAACATCGATGCAGTTCGGGTCATCGGCTTGGAAGGGGTCGGTTTACTACTTCACCGCATCGATGCAGCTCGGGTCACCATCTCGGAATGGGACAGGTTCGTTTCTCGGGCTCCATGGTTCGAGAGGGGGCCGGCTTGCTTCCTCCCGATTCTCAAAGCACACTGGCCCCTATGATGCTGCAAGATCACGTGGGCCACTGTGCTTTTATCACCACTTCATCGGGCTCTACCCCGCCCCTCCGGTTGGGAAGTCCGACAAGGTCAAATGCTCCTCATCAAATTCTCCACCCGGCCGTTACGCAAGCTGCTCGCTGCTCATCAAGTACGAGTATACACATTTCCCTTGCGGTCATGTTCCTCGGTGCGGTCAAGACACATTCAATCCTCTTTGTTACGATGCCTCAAACCTCATGTTTTCAGCAGCCTTACGGATCCGCACTCACTGCTCCCTGGTATCCACCCATTACGAGCCATATATCTTCATCTTCGGCAAGCTGCCGGGCCTTATGAGGAAGATTACGGTCACGCTTTTAATGCTCAGACTGTCATTCCTCCCACCAGAGTACTTCCTACTGTGATTTCGTTTGCTAATGCCAATCTTGTGGCGGGGTCATGCAATCCTAATGTTCCTATTGACTCGTCCAATGGATTATTGGTAGAACCAATTAAGAAGGTACAAGAAAAGCCTAGCAACGAGAGTATCGACGATCGCTCGACTCGGGCCATCTCACCATATCAATCTTGTGTATCGACACGAATGAAGTTTACAAAAGGTCGAATCTCGACGATTACATTGATGATTACATCAAAAGGGTTCGTGCACGGGAAAAGACTACGAGTGCGAACATGTCTCGCCGCTATAAACCTTACCCTTCCAACACGGCTCCGACATCCGGTAAAGGAAAGAAGGCATTGTGTACAATTGACGGCCCCCAAAAGCAACCAAGAAATGGTGGTCCTTTAAGGCAACGAGAACGTTTGATGATCTTGGGATGCCCGTGGGCTTAATTTTCAAGGGCTTAGTAAGGGTAGGCCTTTTGGAGCCTCTCAAGGACTACCATCCAAGGAGCTCAAATGCACCTCTCGACATGAGTAAGCACTGCGCCTTCCATGATCATTATGGCCACACGACCGACAAGCTGCATAGTCTTGAAGAGAGCGGTTCAAAGGTTAATCGAAACGGGCAAGCTTGAGCGCCCAATGGACCAAAACCGGCAAACCTGTTCGGAATGGTGACCAAGTCAATGACCAAATCTCGAATCCCGAGGATTTGGGTGTTCCCTTAAGCAAAGTTTTAAATAGCTTGCTAGAGCGGGGTCTCCTCGAACCCTTGAGAAACTATCGGCCCAAGGATCCCAAAATCCCTTTTGACACCACTAAGCATTGTGCTTTCCACCGGTACCACGGTCATACGACCGACAAGCTGTACTGACTTTGAGAAAGGCGATTCAAGGATTAATTAAGAAGGGCAAACTCGAGCGCCTCGGTGATCTCAACCCCGCCAATGATCATTTCCCAAACAACGCGAATGTAAACATGATTGAATTTTATGATTCAAACTCGTGAATTCAACAGACTCGACAAGCCGAGATGATTTAGTCGCAACAAATGTTGAGAATGGATGGTTTGACTGCAACAAGCATGTGGCCATGGCAAAGGCTGGATTTGGTGAAATTCTTTGAACTCTCGCCCTCCGATAAGTTCACGGCGACGCCAAGGTTAAATGGGATGATAATGATCGATGGCAGATTTGGCGAAGCAGTAAAGGTACAAGAAATCCGATGATTAGGAAGGAAGAGTTAGTCCTGGCTTTGGAAAACGCCCATAAGATTCATGAAGAACAGTGACCCTGCTCATCAATGCTCTCCGCCGCCGTGGAGTTCAGGTAACAGCTTGAGGCGAATGGTTCCCTGGTCATGGTCGAAGATGAGACTTCGTAAACAGTGATTTCACCCCTTCATCCTATAACTCTCCATCCCACGGCCAACACCTCCCTCCATCCACATATGATCCCTTGCCAAAGACAATTCCTCTTCAGCCCTTTCCGGCCACCTCAGGCCATTAGGGCTCCATCGCCTCGCCTCCTCGTAACGAGTTGGGCTCCATCACACCTGTTCCTCAATTTCGGCAATACCGGTTTATGCTCCGGCTTCACATAATTAGTTTGAGCTATGTGGCTATGTTAAGCCTCTACACCCACCCGAATGCGATCATGAGTTGCTAAAAGAAAATCCGGATGCCACAAGTTTTCCGTTGTCATCTACCGGACTTAGTGAATTCACCCGTCAGTTTCCACCGGTCTGCACATTGTGTTTCCCTCTGGCCGATAAGAGTCTTGTTGCGAGTTCCAAGAACTCGAATGTTCCCGTTGATCCCCATGTGGCAATATTGATAGAGCAAGTGAAACAAATGCAGGAGAGAAGCTTGATCTTATGATAAGTACTAGCACTCCTTTGACCCAAGATGTCGAACTGTGCAAAGAAATGATTCTGTCACGCAAAATTCAAGTGCCCGAAGTGAGAGAATCCGATAGGACAACCCGCCCAGAGCAGCACACTTGTCTAATGCCAGCCCAAGCTTGAGAAAGGCCCGAAGACACAATCGCCTAGTATCACCCCTTTACTCAAAACAACCGCCGCATCGCTGAATCCTCCCAAACAGAGCCCAATACCCCTCAAGGTCCTCTCGGGTTCACTTCCTTCCATCAATAGGCTCGCCGACAAAGTTCGTCCCCGTGACTTTTCCGAACCGTTTCTTTGGACAACTTGTGCTCGCCCCAGTGCTCCATGGCCTCAAACTCCTCCGCTCCCACCAAGTATCATGGGCACGTAATCGATCACCGCCTCGGTCCGCAGATAATGGAATCGAAGTTAACGTAAAGATGGAAAGCTCAAGCGTCTTGGCGGTCCCAACAACAAAGAGTAGCTAGACTAGGGGCTTCCCATCCTTTAAAATTAAAACAGTCTTTTAGTCAACCTTCGTAGGTTCTAGTACTTTCTTCGTTCAATCAAGTCCTCCTTGGACATTGTAGTTAATCTTAAGTTTTCTATAAAAGAGTCTTTTTCAAAAAAAAAAAAAAAAAGCTTCAAAAGAAAAAAAAACAAAAGCTTCAAAAAAAAAAACAAAAGCTTCAAAAAAAAACAAAAAAGCTTCAAAAAAAAATGAGGCCAAGGACCTAGCACCGCCGATCGAAGGTTTGACATATGGGCAAAATTAAAGCCCGAAGAACGGAAGTTGTCGACAACAAGGGAGCAATTAAAGCAACGGCAAAAACATATCATAAGCCCTTAAGCCGCATCCAAAATCTTTCTCCCGATGAAGGACGACGATCAAGAAGCAACGGAATCGCTCAAAATGACTTGTCAAGGAATCACCTCAAGGCCCGCACCTTATCATCCAAACTTCCTATCCGAGCCTTTTCACCAAAAGTACCACAAATGTTCATACCCCTTTTCTAAAGCCAAACACAAGCTCAGGCCCGAACTACGGCGACACGAGCTCCTCACAATGAGGGGAACGTAGGCAACCGTAAATGGTCCGGTCATAAACACATTCAAATCCCAAAATCCGGCCTCACCAATAGCCTCTCCTATACACGATCCCTCTTCACCATTCGCCAACTTCGACTCTTGGTATCGCTTGACTTTCTCCTCATGATTAATCAAAATGTTTGTTCATATCGAGATTAGGGGTTGAATAACCCGAACATTAATAAAGGGTTTTAAGCAATCTTGTGATCATTTTGAATAAAACATGTTTTCGATGTCTCGACAAGTCTTCTTTTTCTACATTATAGGAAAAATAGAGCTAAACACTAATTTTCCGTCACAGGGGCTCCCATACACTTTTACAAACCTTTCTATTCTTATGCTCTCTCAAAAGAATCAAACCCAAAGCGAGTTCTTTTGTGCCTTCGTCAAATGACACCATCAAATAATACAAATCGGGATTCGTCCCCACTTTTCGAAAATACGCCCCTATGAGGTATACATTTCTAAATTGTCTTTTCTTTCGGTTGACTAATTGAATAAAGAAAATAATAAAGTAAATATAGAAGGATGGGTTGCCTCTTTTGCTACATGATAATTGAAGAACGTTGGTTCTTCACTTTGCTACAAGATGGATTGGGTCTGCGTTCGGTATCGATCTGCGCGGTGCCTACCAGGTTGAAGCCTCTCTAATTGTGTCGATTCACGGTCATGAGACCGAGGCTTTGCCAAGTCACTTCTTCCGAATCAAGACTTCGCAAATACATCTCTTCGGACCAAGGCTCCACCAAGCAAGATGAGATTTGATCGCCATGTTGGGTCAGCGGGCTAGTCAAGTGCAGTTCTTTGATGTCCAAGGACGAGGACGGAATTTTAACCAAGACCAGAAATTCATCATATTCCTATGACTAATATTGGAACCCGAGTCCATAAAACTCCTTGTGCCAATCGAATGAGGTTTCGATGTTCGTCCTTGGAAGATGTCAGAAATTTTGGTTTGACGATTGCCCTCAACCCCGATGGAACTTTCACGGTAGAAGAGGAAAAGGATCCCCATCCCTATCTTGGCCGACAGACTACCACCACCTTCCTCACACTCTTCTCAACTCGCGAATCGGCCATCCTTTCAGCTTTCGGTTTGATATACATTCACAGTTCAGTCCTGGGATGGGGCTGCTTGGAGAAACAAATTGACTTCGATCCGATTTGGGCCAAGATGGTATGCCTCAAAGCGATCGGGGGTCAGCTCGGTATGTCACAGTTTGGTATGCCTCGCGGTTCGGTACTGGATCGGTCAGAGCTTCTCGGTTACATCGGTTTGAAATGCCTTGACAAAGCAGCCTCAGCTTCAAGATATCCAATCCCCGGCACCGCACAAGCCTCATAAGATCCCTTCATGACCGTATCAACGGGACAAAGAAACCCCAAATACGTACTACCGGACCCATGCAGCCTAACGTGACCGATCGGTTCACGGCTCTCGGCGGGGCAAAATCGCATTTTAATGTCTTCTCATGGTTTGGGTTACCTCGGAATACCACAAAGCAAATTGGAATCCCACCTCGCTTGGAACCAATCTATCAGTGGCCTCCGCAAAGAGTCAGCTTGGAATGCTTCCACAGCCGGTCTAGGGCAACAAGCCGAAGCCCTTCCTTAGAATGACGCTAGCTCGCCCGCTCCTCACACTTTCACAAATCCATTCCTCACTCAGATTCGATGGGTTACCAAGCCTCCATCCCGGTTTCATCGAAACACCAGGGACCGGGCAGATACCCCCGGTCATGCACCTTCGCCTATGCAATTCAACAATCGTGGACGGCCCCGCACTTAAGCCGACTTATGGGCCTCACTCCGGAAATCCGAGTTACCCAGCCTACATCGAGATCGCCTTTGCCCTCTTTGCCGGTTGAAAATCAACAACAAGCCGCAAGGTTCTATCCCTTTGCCCTGTGGTCCTACTCAAGCTCCCGGGTGATTCGGGCCAAGGACAGATTTCACCTATGTCCCCAGATCGGCCGTTCCCTCCACCCGTATGCCGCCGCTGGTAGCTCCTCTCTCTAGCTCGGGCCGCTGGTTTGAATGCCATGGTTCCACCACAAGACCCTCATTTGGCTTGATTCGTGGAACGACACAAGGAAATGAAAGCACAGATTGCCGAATTGATCGCTAAGAAGTCCGCTTTCCGGCCAACGAACCCGACTCCTTTGTTCCCCCACAAATTCTTGATGCCTAATTTGGATCTCTTTGATGGCACCGCATGCCCGAAAATCCATCTCGGACACGTATACCTTGGCAATGAAGGTCAAAAGGGGCGCCAATCGCCAGCTTGGCCGACTATTTCGCCTCTCTTTGAAGTCCAAAGTGCTCTAAAATGGTTCTTCCGCTTAAAATCCGAGGCCGTGGCTACATGGGACCAGATTACTAGCTAACTTGGAGTGGGAAGCAAATAGATTTGACTCCGTGCAGACAACAATGCGGCCCCGACGAGAACATCGTGGACTTTTACAAGCAAGATGGCAACTCCCCTTTTGAAGAGGAACAACTAGACATCTTTCGCTCACGCCCGAAACCACATCCGAGGGCCTCACTTAGCAATTTCCCTATCCGGATCTACGGGCAATGATCAATTCCGGGCTAAATTTGAGAGGGCTTACAATCGCTAGCGAGTTGTCGCACCTTTACGGATACCGGGTTTCTTCCACCTCCAACACGACTCCCGAAAAGGGCAGTGTGAGAATCGATCGAAAAGGGGACCCCAAGGACCCAATACACCAACAATCCATTCCCTAAAAAAGTAGGGTGAATATGATTGAAGCCACGAACAAGCCAAGTGCCACTATGGCTAACAGCTCCCATATGGAAGACACTCTTCGAAGAGAGGATTCTAGTTTCATAGTCGGTATCAAAGATGGGTTTCTCCCTTCATGACAACTTCACCTCAAGGCTCTCACGTTGATCGATTGGCTCGGTACTTCATCGCATGTCGGGCCAAACCTTTAATCGGACCTCGTAGTGACGCTTTGTCAAACTCCGGGGCTTCGTCAAATCATTCGAGAAAGATTCCGTGGTTTTCGCCATGTCTTTTCCATGGAATGGGGCTTTATCAAGTCACACCTATCTTCGAAGAAAGGTCCGGTCACCTCAACAACCGTCTTGGAGTTTCGGCTTTAGAACTTGGCATATGGCAACTCCCCGCATCATCAAAAGTTGAGAATTGGGAATCTCCTCATATCGCATTTCGTCAAATCACAACTAACCCAAGCAAAAGAGGGTTCATTCATGTCAACATGCTTTGATTCTAGAGCCCGTCGTCGCCTTCAAATGTCCGAGACTGAAAAGAAATTTCAATCGAGACCCGGGGTTCAAATCCAACTTCATTCCAAGATCAAAATTGACCTCATCAATAACATGCAATTCAGTCCGCGACTAAAGGATATCACCCCACCAACTCAAAGCTTGTCCCAAACAGTCAACAACACATACATCCCCTCTCATCACCATGCATCCCCACAAAAATCTCCCCAGGGCTCATGTAGCATGCACAAAACTTGAATCAATAGGAAAAATCCTAAGTGATTGAAAATCATAAATCGTAATTTCCCTGCCAAAAGCTTAGGCCAAGTGCATCTTCGAAAGCAAATAAACGCATCATCTCATAATCATTTTTGGTTTTATGCATGCATCCGCCATCATGAATGCCATATATGCATCTTCCTCTTCACTAACAAATGCAGGAATTCAAACGTAATCCCCCTTTTCGACAAGGATGATCTTCACCAAAGACGACCTCAAATGGATGAAAACAGTCCCCAACATCCACAAACATATGAAGACCGCCTCCAGTGTCTACAAATCGGTCAAGGATGCCAAGTCCTCCAATACAAATCGGTCAAGGACGCCAAGTCCTCCAATACAAATCGGTCAAGGACGCCAAGCTCTCCAATACAAATCGGTCAAGGACGCCAAGCTCTCCAATACAAATCGGTCAAGGACGCCAAGTTCTCAAAATGCAAATCGGTCAAAGATACCAAGGTCTCAAATACAGTACGGTCAGAGACGCCAAGTTCTCCAATACAAATCGGTCAGGGACGCCAAGTTCTCAAATACAAATCGGTCAGGGACGCCAAGTTCTCAAATACAATGCGGTTAGAGACACCAAGTTCTCAAAAGCAAGAAGTCCCAATGTGAAGACAAACTCAACAACTTCTACAAGGTTGACGATCACTAGCAAGATGCAGACTCAACCAAACTCCTCCTTCAGGTCAAAATGCCTCCAAAGACAGCAAATCGTCAGCAGAAACCGTCCCACGAACGGCAACCTAACAACTCTTCATCAACATCAGCCGTAGCCTCAGCTACAGGTAAGCACAACACAGGTATGAAAGCATATCTTAATCAACTACTTTTCTAAAAGAACATTATCATCAAATCTTAGGGCGACTTCCCAAAAAACAGTCAAACCTCAAATACTGTCAAACCATCAAAGACCATCCCCAGCTATTTTCGAACTACGACCGACTTGATTCCCTCTTAAGGATACGTAGGTAGCCTATCATTAGGTCCAGCCACTCGACCAGCACGGTCATCCTTTCCTTCGGCAGCAGACGTAAAACTGATCCCTTCAAATGAAGTCCACTAGAGGACTAAGACGCTATCACACACAACACGAGGAAAGCAATCATCCCCTAATTCGACAAACCAAAATCAAAACCATAGGGCGACTTCCCCAAAATAGTCAAGTCATAGGGCGACTTCCCAAAAATAGTCAAACCATAGGGCGACTTCCCAAAAATAGTCAAAACCGTAGGGCGACTTCCCAAAAATAGTCAAACCGTAGGGCGACTTCCCAAAAATAGTCAAACCATAGGGCGACTTCCCAAAAAATAGTCAAACCATAGGGCGACTTCCCAAAAATAGTCAAACCGTAGGGCGACTTCCCAAAAATAGTCAAAACCGTAGGGCGACTTCCCCAAAATAGTCAAGTCATAGGGCGACTTCCCAAAAATAGTCAAAACCGTAGGGCGACTTCCCAAAAATAGTCAAACCGTAGGGCGACTTCCCAAAAATAGTCAAGTAATAGGGCGACTTCCCAAAAATAGTCAAACCATAGGGCGACTTCCCAAAAACAGTCAAAACCTTAGGGTGACTTCCCAAAAATAGTCAGATCTTAGGGTGACTTCCCAAAAAACAGTCAGATCATAGGGCGACTTCCCAAAAATAGTCAGACCATAGGGTGACTTCCCAAAAATAGTCAAATCTTAGGATGACTTTCCTAAAACAGTAGGGTCGACGACTAAAGATAGTCAAAGGACCCGAACTACGGCCGGCTTGATTCCCACTCGGGATACGTAGGTAGCCTATCATTAGGTTCAGCCACCAGACCAAAATGGTCATTCCTATCCCCAGCAGAGCGGATATACAACCCTAGCCATCAGACCGAAGAGGGTCATTTCTTATCCCCAGCAGAGTTTCTTTCAAAGAATCGATCGTAGAACTCGCTCGCCGAGTTGACATCCTAAAACAAGTCACTCTGTGGTCGACAACTAAAGATAGTCGAAAGACCCGAACTACGGCCGGCTTGATTCCTCTTAAGGATACGTAGGTAGCCTATTAAATAGGTTCAGCCACTCGATCACTTGATCATCCTGCCAAAATATGGAGCCTTACTCTTATCGACGACCCCGCTTCCTTCGAAAGCGCCGTCGCCGAGGGGCTACTGTAAGTGCTCCAATTTGAGCTTGTTAGCATTTTCGTTAGAAAATTAACGAAAGTTATAACATTACTAACATTCCTAACATTCCTAACTTTTCTAACAAAGTGAGGGTAAAATGGGCATTGTTATTTAAAGTTAAACCAAGAAAAGAATCTCAAAAAGCAAAAGAAATAAGAAAAATCCGAATTGGGCAAGTTGAAAAACATAAACTGCTGGATTTTTGAATTTTATTCTTCCTGTCCAAAGCCTGAAGCTGTAATTAATGAACAGTGCACGCTGTCAATCATATCCGCGCGGACATGTTTGTCAATTTCAGAGGGCTATAAATTGAACCCTCCTCTCTCAGTTTACACAACACAATTTGATCACAACAACGAAACTCTGGCGAAATATAGAGAGAAAACAGTGGGAATCCTTAGATTGCCACCATTTTCTCTCCAATCTTTCCCAAATCTCACTCACTCACAAACACTTCAAATCACTCTCATACATACTCTCATACATACACCAATCCAAGCTCAAATCACCCTATAGGAGGAGGATTAGAGAGAAAACATAGAGGACTTCATTGTTATCTACTTGTTTTCTCTTTAACCAACTCAAATCATCAACCCTAAACACCCTCAAACACTCTCATATTCAAGCCTTAAACACTCTCACATTCAAGCCTTCAAACACAAAACACAAGGAAGATAGGTATAACCTCCCTCTCCTTACCCTAAAATTCATCCATGTATGCATTTTCAAGCTACAAAATGTAGTTTATTCATCTTCTTGCTTTAGATCCAAGAAGATCACCATGGAAGTTCATCTCCATGGATGATCTTCTACAAGGATCTACATTATTTTCAAAGTGTTCTTACTTTCTTGCAAAGAAAACACATTTTCAAAACCCTAAAAATCATTTTCATACATCAAATCTCATTTTCAAAGGATAAAATTCCCCTTCCCAAGCAAATGAAGTGCTTAGTCCTAATGTACCCCAAGGATGGTTTGATATAGTTGATTCACCACTAAAATTTCAAGTGATCACTAATAAAAACCTAGGGAAATGGGGACAAGCATGGATGCAAAACCCCCTTTAAAATCATATTTTCTTTCTTGAGAAGTTGCTGTCCAGTAGCAATTTCCTCAGACCTCAGTCCATGGTCTAATTTTTTGGACATAGATAAACTTGGAATTTGGTGTTTACTACAAAATACTTTTTGTAGCCAACATCCATATCTTTCCATACATATTTTTACTTTATTTTTTGTGTGAGTAAAACTCCTTTTTTCAAATTTTCTTTTAAAGGTCAGTTCATCAGTCTCTGGAAGTACAGATTTCAGATCTGAGATTTCCAGAAGGTTTTGACTCCTCAAATTACTTCCAAAATGTAAAGTTCCTTTTCAGAAACCCTATTTAGGGTGTTTTAAGCAACTTTCATTCTCGGACTTTCCCCAGATTCTGAGGTTTTGAAGCCTTTAAGTCCATTTCAAAGTCAAGGGTCAACTGCCTTTTTCATTCTGGCAGAATTGCTTTTCAACTCCCAAAAATCTTTTGAGTGCCAAGACTCAACCCAAAAATCATACCAAAAATCTTGGGGATTGTTCAAAGTCTTATAAAGAGTTCCCCATTTTTGTTTTTCTCAGTTTCAACTCATTTTGGTCAAAACACACACACACACACACAAAAGGATTTCAAATGTTTGGAAGACTCGTTTTACGAGGCGCTCCGGGTGCACACTAACGTCCTTCCCGACGCGTAACATGACCTCCGAACCTAAATCTCTGATCTCGGGCTTTTTTCAAAGTTTTGGCCCTCAAAATAAAAATGGCGTGGCGACTCCGTTTCGTTGATTTTTTCAAATAAAAAATGGGAAAATTTTCGGATACACATCATCACAGTAAGCACAGCACAGGTATGAAAGTATATCTCATTTAAACTGTAAATCATCGGGTGACTTCCCTAAAATAGTCAAACCTCGGGCGACTTCCCTAAAATAGTCAATTTTCGGGCGACTTCCCTAAAATAGTCAATCTTCGGGTGACCTCCCTAAAATAGTCAATCCTCGGGCGACTTCCCTAAAATAGTCAATCCTCGGGCGACTTTCCTAAAATAGTCAATCTTCGGGCGACCTCCCTAAAATAGTCAATCCTCGGGCGACCTCCCTAAAATAGTCAATCCTCGGGCGACTTCCCTAAAATAGTCAATCCTCGGGCGACTCCCTAAAATAGTCAATCCTCGGGCGACCTCCCTAAAATAGTCAATCTTCGGGCGACCTCCCTAAAATAGTCAATCTTCGGGCGACTTCCCTAAAATAGTCAATCCTCGGGCGACCTCCCTAAATAGTCAATCTTCGGGCGACTTCCCTAAAATAGTCAATTTTCGGGCGACTTCCCTAAAATAGTCAATCTTCGGGCGAATTCCCTAAAATAGTCAATCCTCGGGCGACTTCCCTAAAATAGTCAAACCTCGGGTAACTCCCAATACCGTCAAAACTCGAGTGACCCCCAAATGCAGTCAAATCTGGGGTGACTCCCCTAAGAACAGTCAATCCTGGGTACAAAGCCCGTGGCCTCTCGTTATCGCCACCTCTTTGACGAACTATGTACAGGCTTGTTTCCCATCCGGGATACGTAGGTAGCCTACCATAGGTCCAGCCACTTGACCAACACGGTCAACCTTTTCCCCGATAGTTATCGTAAACTCGATTCTTCCCCAACAAGAACACCTTAATAGTCTCTCTCAGGTACAAAACCTCAACTTAGGTTCATACTCCTGAACCAAACCTCAACTTAGGTTCATACTCCTGAACTAAGTTTCCATTTAGGTTCATACTCCTGAACCAAACCTCAATTTTGGTTCATACTCCTGAACCAAACATCAACTTAGGTTCATACTCCTGAACCAAACCTCAACTTAGGTTCATACTCCTGAACTAAGTCTCCATTTAGGTTCATACTCCTGAACCAAACCTCAACTTAGGTTCATACTCCTGAACTAAGTCTCCACTTAGGTTCATACTCCTGAACCAAACCTCAACTTAGGTTCATACTCCTGAACTAAGTCTCCATTTAGGTTCATACTCCTGAACCAAACCTCAACTTAGGTTCATACTCCTGAACTAAGTCTTCATACTCCTGGACTAAGTCCCCGTTTAGGTTCATACTTCTGAACTAAACCTCAATTTAGGTTCATCCCCGACAAAAGCCAACGAAATCCCGTTTCTTCCCACGACAGTAAAACGTAAGGCCGATTTCTCCGAGAAAGATAACGGAATCCCGTTTCTTTCATCAATTTCATCAACGGCAGTAAAACGTAAGTCCGATTTCTCCGAGAAAGATAACAGAATCCCGTTTCTTTCATCAATTTCATCAACGGCAGTAAAACGTAAGTCCGATTTTTCCGAGAAAGATAACGGAATCCCGTTTATTTCATCAATTTCATCAACGGCAATAAAACGTAAGTCCGATTTCTCCGAGAAAGATAATGGAATCCCGTTTCTTTCATCAATTTCATCAACGGCAGTAAAACGTAAGTCCTATTTCTCCGAGAAAGTTAACGGAATCCCGTTTCTTTCATCAATTTCATCAACGGCAGTAAAACGTAAGTCCGATTTCTCCGAGAAAGTTAACGGAATCCCGTTTCTTTCCTCATTATCACCAACGGCCGTAAAACGTAAGCCCGTTTTCCCCAGCAAAAGCCAAAGGGATCCCTCGATTCCACCCCCAGCAGCTTTTCGAACTACGTAAGGGCTTGATTCCCCAATCGGGATACGTAGGTAGCCTATCACGAGTCCGGCCCACTCGACCCGGCACGGTCATCCTTTCCCTCGGCAGCAGACGTAAGACCGATCCCTTCAAACGAAGTCCACTAAAGGAACATCTTTCCCAAACCATCAAGGTTCGAGGCACCTAAAACGCCATCATCTTCAAGGTTCGAGGCACCTAAAACGCCATCATCTTCAAGGTCTGAGGCACCTAAAACGCCATCATCTCCGAGGTCCGAGGCACCTAACACGCCATCATCTTCAAGGTTCGAGGCACCTAAAATGCCATCATCTTCAAGGTTCGAGGTACCTAAAACGCCATCATCTTCAAGGTCTGAGGCACCTAAAACGCCATCATTTCCGAGGTTCGAGGCACCTAAAACGCCATCACTGCCAGGTTGACGCCTCAAAATAGTCACTCTAGGGTCAACATCGAAAGACCCGAACTACGACCGGCTTGATTCCTCTTAAGGATACGTAGGAAGCCTACCATAGGTTCAGCCATCAGACCAAAATGGTCATTCTTTCCCGGCAGAGCGGATATACATCTCTAGCCATCAGACCAAAATGGTCATATCCTATCCCCAGCAGAGTTTCTTTCAGCAACCGAACTCGCTCGCCAGGTTGACATCCTAAAACAGTCACTCCATGGTCAAAAACGCGAACTACGGCCGGCTTGATTCCCATTCGGGATACGTAGGAAGCCTATCGCTAGGTTCAGCCACTCGATCACTTGATCATCCTGTCAAATATGGAGCCTTACTCTTATCGACGACCCCGCTTCCTTCAAAAGCGCCGTCGCCGAGGGGCTACTGTAAGTGCTCCAATTTGAGTTGTTAGCATTTTCGTTAGAAAATTAACGAAAGTCTTAACATTCCTAACATTTCTAACAATTCCTAACTTTTCTAACAAAGCAAGGGTAAAGTAGGCATTGCTATTTAAGGTTAAACCAAGAAAAGAATCTTAAAAAGAAAAGAAATTGTAAAAAACCCGAATTGGCAAGCTGAAAAACACAACAGCTTTGAATATTTTTGAAAATATTCCTTGTGTCCAAAGCTCGCATTGCAATTAATGAACGATTACGCACGCCGGCAGTACATATCCGCACGGACACAATTGAATATTTCAGAGGGCTATAAATTGAGCCCTTCAAATACGTAAATGGGGAGCCACAACTTCATTCACAAAGAACACCTTGGCGAAAATACTAGAGAAAACAGTGAGAATTCTCTTGAATTGTCACCTTTTTCTCTTGATTATTTTCCCAAATCACACCCACTCACTCTCAAATTCAAGCCTCAAACACTCTTAAATTCAAGCCTCAAACTCAAAAAATCAAGAGAAGATAGGTATAACCTCCTTCTCCTTACCCTAAATCCCATCCATGCATGCATCTCATACTTTGAAGATGTAACTTGTTTTCCTCTTGCCTTAGATCCAAGAGGATCACCATGAAAGTTCATCTCCATGGATGATCCTCTACAAGGATCAACATTTCTTTCAAAATTGTTTTTACTTCTTACAAACATATTTTCAAAACCCTAAAAACCATTTTCACAACAAAAATCTTTGTTTCAAAGGATAAAACTCCCCTTCCCAAGCAAATGAAATGCTTAAGTCCTAATGTACCCTAAGGATGGTTTGATATAGTAGATCACCACTAAAATGTCTAGTGACTACTAATCAAAGCCTAAGGAAATGGGGACAAGCATGGATGCAAACCCCTTTTAAAATCACATTTTTCTTCTTGAGAAAGTTGCTGTCCAGTAGCCTTTCTCTAAGATATCTGTCCATGGTCTAATTTTTTGGACACAAAAGAACTTAGAATTTGGTATTTACTACAAAATACTTTTTGTATCAAACATTCAGAGCTTTCCAGACATATTTTTATTTTATTTTTTGCGTGAGTAAAACTCCTTTTTTCAAATTATTTTCCAAAGATCAGTTCAACAGTCTCTGGAAATTCAGATTTCATATCTGAGATTTCCATAAGGTTTTGGTCTATCAAATCATCTCCAAATGGGAAAGTATTTTGTATAAACCTTATTAAAGATGTTTTGAACAACTTTCATTCTTGGACTTTCCCCAGATTTTGAAGTTTTAAAGCTCTTAAATCCATTTTAAAATCAAGTGTCCACTACCTTTTTCATTCTGGCAGAATTGGTTTTCAACTTCAAAAAAATCTTTTGAGTACCAAAACTCAACCCAAAAATCATACCAAAAATCATGGGATTTTTTTAATGTCTTATAAAGAGTTCCCAATTTTTAGTTCTCTCAGTTTAAACTTATTTTGGCCAAAGGAACACACACACACACACACACAAATGGTTTTTAAGCTTGGAAGACTCGTTTTACGAGGCATTCCGGGTGAACACTAACGTTCTTCCCGGCGTGTAACGTGACCTCTGAACCCAAATCTTTAATCTCGGGCATTTTTCAAAGTTTTGGCCCTTAAAACAAAAATGGCGTGGCGACTCCGTGTTTTCGATTGATTTTCAAAGAAAAGAAAAATACCAATCTTTCGAAAAATGGCAACATCGTTACACCTTTACCATTGTTAACCATTAACACAATATCGGTTTTAGGCTTCTTGATATTCATCTCTGCGGTCTTAAGCATCGCATCCAATTTCGAGAGATTCTTATCCATGCCAGTTATGTGATAGTGCATAATAAAATGACTATAACTTTCAGGCAATGAATTCAATATCAAATCCGTGGCGAGTTCCAAACTCAACGGATTTCCAAGCCTATCAAGACGCTCAATTTAATCCTTAATCTTAAGGACAAGAGCTCTCACCGATTTCCCTTCTTGCATCTTGCATGCAGTCAGGGACTTAACCACATCATACCTCTCATTTCTTGCTTGCACTTGAAACATTTCATTTAAGTACTCAGCAAGATCAAATGCTACATCTATGTGCTCAAGGTCCTTCTGAAGAGCCTTAGACATAGTGGCTTTCATAACAACATCTGTAGAATCATCATTATGTTTCTTATGTGCATCCCTATCAGCCCTAGAAGCATTTGAAGCAGGTTGAGGTGGAATGGGTTCATTGAGAACATACAGTTTCTTCTCTTGCTTTAGAAAAATTCTAAGGCTTCTGATCCAATCAGAATAGTTTGTACCGTTCTCCTCAAGCTTGTCGCTTTTAAGGACGGATCGCAGTGACAGGGGTTGATTATTGTGATTAGCCATTCTACAATAAAATATGCAAACAATGAAACACATAAGTATCAACACATTTATCATCTAAGAGCAAATAACGTATTTCATAAATACTTTCACTAAATTATACACCTTCAAATACAAACATGTATCATATAATCATAGTAGGCTAAGATCCATATTTCACTTGATTTTGGTTTAACTGAATCAATGCCCGAAATCAAGCTATTTAGGTAGAAACATCAATCATATCACTATATGACTCTTAGATCTTTTATGAGATTTCCCTAGACATCTTATGTCAAAACATGTTTTAAATCTCATCTATGCCTTGGGTCAAATCTCATTTGAAAGCACCAATTATGTCAAAACCTTTTTCAAACATGTGAGACATTGAACGATGCACCTAACTGAGTCAAAACTACATCAACCATTATCTCACCTTGATCACAAATTAAGATGTAAGATGCACCAAACTGAGTCGAAACTACATCAAATACCCTAAAATATCAGAAGTGTTCTAATCAAGGAATGGCATAAGACTTAAATATTTAGAAGGTTTTCATATTGTGACAAACATTGCATGGTTGTAACATAGATCTCATGTGAACATAATCATGAACATAGGGCTTCACAAAATTCCATACAAACAATTTGATTTAATTTTGAGAAATTACAAATTCAAATAATCATATTAAAAGATTAATAACCTATGTGACAAACTAATCTAATTAATTTATCATGAATCATGAATATGACATATATCATATACTTGTTTTTCATAAAACCAAAACACATGGAATCTAGATCTACTTCATATAGCATGGTAGCAAATAATCAAATTAAATCTAGCATTTAATTTCAATCCTAATCATGGCAAGACATGGCTCTGATATCACTGTTGGGTTTTGGGGTTACAAATGCAGTGGAAAATTTACAAATAACATCAAAACTCTAGCCCTATGATCCGTCTAGCATGAAGAGATTGGAAATTTATATGAAATAGAATTTACATACCTTGAATGCGAATTGGTTTGTCAAAACAGATCTCAAAAATCAAGCTTAGAATTTTGATGTCGAATCTTCTATCTTCCACCTTCGAACTTGGTGATGAAATCAACAATGGAGATCTTCAAGCTTTAGGAGATAAAGCAACTTCCCTCTAATGGTGATCCACACGCGAATGAACCAAGAACACCTTCTTGTGGGATTGCTAGATGAACCTCTTGATTTTTGAAACACATTTCAATAATCAATGGCAAAAACTATGAAATTAATCAAGGCCTAGGATTTCATAAATCTAGAACAATGATGTATGGTGTGAGAGAGAGTTTTTGGTTGCCCAAGGACTTGTATTTATATCTCATATAAATTCCCTAACACTTAGGGTTAAGTCCTTGTCAATAACAAAAACCTTCCCAGCCTTGAAAAGCTGATCGGACACGAATTTCGAGATGGGCACGACTCGTCCCTGAGGGCAAGAGTCGTGCTTAGGCAAAATCACTCGTTACACGATTCGTGACCCAAAAAGCAGTCGTGCTGGATTTTGGTACGACTCATGCCCAAGAGCATGAGTCGTGCCCTTCAACGGACAAGTTGTGTCACGCGGTAGACCCAGCCAGGAAACGTTTTTCTGATGTGGTCAAGTGTGTCGCACGGTACACCAAGCCAGAACTCCAAGTTTCAGCCAGAATCAAATTCGTTCTTTGTGTATGACCCAAAAGGAATTATATTATGTTGGTAGTGAGTCAAAACATGACCTCACAAGATATAAGTGGTTTCTAGTAAACCATTATATCCACCCAATTAATATAACATCAAAGCTTGATTCCTTGATAGATCCAATGTCACATTCCCTTTGTCCACGATGTCCAATTGAACATAAGTCATGGTCTATGTGAACTCATTCCGTTCAATGCTTTCTCGATTTCGAATATGTTGATAATTCAAATGCATTTGATCTCTATCAAATCACTTGAGTGTGGCCACACATTTCATCAACATCATTCATCGAGGGGCCCAAGCAAATATCTCTTTTCATAAGAGGGACAAATCCCGTCTTGACTTATCATTCTTTTCTACATGAATCTAATCGTGTTAACATAGCCCTTATTGCTATCCGATTAAAGATAGTGTTAGACTATATCAAACACGATCTTCGTCATGTGGAAGACGATGATAATCTCAGGTACAAAGATTCAATAACACGATTATCATGAGATTTAATCATGACAACAGACCATGTCATAAATCTCATAAGTAGGTCAAGTCCAATACTTGTTCTCTAGCAAGTATCCATAAGTGTAATGCATCTCTATGCATATAATCATCTCTATGATTATCCATTACCAACTTATACTAGTTGTTCACAACAATTTGGGACGCAGTTCAATATAATAAACATGCAAACATATAATGAACAAAATAAACACGCTCTATAATAAATGATAAAGATGATACATAACGGTTTAAGTCAAACAAAAACTATAGCCTAGGGCATTACACCAACATCATCTTCCTCAGCATAAGGTAGATGAAAAAGAAGAAAGCCTAACGCCTTGACGAGAAAACCCCTCGGCTCTAACGACTACCTGCAGAACCATATGAAACCTATGTACGAGTCATCTTCCTCAGCATAAGGTAGATGAAAAAGAAGAAAGCCTAACGTCTTGACGAGGAAACCCCTCAGCTCTAACGACTACCCGCAGAACCATCTAAAACCTATGTACGAGTCACCTTCCTCAGCATAAGGAGATGAAAAAGAAGGGCAAGCCAAATGTCTTGCCGAGGAAACACCTCGGCCTAACGACTATCGGCAGAACCATCCTAGACCTATGTACGAGTCATCTTCCTCGTCATAGAGAGATGAAAAAGAAGAATCCCACAGACATGCCGAGGAACCCTCCTCGGCCTAATGACCTAAAATGTCAAACTATCAAGTGGTTAAGACCGAACGAGCTTCTTCCTCGGCTTCCTAAAATTGGCTTGTACTTGTGCAAAAACCACAAACAAGCACTCAAACAAGCAGTTCATATATCAAAGCAATAAAGAAGTACAATGAAGAATGAAAGGAAAGCAGTTCATTGATATTGAAAAATAAGTAAAGTACATGGGTCCTCTTCTATTACATCAAAAAACAAGAAAATTCTAACTATCGGCAGACCTAAAAAGATCCTCCTGATCAGCTGTGGTATCAGGGATGATGACCTACTGAGTCTGAGCCTCAGTTTGAGCTCCATTACTGGCTGGCTCCTCGGCATTAGCATCCCCCGCGGCCTCAGCACTAAGGTCCTCGTCCTCAATCCTTTCAATGATGGCATTGATATTTTGGGGATCGATGGCAGGAGGAACCCAGGCAGGACGGCCAGCCTCCTCGTCATTATCAGCAATCACGCCCAGAGCATACTCTGAAAAAGGGACGAGATAATGAAGGGACCTGGCTACCTCGTCATAATAATCTTGAGTTATAAGCCGGACAAGCCTCTCCAGATCTCTGCCGAGTGACATATCAGCCATGATTCTCCTTTCCAGATGCAATTAACCATCAGAGAACATTGTAGCCGTCTCCTCGGCTATAGAAGCTTGGAGGGCCGGGCTAGCCTTGTACTCTGAGATAGCTTCTTCAATTTGTACATGCAAGCTAGCCTCCAACTCTTTGCGCCGGGCTTCAGTCACCTCGCCCTCTTCAGACTTGGCCTTGAGCTCGTCTTGGAGCCGCTCAATTTCAGCCTGCCCGGCCTTTGAAGCCTCATCGGCTTTGACACGCTCCACCTCAGCGTCCTTATCAACTTTGGCCCTGGCCACCCTCTCAGCCTCGAGCTCCTCCCCCAAAAACCTCATCAAGCCCGCCGCCTTGGCCTGCTCGGCCTCATTCTTCTCCACTTGACTCTCAAGTTCTTTTAACTTAAGATCCACAGCTTTGTTCTGGATGGCCTCATAGGCAGTTATTGTGGCAAGCTACAACAAAAAAGAGTAAATGTCAGTATTATATTACGAGACAGACGAAGAAATGAGTTACGAGGAAACATACCTCAGTGGCAAGAAAGCCCTTTCTGTTGGCAATATTTTCCTTGTTCGGCTGGGTCGCCACCATATGTTCGAGCAGGTCCTCGTCTATGGCTCGATGGACCACTGCTCGGCCTAGCCTGAGCTTGGGGCCAGTACGAGCTAGAACATCCAAGCCCCTCATAGTGGGATGTAGAGCCAACTTTCTAACAATACGCTCGGCTTCGGGGTAGGTTTGCACCGTCCGAGCAGTGAGCTCTTGAGAAGAAGAAGCATCAGCAGCCCTCCTCAAGGGAGGTTCCTCGGCATTGGGACCAGTGCTTGGCCATTTCTGGCCTGAGGACCGTCTGACTAAGGCTGTCTCCTCGACCACAGACTGGTCGGCATTCCTCACAACCTCCTCGACTTCAGCAGTTGGTGTCTGGAGGCTATGCCCCTCTTTAGTTGAAATTCTTTGCTCATCATGAGCCTCCTCGGCCATGCCTCCCAACGGTTTTAGGGACAGTGCCACTGCTTCCTTAGTAGAAAGGATCACTTGGCGACGAGTGACATCCTCCTGCCTTTTGGAGATGGCTGAGGAGCGAGAAGCCAGCCTCTTATTTCTCAGCACAACAAAGGGGTCAAGCTTTCTCTGAGACATTTATTGCTCCTGCTCAGGCGTCAAATCTGCAAATACAGAAAGGGAGCAACTAACACACATCACAAGGAAATAAAAAGTTAAGATGAAAAACTTTGTACACATATGAAGTGGAAGAATTACAACCGACGACGCCATCCACTGTTAGGCACTGGTCGTCATTAAGTCTGCAAAAATCACAGTTGGCATGAAAAACCAACCCTAGGTGAATCCTCCAATCTGGAAATCTGTTACCTCTGGTGACGAGAACGATGGGAACTACCTCGTCCTAAGGTCCAGGCACAATGCCGGTCTGTACATAATACCTATGATCACTCGCTAGAGTGGACCAACATAAAGTGCCCACCTCGATAAATTGTTTCAATCTCTCTATCAGCTTGTCATTCCACTCAGCTCTCCATACTACTTTGGGCATGCCGGGCAGCTTAGAGGGAGAAGGTAACTCCCAGCCCTAACGACTTTCTACTCGAATAACGTGGGTGTTCCACCCAGCCACCTAGCTCGACATTGGAAAAATAAGTTTAGGCCGGTTGGGATCACTCCTAATCACTATCAGCTTGGAGTCAGACTTATAGCTAACGGTAAAGAAATGATGAAAAGTTGTTTGACAAGGTTCAAAACCTAGACTGCGACATAAAACAACAAAGCCGACGAGGAACCTCATGGCATTGGCTCCTAGCATAGCCGAGACGGCTTGCATATCCTCTAGAAATTCGTTTATGAATGGATCTAGGGGAAGACGAATTTCTGTTGAAACTGCTTATAGAAAAAATTAGCGTGGTTCAAACTATAGTAGAAGTCAGTGGCAGCCTCCTCGGTTTCAAAAGGGACCGAATGAGAATAACTTAGATTATACTCGCCCCTCGGCACCCCATACTTGGTATGAATTTCTTCTATCATAGGCTCCCCGGCCTTAATTGGTCTAGGAAAATACGTCTTACCTCGGCTATTCCTCCCTCGGCCTCTCCCTCCTCGGCTTCCTGAACCCTCTCCCTCGTCTAAAGCATCTACAATGTTTGATGATGTCGAAGGGCCTGTTTGACGGTCAGCACCACTTCCTCTTCTCACCATGGCTACACAACGAAATGACAAAGGGTCAGAAACTTGGCAAGGAAAATGGAAGACGAGCTGGATGAAGAAAAATATCCCTCCTCGTCATAACTAAGGCCAAGGAAGGGACCTTACCCATCAACGGTGGACGATCTGAAGGGACAGATTGAAGATAATACAAGTTGATGTGATCGATTATATTAGAAAAGCCATGGAATACCACAACATTGGGAGATTCAACATCTAGACGATCAATTCTCTGCCCTCTGGGGTACCTTACATCGGTTCTAGGGCTTTGATATCTCATCAAGATCTCCCCTATCTCTATCAGGCTCACCATCAACCAAGGGCCGTCAGATCTTTTGTAAATTATAAAGTTTTTGATATGGTAGCAGAAAACGACATTGGGATTACTGCTTCAAGTTCTTGCCATTTCTAAAATAGCGAAAGGGACGCGAGGAATTACTTAAGAAAACCTTCAAATTAGGTCAACAATGGCAGACACCGTGAAGAACATCAACTAAAAAACCCAGAGATCGATAATAAATGCAAAAATTGACTAATAGGGAAGAAATTATACATTTGATCGAAGTTTGGTGAAGGGTAAACGGATGAAATCAAGCACAAACGAGTGAATCTGGGCAGCAAGATCAAGAACACGAAGGGCAGTTTTTAAACCTTGCTATTTCGCTTATTAACCTCAACGGTGATAAAAGAGAAGAATTGAAAGGAGTTTTTGTTTTATACCCTCAAATCTGGAGTGGGTACGGGTCAAATCCGGGTCAAAAGTCGTCGCCTCCTTTGCATTAAATGAGAGTAGGGTTTTTGAGGTGACTGTCAGACCTGGTGAAACGTGCCCCATCATTGTACAAATTAAACAATGGACAGATGAAGCGACACTTGCCACATTGACGCCTTTTCGTATTCGTATAGGCTGAGGTAGAGCACTACTTCCTCCTCGGCATAGCCGAGCTAGGAAGTCGGTGGCCACTGAACGGTATAAACCTAAGTACGAATATGGGCTAGTCCGGGCAAGGCCCAAGTGGATTGGGCCCTAAACATAATCCTGCCAAGAACGATGTACGAGAAAGGAAATGGGCTTCTCTACCTTTCTCGAACTAAGCCTTCTCGTCATTTCCCTAAGCCGACCTGGACTTAGTGGGCGAAATGACTAGGGCCAAAGATTCAATGCCGAGGGAGACCTCCCTCCAAGGCCGAGCTGAGCTCCCTTGACGACGAGGAGGCCTCCTCGGCTATCAAGTTGCCAGGAATTGGGCCTCCCCCAGTTTCTTCATATCTCTTCCCCGGCTCATCGTAGACCGACCTGGCCACGTATGACGAGGAGAGGCCAGCTCGGCTCACGTACAGAAGTGCAGTTTACACTATCCTATTCAAATTGGGACATTGAGCAGTTATAATCCCCCTAAGATTATAACCACCTCACGTACTAGTTCCTATCCGGCAAGGACTTAACAAATATAATCCTCTTAGGATTTATATCTTATCTCTTGGCAATACAATTCAACATGAATTATACATTGCTATGCCTATAAATATAAGCCATAATTCACATATTTTGTTGTTGTTGTATCTTTTGACTCTAACTCTTACCAATTGATTTCTCTCTCTCACAAAGCAAATACTT
Source organism: Adenophora triphylla var. japonica (assembly GCA_022495995.1). NCBI lineage: Eukaryota > Viridiplantae > Streptophyta > Magnoliopsida > Asterales > Campanulaceae > Adenophora > Adenophora triphylla. Next base: position 334,987 of record JAFEMH010001699.1, on the reverse strand, counting down.
ACTCTCATGTCGGAGGGTCTTCGCCGGAAAAACCCCGACTTAATTTACGTGTTTATTTCTCTGTTTCAGAAAATTCAATCACTGAAATATAATCTATCTTTCATATTCAAGCTGATTCGACCATTTCTGACCGCATCAATGTTATCTATCCGCTCAAAATTATGGTCACGTATAATGGCTTTATCACAGCTTGTGACCGATGGTAAGAATGAATAAAAAAAAAAAGAAAAGGCATCTAGAAGCAAGTAAAAGAAAAAAAAAAAAAAAAAAAGAAAAATAAGAAGAGGTGTGTAGGTGCACATCAGGTGTAAGTTAGCAAAAGTAGAGCTGGTGAATGTAGTTAAACGAGTTTGGTAGGGAGTTACGTATGCAATAGTAATTTAAAGAACCACAAATATATTCATCATAGGCGGTCACATCATGTCACATAAGTTTAATATGTTAATCTTACACTACCCACAGTGGTTTCATCCCACTCCCCCATTTTATCTAACACTTTTTACACTTTTTCTCATCCACCTAATATTTCATCTACCCATTTCATTTACCACCACTCCAATGGCTAACTTAAATTAAATTTCAACTCCCTCCAACTCATCATTCTATACCCCACTACTTTTATTTTATTTCATTTATATTCTTTATTTTTATGATTAGTAAAATAATAATAATTATTATTATTATTTATAATTAAAAAAATATTTCACACTTAATTAAAAAAATATTGCATCAATTTATAGGTAAAAAAAATATAATGATTTTTTTAAATAAATGCTAAAATGAAGAAGGATAATTGAGAAATGAGTGTTTTTTTTTTTTTGTCCAAATCAAATGAAACTTATATCAATTTATAGAGAAAAAAATGATGAAATTTGGTTAAAAAAAATATTATTATTAAAAATAAGAAAAATTACAATAAACATAGCTCGCGACACAAGTAATGAAAGACAATAAAATTATTAAATCACAAATTTCCGAACTTTGTCCATATGTGCTTGACTAGATCCTTCTGCAATTGAGAAAGAAACTTAATTTACTATCATCACATGGCCACTTTCTCTCTTCCTGACACAGACAAATTGAGAAAGAAACTTAATTTACTAGCTGACAAATTTATTAGGTAATAATTCAGCCCAAATTGAAAATTAAGTGTTTTTTTTTTGTTCAAATCAAATGAAACTTATATCGATTTGTAGGGAAAAAAAATGATGAATTTTGGTGAAAAAAAAATTAAAAAAAATAATAATTTACTAGGTAATAATTCAGCCCAAATTGAAAACTAAGTATTTTTTTTTGTGTCCAAATCAAATGAAACTTATATCGATTTGTAGGGAAAAAAAAATGATGAATTTTGGTGAAAAAAAAATTAAAAAAAATTATAATTTACTAGGTAATAATTCAGCCCAAATTGAAAACTAAGTGTTTTTTTTTGTGTCCAAATCAAATGAAACTTATATCGATTTGTAGGGAAAAAAAATGATGAATTTTGGTGAAAAAAAAAATTAAAAAAAAATTAATTTACTAGGTAATAATTCAGCCCAAATTGAAAACTAAGTGTTTTTTTTGTGTCCAAATCAAATGAAACTTATATCAATTTGTAGGGAAAAAAATGATGAATTTTGGTTAAAAAAAAATTAAAAAAAAATTATAATTTACTAGGTAATAATTCAGCCCAAATTGAAAACTAAGTATTTTTTTTTTGTGTCCAAATCAAATGAAACTTATATCGATTTGTAGGGAAAAAAAATGATGAATTTTGGTGAAAAAAAAATTTTAAAAAAAATTAATTTACTAGGTAATAATTCAGCCCAAATTGAAAACTAAGTGTTTTTTTTTTGTGTCCAAATCAAATGAAACTTTTATCAATTTGTAGGGAAAAAAAATTGATGAATTTTGGTGAAAAAAAAAATTAAAAAAAAATTAATTTATTAGGTGATAATTAAGCTCAAAGATTTGGGATAATTTTTTTTTTCATATATCCAATACTACTCTTACACGTGGAAAGTTAAAAAAAAAAAAAAAAAAAAAAGGATCAAAATATGTTTCAACCTGGATGAAACATTTCATCCCGTGGTTTCATCCGGCCCAGTTTCATTCTGCCACTGTAAGGCTTCAACTGGATGAAATGGATTTCATCCCCATTTCATCCAGCCCATTGTAGACAGTCTTAAATTACCATTTCAATAATACTCCATCCGCCTCACTCGAAAACTCAAAAAATGCACAAAAGTGATTTTTTACGAAAATTAAAAAAATTATAAAGTTAACAGTATAAAAAGTGAGATAAAAAAAGAAAAAAATGAGATAAATGATAATAAGTGAATAGTTATTGTGAATATGAACTTGTCTAAATGAATAAAGTATTATTAATAAAAAATTATTTTGAGAGTGTGCATCTTTAAATGTGTTATTCAGATGAAAATTTATGTCTTTTCGAATAGAACGGAGAGAGTAATCTTGTGTCTATTAATCCCCCTATATATAATTTTTAACTCAACATCTTAATTTACTTCTGTTTGTTAGTAAATAGTAACAAAATTAAATAATAGACACATTAATAAAGGATTTCAACTAAAAATTTAATATTTTTTTCCTTTTACTCTCTCCATCCCATAATGTTGAATTTTTCATTTGACTCGTCCAAATATAAATGTTTTGTCTCTAAATAAGAAAAATGACGTAATATAATTTTATCATTATATAATTATATAAGTAATGGATAGACTAGCAAATTATTTTTGTTTAAAACGTTAACTAGTCAACTTTTCAAAAAAGAATATTAAATAGAAACAAATCAAATAATATGACAAATTAATAAAATAATGTGGTGTGACAGTTTTACTTACGAATGGCAACGGGGCGGATTTGAGACGGGTTCTTCATTTTCCAAACCCGCCCTATAGTGATCTACCACAACCATAACCCGTCCCGCCCCGTGTTATGCGTTATTCGAGTCCGCCCCATTTAACCCGCTCCGATAGTTATTTAAGCAATTTCCTATAAAAACACTCATAATTCAAGGATCCCTCTAGTAATTTTCTATATATTCGAGGCATTTAAGTAATTTTCTATAAGGCATATAAGGGCATTTAAGTAATTTTCAATATATTGGGGCGGGGGGCTGAGTAAACCCGAACCTCCAAGAACCCAACGGGTTTTCAAATTTGCATCCCAAACCCGACCTATTAGGAACGAATCTTTTCAGGTTCGGGACGGGTTCAGATTTTTTGTCCACCCTAGTTTTACTGTAATATTTGAAAATAAAATGGAAAGGAAATGTAGATAAGGAAGGGCCCATGGGCCATAAAGAGGGTTGGGCGGTTGATATACACATGGGGTTTGGTGTTGGGTTTCCTTAGGTGAAAGTGATGGATCGAAAAAGACCTAAACCAATTTGGTCAACTACCTGTCCTTTTCCTCCCCACAAACCATGTAACTTCATGCCTTTAATATTTTCAATTATTTAATTGGGTCCATTTACTTTTGTTTTCTTTACATTTCTCCCTACCTTTCTTACATCACTTTACAACTTCCCCCCCTTTCCGTTATCTTCTCGTGTGACACTTTTCTCCATATTTGTATGCCGATAAAAAGCGAAAAAAATAGTTTGGTATTAATACATATATATGCATTTGTAGCGTGTTTGGGATAGGAAGTAGGGTTTTTCTCTCTACGTGAGGAACCATCTGAATTAATTTTCTTTAGCAATGCGTGTACGATGTTTGCAAGATGAGAGAGAAAGGGCAAGCACGTAAATCGAAGATATAGTTAATAAATTCATTGGTTTGTAGAATTTAGCCTAAAACGTCAATTAATCTGAAATGGAGGGAGCATGTATGTGCATATATTGTTGAAGTCCCATATTTCCCACATCAACTTGGAGAATATAAATGATCCACTATATATAAGGTTGGTTAACCGCACCCTTTAACAAGGCCTTTTAAGGGGATGAGGACCCAATTCTAACATGTTCGCCAAGTTGATGTTGGGCTTAAGTTAACCCGTGTTGGGTGCCCGTGTTGGGATTGAAGTCCACGTGTAGTGCCAAGTTACCGGCCTACACGTGAGGGGGCGTGTTGAAGTCCCATATTTCCCACATCAACTTGGAGAATATAAATGATCCACTATATATAAGGTTGGTTAACCGCACCCTTTAACAAGGCCTTTTAAGGGGATGAGGACCCAATTCTAATATATATCATATTCTTCGAATGACCGATTAAGAGAGATAAATGAATAGGTGATGATGCGTAAAGAGCGAGAAATGGAAGAAGTTGAAGAAAAAAGAGGCATGAAAAATGAGAAGATGGGTTTATATGTAGTTTGCCAATTCAAATAAGCTAAAATTTGGGGAGAAACGCGTTTCTCCGTCGCTTATGGAGAAACGGGGCAACGTTTGTCGCGCGACATACATAGCCACAACAACTGGATATCACTTTCATCAGTTCTGGATATCCAGAACATTGAATATGGATATCCAGAAGCTTTGGAAAGGATATCCAGAAAAAATATTTGGTTTCTGGATATCCTTTCCAAAGCTTCTGGATATCCATATTCAATGTTCTGATATTGAGCTTTGAAGGATATCCAGGAAAAATATTTGGTTTACGGATATCCTTTCCAAAGCTTCTGGATATCCATATTCAATGTTCTGGATATTCAGAAGCTTTGGAAAGGATATCCAGAAACTGGCTAAGTATGTCGCGCGACAAAAATTGCCCCGTTTCTTCATATGCGACGGAGAAGCGTTTCTCTCCAGACCGACTCTTCAAATAAATGGTCTAGGATTAGGGCTGTTACACGAACCGAGCCGGCTCGAGCTCGGCTCGGACTCGGCTCGAAAAAAGCTCGAGTTCGAGTGGGCTCGAGGTGAACTCGAGCTCGAGCTCGAACCGATTTTCAAGCTCGTCATTTTTTCGAGCCGGCTCGTGTTCGGCTCGTATGTTCGACGAGCTCTGTTCGAGATCGACTCGTTTGAGCTCGACTCGGGCTCGGCTCGTTAAAAGCTCGAATAAATTTTAGTATATATATATATATACATACATATATATATAAGTCGAAGCTCGAGCTCGGCTCGTTAAAAGCTCGTTTGATTTCAGATTTTTTTCAAAAAATAAGTCGAAGCTCGAGCTCGGCTCGTTAAAACTCGAGTTCGAGCAGCTCGCGAAAAGCTCGCGAGCCAGCTCGCGAAAAGCTCGAAACTTGATTCGAGCCGAGCTCGAACATGCATTCTGGGCTCGAGCTCGAGCTCGAAAAAAGCTCGAGCTCAATATTTTTTATTCGAGCTCGAGCTCGAAACTTCAAAGCTCGGCTCGGCTCGACTCGTTTACAGACTAGGATACAAGTTTACCATCCCGTTTGAAATTTCTAGTACAAAAGAACATTTTCCTTAATTATGAGCGTAAATAATTATTTACATATACTTTTTCACCTTCCTAAATCGTAGAAGAAAAAAACGGCAGGTGAAACGTCAAAAATCATTCACATACTTTTTCGTCTTCCTAAAAAAAAAAAATAGTGTGCGATTTAAATGTGAATTTTATATCCGAATTTGAATTGTTAAAGCATTCACAATGGAAAATTTTTGGGAGCTTTTTGTTCTTATAAAAAAGCTCTCTAAAGCTTTTGTCATTGTGGAGCAAGTTGAAAAGCTCCTTACTAAGGTAAGGAGCAAGTTCTTCTACAAAGAGCTCTCTCAAAGAGCTCTTTCCATTAATTTTGACCACTTTCCCATATTGATCATTAAATATTATGAAAAAATGCTAGAAAAAAAGTTTAATGTTGTTGGATTTGGGAGAACAAAAAAGTTGATAAAAAAGTCATACCATTATGAAAAAAGCTTGGAGGTTTTTATTATTGAGTTGTAAATGATGTGGCATATTGAAATTACAAAAAACTATGGAAAAAGCTCTTACCATTGTGGATGCTCTTAAGAACTAGAGCCGTCAATTTGGGTTAAACCCGTCGGGCCAGCCCGTCCCACCATACAATAAGGGTTAGTTGGGTTTTAAAACTACTAACCCAAATAAAAGTGGGCCAATTTGGACCGACCCATATGGGTGTGGGCCAAAAGAGGTTTGGGGTGGGTCAGCCCACTATATTTTTTATATTTTTTTGGCCACAAAATAACGTTTTTTAAGTAGAAATTATGGGGCTACATCGACTTTGTGAACTCAATCTGTGAATTGTTAAGCGAGAGAGACTCGAGCGTAGTAGAGAACAGAAACGGAGAAACCCTAAAAAGACGCCGTCGCCCTCGTCGCCGTCGGTGCATTCCATCACGATCACTAATTCGTTGTCGTTACTGTATACGATCCCACACATGTATCTCTCTCTATCTATTTTCGTTCTTATTGATATAAATCTTTATTTTTTGAATCATGATTTACTTGTCCTTATTTGTAGCAATTTGTGTAAAGTTTACTTGTATTGTCTGCTTGATAATTAGTTTTTATTAATATAAATCTTTGTTTGTGTTTGTTTGACTGCTATGATTTTTGTTATCTTTTGATATATTATTGTGTTTGACAGTTTGTGTTTGTTTGATTATTATGATTTTTTATTTTTTTGTATCAGTTATACACAATTTTAAGTCCAAATTTTATTGAGGCATTTACAAAAAAATACTTTAGAAAGATGGAAATTACAAAAAAAAAACACATAAGTTCGAAATTATAATTTTTTTTGATTTTTTTTTATCAGTTTTGGTCAAACAACTGATAATTTCAGTTATCACTTATTTATAACTAATAACTGAAATTATCAATTGTTTGAAGCACAAATTACTCTTCAAACAACTGATAATTTCAGTTATCACTTGTTTGAACAACTGATAACTGAAATTATCACTTGTTTGAACAAAACTGATAAAAAATTTTTTTTTTGTAAAAAAAGAAAAAAAAGTAATTTTTTGTAATTTCCCATCTTACATGGTTTTTTTTTTTTGTAAATGCCATATTTTTGAGTGAGTTTTTTGTAATAAACTCAATTTTATTTATTTGATTGGCCCGCATGACCCGCCTGGCCTACCAACACAAGGTGAGTTGTGTTAGGATGACATATTTCTAGCCCATCAGAAATTTTGGGCCTGCCCATCCTGCCCCATCTAATTGCGGGCTTTGATGGGTTGAGTCTGCTCCGGCCCGACAACCTGTATTGACAGATCTAGTAAGAACTAGAGAGAGTTTTAGGGGTGAGCATGACTTTGAAATTGACCGATAGTAAATTTTACCTTAAAATTAATTGATGATAAAAGAAGTATCCGATCAACAATTGAATATTTAATTAAATTAAGTTGTAGTATAACTTAAAGATAGATGATTTCAATATGATTTTTTTTTTCTCAAAACAGTGTTAGGTATTCTCATATCACTTTCTTATCTAACTATACCATTATTTTTTTAAACTATACCATTTATTTTAGGCACCTAACTAGTGACATCTAGTTTGAGAGAAAATACTAATAGAATAGGAAAAAAAGGGTTCTAGAAATGTCCCTATGGAATGGGAATGCATATTAAAAAAAAAGGCCATGGACTTTAGGAACCTGAGCGACATAATAATAAGCCCATAAACGTATAGATGAGATGGAAATTTTTACAGAAATCCACGTTTACACATTATTTTTATCCGTCGCTCTTATACCCGAAGATAATAACATTGAAATTACTCTTATACGTAGGTATAAAAATATTTTTCTTTCAAAAAAATTCACATTTTCTTATAAATAATAAAAAAATCTTATATTTTATTAATCAAAATCTGCTCCTATACCCAAATTTATAATATTAAAATTACACTTATACCTAGATTTTGGATTTTTATGAGATTTTGATCTGTACATCTATTTGAGTGTGGACTTTTGAATCTTACATTACATTAGCTTTTTTATAAATAATAATTTGGGGTGAGTGGATTCATGGAATTATTTCAAAAAAAAAATGAATGTCATGTGGACAAAAAATTACATTTAATAAGAACCTTTGATGATGCAATCTTTTTGGTCGACCGCGTCAATAAAATTGGCTATATTTGAGCAGAACATTAACTTAATTGCATCTTATGATTAGGGTAAATAATTGTTGATAGTAATACTTTCGCCTAAAAACAAACCAATAACATCAAATACTAGTAGTATTAATCAAATCCACAAATAAATACACTCTTTGCGTTCGGATTGGGTTCATTCCTTAACGGCGGAATCTACCTTTTTCGGATGGATTCAGGAGCTAATAGAGGAAATGACTGCAGTCGACGAGAAAATGACCAATTAACGGCAAGAACTTAATGCTCGTTCCTTCTTCTTAATATGAATACTTTGATCAATAGAAAAATTGGACAATCATTATTTTAAGGGAGTAATATTTAACGGAATGCTGTGACAAAAGTGGAGTATTGTCTTTTGATCACATTCCCATGATCTTGATCAACAAAGAATGAATCTTCTTGTACGCCCCTCGGCCTCGTCAAAAAGTTTGTTCCATTTTAACTTTTATTGTCAACTCAATCGAACTTTAATAATAATTTTATAAAATGATTAAATATCCAAAAGTCCCCAAATCAAATCAATTTTTTTAAAAAGGACTTTATATTTTATTTATTTCTATCTGATCAATCAGTTGGAATTTTATTTTTAAAAAGTTCATAGATTTTATGTATCAGAGTTTTTTTTTTGGGTCTGATAGTCATATATCGGAGTATTTTTTGCTTTCTCATATATGTATTTTTTACTCTGATAAATGTGTTTAAAAGTTTTGATGGGCGGATTTAGTGTTATAGGTACGGGTGCACGTGCACCCGGTCAAATCCAATTTCGTGTTAAAAAAAATAAAAATTTTGTGTGGATATATATTATTTGTGCGTATATTGGACACATTTAGGATAGTAGCTTGGTTGATTTTTGTGTTAAAACTCACCTTAAAGAACTCGAGTTCAATTTTTGAAAGAACTCGAGTTCAACTCTTGCTAGCTACAATATTTTTGAGTTTCTTTTTTTTTTTTTTACCTTTTTCAAAGTGTTTCTTGAATTCTTTTTAATTATTATCCTGAATATAAATTTTTTTTATTTACAATTCAAATTATATTTTTTTTTCCTCTATTATGATAGTATACTATTTTTTTAAAATCTTATACTTAAATTCTTTTGACCATCACTTTAATCGACACAACTAATTTTTATTTATTCATTATTTATTTTCATCATTTACTGTTTGAAATTATGTAGTGTAAATTGTGCACCCGCTGGTTAAAAGTTCTAGATCCGCCATTGACAGAAATAAAAATAATTATAAATTCCTTATAAAAATAAGGATTTGAATGAAATTTTAAAAAATTGTTATTTACATTATTTCTTGTTGCGAATCAATAACAATTTTTAGAATTACAAATGAATAGCTAGGTTTTCATAAATTTATGATCAAAGTTTCATTGAGTTGTTCATGAAAATTAATATTAAAGTGCGACAAATTTTCGGAACAGAAAGAGTATTTTCTTTTACTTATTCCATTGTTCTATTCTTTCGATATACTATTTCACAAACATATAACCCAAAGTCGTATTTTAAATCAGACACTTCTTTTTAATAAAAAATTATGTTTGAGAACAAATACTTGAGTGCCCAACATATGCCTAACTCAACCTTAATAGTCTTAATAAAGTTTGAGGTCCATGCATGAATGGATGAATGAGATTTTCACTGTCCCCGTCTATTATCCAGAGAAACAACAAGTTTGTGTTAGAAATATTATCTCATTTTGGGAATTGACAAACCTTACATATAACATATAAAGATTCTAAGTCACTCACCTTGATACCAATTAATTTTAAGGTGGAACTTCAGACTTTAAGATGGTATCAGAGCAGGTCATTACACACGTGCAGGTCCAACGGCCCACGATGTTACTCCGTCTCACTCGATTAATAGGTCCACGTTGTAAGCCTTTGGCAAAGCCCGACTACACTTGAGGGGGCGTGTTAGAGATATTATCATACACTGGAAATTGACAAACCTTACCTATGACATATAAAGATCCTGGGCTACTTTTTTTGATATCAATTGATTTTAAGGTGAAAATTCAGACTTTAAGAGTTTGCATACTAAACAATGATTTCTCTCAACAGTGTGCAGACTTTAAGAGTTTGCATACTAAACAATGATTTCTCTCAACAGTGTGCATGCATGCCGATGACAAATTTGGCACACTTTTGTCAATCCTTGCTCTTGTCATGCAGCCATTTTTGGGTCAATTAGATCTTTGATCAAAGCAACAAGTGGAAACTGTAGCAATTCTGCAGGCTTTGGTAATTTTAGATTATACAATAATGTCCCAACATACGTAATTCTTGTTATACAATGTACAAAGTCTGAATTAAGTGGTTAAAAGGCTGCAGGGTACGCAGGGGCGGAGCCAGGGGGGGGGCAGGAGGGGGCACTCGCCCCCCCCAGCGGCGGAAATGCAGTGGAAATTTTTTTTTTTTGCCCCCCCATATTTTTGTTATATATGTATATATATAATTAACTTCAATATTAACACCAGTGAGTGGTGCGGTTCAGCGATAGAAGGGGTAAAATTAAAGTCTTTGGTCCATGTTCGAACCCTGCTACCTACATTTCAATTAATTTTATTTGTCTTCCATCTTTGCTATTCTTTCTCTTAACAGTTTTGTTTTTCTCTTTCTCCTAATTTCCTCACATTTTTTCAATCTTAATTAATTAGTTAGGCTTTTCCCATTTTTTTTGTTTTTGGTCTTTCTTCCTATTATCCCAAGTTTAACTAGCGAATTTGATTTTCTTTTTTGTACGAGTAATATATTTTGATAAATTGTTTGCGTTAAATACTTCAACATTATTTCAATCGTTCTTTGAATTATTTACTTTTATCATTTTTGTTAACTAAAATACATTGTATTTCATGGATCCGACCCATTTTTTACTTGTCCGACCCGAAATTTTTTTTTCGGGGGCGCTGCCCCCGAACCCCCGTGTAATCTTGCCCCCCCCTCGGCCAATTCCTGGCTCCGCCCCTGAGGGTACGTATTTGAATTTTAAATTTATGCCGCCATTCAACAACTTGATAGCGTTGAAAAATATAGCGGAATACAACAAATTCACACACAATAGAGAAACAATAAAAAAGGAGAAGATGGCACAAAATCACACACACATCATAAGAATTGTTTACCCATTTACTTTTAATCAAGAAATATGTTTGTGGGTACTAACAATACAAAATTAATCTCAATAATCTCACAATATAATGTTGCAATTTGTTTATAGCCGTCACTTGGCATTATATAGAGTACAAGAGTCAATACCCTAAAACTAGGCACAAAAAGAAAAACAATTCTTGTGATTTTTGGCCCAACCCATGAGATTTCCGCCGATCACGGCCGTGCGTTCAATTCAGCACGACTGTGTCCGAATCGGCAAAAAACTCCTCACAGTGACACGACCGTGTTAGCTTAGGCGCACGGTCGTGCCAAGCCTTTTCTCCGGCCAAACAGTTTTCTTCACCCTTTCCCTAGTTCAACTTTGACTCTACTCCAATAATCTCTCAACTAGAGACAAAGCCATATCCCATGGCTACCGCCATCAAACTTCTACCTAAGTATGACATCCCAAGCACATGTTAGTGGTCAAACATAAATAATTGGTAGTGTCTGGCCTTTTTCTTTAGTTACCCAAGTGAGTTGAAGCTGAGCGAATCTTCAACATAGCTGCCGGTTCCACAATGCCTTGAGTCTTCACTCCGGGTGATCCTCCTTGCACATCCCTACTCACTTGCTCGTTCTTCAACCTTGAATTGCACGATCCTCCATCCTCGACACTATCCTGATCTTTCCGTGTCGCCTTAGCAACCCATCGTGTCACAATTCCCCCATATACCGATCCCATGTTGGTGTTGTTGAATCCATGTTCCTTCTATCGACCGACTTGAATGCCATCAAACTCTTCCCAACATACCGTTTCGTGGTATTTCTCCCACCCCGACCTCGCCGTCCTCTACTGGAATGCATTCTTGCTTTTTCCAAGCGGACCATGTTGTATGTGGTGTACAACATCTTCTCCATACCACCCTGAACTATCAGGTTAGCTCCCTTGGTAACCCTCCATGACCAACAACCGAAGGCGACCACATAACCTTTCCTATCCAGTTGCCCAATGGAAATTGTTGGGTATGCATATTTTAACCCTCCTATTTTAGATTAGATTTGATTGATACCATAAACTCCTGTCTATTTTAAGGACTTTAGGACCATATGTAATGAAGCTTAGACTTCAATTTTTTAGCTAAGTCCATTTTATAGAATAGGTTAAAATTAGGCTTGAAGACTGGCACAAGACTCATTGGCTTTGAGGATTGTAGTTCAAGAAGTTTCAAACCGCACTAAAGCAACCGCTCGTGCTGAACCGCCTTGTGGAATTCCTTTGTTGAAACTCCTTTGAACAACTGCAGTGCAACTGCATAGATGAACCGCACCTGTGCAGTTCCAATATCTCAAACCGCACTAAGCAACCTCATCTGGTACAACCGCACTTGCTCAACCACTTCTATACCAGACCGCATCCAATGATTGAAGACTTGAAGTGAACCACATTTGACCGTTGGAATCCACGTCAGCAATATCAAAAGTCAAACACTAAATCTTGTCACGTGATTCAATGTCAGAGAAGATCTGCAAGGATCTTGAAAAGGTGATAGGTGTCCTAACTACCTTGATTGCAGCTGAAGTCTGATCAGCTTTATCTGCAGCTGCTGTACCAAAGGACAAAAGTGGATATTGTGGACCAATGGGAAAGCACCAGTACAGTACTTGATACATATGTGTCCAACGGCTAGTTCCTTGGTGCTTGGATATAAATACCCCTAATCTTCACCATTTGAAGATTGCTTGAGAAAATTGAAAGTGCTGTGTTCATACGAAGTTGAAGCTCTACCCAAAAATTCTAAGTCCTTTGAATATTCATCTTCTACTCCAAGAAAAATATCCCAGCCCAGAAATCAAGCCTTATACACATCAAGAATCATCGTGCTCTCCATCTCATAGATTTAAAGAGCATTGATCTTGAACACACACACACACCTCACTTGTTTAATCACATAGATTATTCACTTGAGATACACTGGTTATAGTCTGGGATTTGTTCTTCATAGAAAAGATTTTAGATCTGAGTATTACTCATTGTAGTTTGTAATCTCTTATATACTCAATATAAAATCTCTCTTAGAAATTCAAGACTAACCATCTTGGTAGTGGACGTAGATCGTTTAAACGATTGAACCACTCCAAATATCGTGTTCTTACTTTACTGCATTTATTATTTCTTGTGATTATTAATTATCTATCTTTTTCTCTGTTTGATCTTAATTTTAGCTATCCTTTGTTGTGAATTGTGTTTGGAGTTAACATTGTCAAAACCTCACTTGTTTGTAAACTGCACTCACTGAAACCGCACTATCAAAACCGCTTTACAAATCGCACCTCAAAACCGCTTTGTATCTTCAAATATTCCGCTGTGCATTTTACATCTCTACTTCCAGTTTATTATCAACCGCAAGCGGTTTTGTAAGCTTAGAGGTTTAGTTTTCAAAGAGGGCAAAAAATTTGTAATAGCTATTCACCCCCCCCCTCTAGTTGTTTTTCATCCTTGTTGTCATCTTTGGGACCAACAAGTGGTATCAGAGCTTAACACATTTTAAAACCACTGTTTTTCAAGCTTACCATCTTGTGTGCCGATTCAATATGGCAAACTCAAAGACAATGACAACTGTTAACTATTCACACATTCCAATTTTGGACGAAGACCACTTCGATATCTGAAAGTGTCGAATGCTCATTCATTTGGAAACTATTGATGAGACACTGGTGGAATGCGTGATCAATGGACCCTTCGTTCCCATGAAGGCAAATACAGATGCAGCCACCAGTGCAGAAACTCCAGAGGTCAAGAAGCCAAAAGGCGAGTGGTCAGATGAAGAGAAGAGATTAGCTGCCTTGGACAGCAAGGCAAGGCACATCATTTCTGAAATCCTCCCCGTTTCAACTCTTCAAAAAGTGATGTATCTCAAAACCGCAAAGCAGATGTGGGATGCCATAGAGAGCTACCTCGAAGGTGATGACGAATGCAAGGAGAACAAATTATATGCTGTTGAAAGATCCTACAACAACTTCAACAGAAAATCCAACGAGACCTTGCGTCAGACCTACGACCGCTATGTTGAGGTAGTAAATGCTTGTAGATCTCTTGGCAAGACTTTAACTGATAAGGAAATCAATATGACTTTCCTAGATGCTTTAGGTTCTAGATGGGTAAATAAAGCAACCTCTCTAGAAGACTCCAAAGTTTTGAATACTTGGTCGTTAAGTAACTTGTATGCAAATCTTAGAGTCTATGAGCTTAAGTTAAATCATATTGAAGAGATTGAAGGGAAAACCAAATCGCTTTCCATGTCCGTCGTGGAACATGAGAAGAAACCAACCACATCCAATCAAACCGCTGATCCTTCCATATCAACCTCATCACTCATCGAGATGGATGATGATGATTTTGCCATGTTTGTGAAAAGATTTCAAAAATTTAGAAAATCCTCAAAACCTTTCACAAAAACATTTTCTAAAGGCAAACCACCTGCAACATTTTCTAAGGCTGCATATACAAAGAAAAAGAGTGATCTAGTTTGCTACAACTGTAGAAAACCTGGTCACTTAGCATCTGAGTGTCCACATCCTAAATATGAATACATGCAAAAGAAGAAAACCTCTCCTGCGAAATTTTCTCGTCGCAAGGGAATGGTTGCTGAGGAGGAAGAGAATTCCAAGGAATTAGGAACTTGGATTGAAACAAATTCTGATGATGAAAGTGATGAAGAAACCGAAGAGGTTAATCTCTGCTTAGTTGCAGATGCTTCCGACGAGTCAGATACTGAGTCAATCGAGTCGCTGGATATGGAGGATGAAGAGGTTTCTACAAAAATTCCAAATTTTAAATTGGATGGTGATGTCAAACTTACTCCAAGCATTAAGATAGGAAATTGTTCGTATTCACGTCCTATTTTTCCTCCTACAAATGCTTCACCTTCAAAAGTAATTTCAAAAAAGAAAATTTTGAAAAAGGTGGTGGAAGAGGTTTCTCCCGTGGAACATGAAAGGATGTTCAAGGAAGCAAAAATGATGATCCAAAAGTTCTCTAATGTTAAGAAAGCTTTAGGATTAGCTCATGATGAAATTTCTCAGTACAAGACGGAGAAAACTGTGATGAGGTCTGAAATTTCAAATCTTAAGGACCAAATCAAAAGTATGACTCATCTTGCTGATCAAACCCGCATCCTTGAAACTAAGGTTGCTGCACTTCAACTTAGGAATGATGACCTAGTTGCCCAGAAACTCGATCTCCAAAAGATCATTGATGGGTGGACGAAGTCACAAGTCACCATATATCAAATTATAGATTCCCAAATGGCCAGTGGGATTAAAGAAGGTCTGGGATTTCAAACTGGTGAAAAGGAGAAGTGTGCATCCTGCTGTGAAAAGGATGAGGAAATTTTAAAACTAACTAAAGAAATTCCTAAGGGGAAGCATGCTGCTTCTAAGGGTAAAGGACAGGAACAAAAGGCTTCACTTAACTTCCATTATATCTACCCAAAGAAACAGTTTGGGAAAAAACTCTCAGATGAAAGGAAATGATTCTGAGAGTGATGATGCAGAGGAATTGTCTTATGCAGCAGACCGCACCTCTACCTTAACCGCTCCTGGTGGAGTAGGTGGTGCTATCAACTGCAAGGCTGACCGCCCTTCTTCTTTGACCGCTCCTCCTGCCTTCAAAAGCAAGAAGAGCATTCCTAGAAAACCCGCGGTCAAACCAAAGACAACTACCTTTGTCAAAGCCAAAACCGCAATTCCCAAATCGCATGCAACTCCTAAGAAAAGTAAGGAGTTAGTAAAACCTCATGATGCTTGTAGCTTTTATAAATGCTCTATGTGTGATGGTTTAGGTCACAAGGCTGCAGAATGCCTTTTGCGGTTCACACCCAATGCCAGGAAGAGTAAACCTCCTTCTGTCAAATAGGTGTGGGTCATTAAAGGTTGCTAACCTCAAGACCCAAGGAATAAAGGGGGACCTCATTCTTAATGTTTACATTTCAGGTCTTCTGCTTAATGGCTGGTCACTCCAAGGATAATGAATGGTATCTTGACAGTGGCTGCTCAAGACATATGACTGGAGATAGATCATTACTTGAAGAGGTCATTGAAGCAAGTGGTCCGTCTGTAACATTTGGTGACAACAACAAAGGCAAGATCATTGGGTATGGTGTAATAAGGAGAGGAAACCTTACCATTGAGAAGGTTTCTCTTGTTGAAGGACTCAAGCATAACCTCCTTTCAATTTCTCAATTCTGCGACAAAGGAATGCTTTGCAACTTCACGTCATCAAACTGCTTTATCAAAGATAGCATTTTCGGAGTCATCCTACTCACAGGGATTCGTAAGAGTAATATTTACATTATTGATCTAGATTTTGCATGTAGTATTACTAATCTCTGTTTTATAGCTAAAAATGTGAGCGAGAATAGTTGGCTATGGCACAAGAGGTTGAGCCACTTGAACTTCAAGTATCTAGCAAAGATTGGTAGGGAAAACCTCGTTCGTGGTTTACCCAAAGTGGCTGACCACCATCCTGAGAAATGCAGTGCATGCCAACTTGGTAAGAAATCCGCGTCGTCTTTCACTAGCAAGACCGCTTCATCAACTTCAAGATGCTTACAACTGCTTCACATAGATTTGTTTGGACCCGTTACCACTGCCAGCATTGGTGGAAGTAGATATACTTTAGTGGTGGTGGATGATTATTCAAGATATACTTAGGTTGAGATGATAATTTCTAAGGACGATTGTTATGACATCTTAACCTCCCCCTTTAGACGGCTCCAAACTCAGAAAGAAGACGACATCATTAGTGTTTGATCAGATAATAGAACAGAATTTAAGAACAACGGTGTTGGTCATTATTGTGATGACCATGAGATTGATCACAATTTCTCGACTGCTGGTGTTCCACAACAAAATGGGGTTGTGGAAAGGAAGAACAGGACGTTGATTGAGGCTAGAAAGACAATGATATCTGAAGCCAAGTTGCCTCAGTATTTCTGGGCTGAAGCAATCAACACAACATGCTTCACTCAGAACCGCTCCCTCATCAACAAAACCTATAACAAGACTCCATATGAGCTTTGGAGAGGAAGAACCCCCAACATTGCATTCTTCAAGATCTTTGGCTGCAAATTCTCTATCCTCTACAACGGAAGAGAAAATAGAGGTAAATTCGGAGCCAAGACCGAAGAAGGTATTTTTATTGGGTATGCTAAATATTCAAAAGCTTTTCGTGTTTTTAATAAAACTAGTTTAAAGATAGTTGAGTCTGTCCATGTTACATTCGATGAGCATTCTCTCCTTGAGCCACATTTGGCTCCAAATGTTGCTGATGATTTTGCTGAGCATAATGAAACAGGTGAATCCTCTAGAACCGCACCTGAACCTCAACCGCAAAATCCAGCACCCTCAACTGAAATTCCCTCAAACCGCTCCTTTGAAACCGCACCTGAAGTTCCTACTCCAGATGCAACTCCAAGGGAAGAAGATGTTGAGAATTCCCCCATCCATCTTATTGAACCTCTTCGTCAACTTACCTTCCATGACTTCGCTGAAGGATCTAACGATGTTCAAATTGAAGATCTTCAGTAAACCTCAGTCCAACCAGACTTACCCCCGGAGGTTCGTGAAGTCAGCAGTCACTCTCTCTCTAATGTGATTGGTGATCTGTTTTCCGGTGTTCAAACAAGGAGATTGAACTATGATGAGCATACTTGAATGAACGCTCGCCCGAAAGAAAAATCACTTTTGTTTTTGAATGTGATGATAGATTTTGTAAATTTCGGTTTTGGGAGTCTCCACGCCGTTTTTAAAGGAAAACATTGAAAAACCTATTTTTAAGAGTATTTTGGGTTCGGGAGTCTGGTTACGTGTTTGGGAAGAACTAGAGAGTTCACCCAACACGCCTCTTTCGAGACTTTCAATCAACGCTGGACAATTTTGGACATTCAAAGTGTGTGTGCAATATGTGTCGATGAGCAAAGCATGCGAATTTGGCATTTCATTGATAATATCAAGACTGGGTACAACTTGTGAGCCATGACAGGGGGCCACACCCTTTGTATATTATGATTTTCATGACAAGGCAGAAGTTTAAGACAATCTGCCCAGAGAACTCTGATGTCGTCCGACACAGGACCTCCCAGAAAGAGGGTGTCGCACGACATGATGCCTCATGGTCAGATTGTCTTTTACAATGAACAAGCTATTCTGGAACTGGAATGACATTTATTTGACTCATTGAAGACACTATTTGAAGGTCTAAGTTCAGTTTGGGATTGACGGGAGTGAGCAAAGTCACGATAGACTTTGAATGATACGGATGTCATATGACATAGAACATCCGAAGTTATTCATGTCATATGGAAAACCGCCTCCAATAAATCGCACCTAAACAGACCATAGGCATTCCAAATAGTGACTTATGAGCCAAAAATACTAAGGAAGGCTTTGAGTTACAAGAGGGATTAAATCTGGCAGATCTGAAGTCCAAGAATGGCTTTATAGCCTTCTGGGAGTCCCATGTCGTATGACACAGGATCTCCAGAGAGTCCTATGTCGTCCGACAGGAGTGGCCTGTAAAAGTGCCCTTCAGTCTGTTTGATTCCCCTTTGTTTCTCAAAGCAAACCAAGAATCTTTATTGACTGTAAGCAGTATTAAAAATGTAATATGTGAGTATTATGGGAGGATCACATGGCTTTAGTGGCCAAATGTGATGAATCACATGTTTTTGGCCACTTTGAAGTAGCCATCACCTCCTAACTCAATGCAAATGCTTAAAGATTGAAACTTTATTGATGCTAATATGACCAAATGTCCAGATCTGAGGTGGGGAGAAGTGAATATTGAAGATCCACTTCTCCACCACCTTTATCATGCAAAAATCCCGATTTTTACATAATATTGGAGCAAGTATGCATGCAAAGGAAATATGAATGTATTAAAAGGCTATTTAAAGAGAGAGAAAGGTTTAGTGGCTACCTATTGTAGTCCACAAGGTAAGATCACCAGTAGTATGGTGTCCACCCCTTCTACACACCAACAAGGAGGGCTTCTTTGGACCTTGACTTTGAAGTATGTGTGTGTGTGAGGAGGGAGGTGAGTGTGTGTGTGTGTGAGAGAGAGAGACTCTTTTTGGGCAGAGTTTCCCCTCTATTATACTGATCCTCCCAAACCTCTCTTCAAGTCCCCTCAAAATGGTCAGCCATACCTTGTATTTATAGGCAGGCTGATGGGAAGGCCTATGTCGTCGACGGGCGGTTAAACCGCCTTAGTGTCTTCTCATGTCGGACGACAGGCGTACACCTTTTTGGCATCTTGGGCCGAATGGCTAGCGAGCCCAAATGGGTTGGATGAAATTTGTGGGATAATTGGACTTAATATTGCTTCTTTAGCAATTATGTAAGCCCAAAAATCAATTAAAGTGGACCCAAAACATGGGTTCGGGTCGGGGTACTCACAGAGCCCCTCGGCGACGTCACTTCCACGGGAAGTGGGGTCGTCGATAAAAATGAGAATCCCGAGCCGGACACGAACGGCGGGGAAAGAGATGACCAAGATGGTCAAGTGGTTGGACCTCTTATGAAAAGGATTTCTACGTATCCCGTGGGGGAATCAAGCCGAATCGTAGTTCGTCAAGGATGGGGTGCCAATGAAAGGCTACGAGTTTTGTACCCGAAAGTGGCATTCGAGGGGAGTCACCCCGAAGATGTGACTTTTTCTTTGGGAGTCACCCGCGAATTTGACTTTTTGGTGGGTAGTCACCCGAAGATGTGACTTTTTCTTTGGGAGTCACCGCGAATTTATTTGTTTTGGTGGGTAGTCACCCCGAAGATGTGACTTTTTCTTTGGGAGTCACCCGCGAATTTGACTGTTTTTTGGTGGGGAGTCACCCCGAAGATGTGACTTTTTTCTTTGGGAGTCATCCGCGAATTTGACTGTTTTTGGTGGGGAGTCACCCCGAAGATGTGACTTTTTTCTTTGGGAGTCACCCGCGAATTTGACTGTTTTTGGTGGGGAGTCACCCCGAAGATGTGACTTTTTTCTTTGGGAGTCATCCGCGAATTTGACTATTTTAATGGGGAGTCACCTCATGATGTGACTTTTCTTTGGGACTTTGATGGGGAGTCACCCCGATGATTTGACTTTTTTCTTTGGGAAGTCACCCGCGAATTTTTACTGTGTGGGAAATCTGTACGGTCTTTCCGGACCGGGTAGTTTAAAGCCATTCCAGGCTATTTTCTGTGTTTGAAAACTGTACGGTTTTCCGGACCGGGTAGTTTATGGCCATTCCGAGCCATTTTCTGATAACCGAGAGAGGTGGGCATTTGAACCCAAATGAATTGATGAATTTTGGTAATGGACAGCCAAGATAGGCTGACATAATTGATTAGGGGCAAAAGGGGAAAATCACCCTTCTGGACCATGGATGTCGTCCGACATGGGGAGGTTCCCAGGCTGTTTTAATTAAAACAGTAGGTCGTAAGACAGACCTAGAAAGAACAGAGTGCCGCCGAGACCAGAGAGAAGTAAAAGAGAGAAAATTTTGAAAATTTCTCCCTCCATTTTGATTTAAATCAAGAATTGATAATGCCTCCGCGAGCCGAATCGAGAAGGAATGTGCAACAAGTTTTGTCCGAGAGAAGGAAGCTCGTAGATCGGAACAAACGAAAGAGATTCCCCGAGGGACATGGGCTTTACCCGGGTCTCAATTTTCATACTTCCACTATGGAACAGAAGGGGGTAAGTATTTTAAAAGATTAACCCTTTCGAAATTTAATTTCTAGGGTTTGAGATTGAAATTGGGGGAAATCGCACCTAAAGATGAAATTGCATGCTTGGCATGAAATGCATTGCTTTGAAAAGATTTTTTCTTTTTTTTGTTTTTCTTCTTCTGAAAGAATGAATGAATGCACATATTGTGATGAGTAGGTTTTTGATACCTGTGTTGTGCTTACCTGCAGACTTTGCGGACCAAGGGATCCCCTGAGGCAATTGCGACCATTTGGGGCCTTCTTCCGGGCTCTTCTGATTTGCCGGACAGTCCTAAGGGCCTGGCCTTTGCTGCTGGTATTGGACCATTCTTCACCGCTGTTGGAGCTTTTAGGGACACGTCGAGGAGCGCGGAGCTGGTGCGGGCTTTTAGACAGTTTTGGTGGGACTCTACCCACCCTTTCCATCTATCTTGGGGTGAGTCGACCATCACTCCCTATGACTTCACTGCCATCACCGGTCTGCAGTTTACGGACAGGCCCATCTTCTCTGAGGACCCTGGTATGCTGAGCCCAGACGCCATTAGAGCTTTGACTGGATTGATCCTTCGCCTGAAGGGTAATGGGATTCCTTTGGCGGACTTGCACTCGGCTTTGACGCATCACTGCCGTCTTTTTTCTGAGGGTGCCGCTACGGTTACGGCTGAGCAGTTGGCGAGAGCCTTTGTCTGGGCCGGGTTTTCTGACGCTCTGTTCTGTAATGCCTCTACGACGACATTGACTCTTTTGCTGGAGCCTCTTCGTGATTGGAGCCAGGTGTCCACTTTTTCATGGGGAGATGCTGGTTTGGCCCAGGTGTATAGAGGCCTGGATGAGGTGAGCAGAGGCAGTGTGACCTCTTTGGACTTCTATCGATTGTCTTTGGAGGTATGCCCTTTGCTTTTCGCAACTTGACTACGCATTTGACCTTTTTTGTCATCATTCTTTTCTTGTTGCTTTGCCTGTGAAAGCTTTACGTCTTTTGATTTCGAGTGTGGGCCTACGAGGTGTTTGGGTGCTATGCAGGTGTTCTGAGGGGATTGCGGCAGATTTTTTTCCTGCTATTCGCCGTTGGACTTTTGGAGCGAGGGAGAGCCGGAAAGTGGATGGGGTGAAGCCCCGTAAGACGGCTTGCTACCACGACACGATGATCGCTTTGAGGGTACCTGTTGGGTTTGAGGCATTCCCCTGGCATGATAGGTATGGCGAGGATATAGTTGGTGGTCTTTGCCACTGGTGACCGGGACGAGGAGGCTTCTGATTGTCCTGGAGGGAGATGCCATGTATTTGGGGGAGAGAGTATGCAGGCAGCATGGTCATGGCGCCGTCTCTCGCGTTCCTCATGATCCTCCTGCGGGGATTTGGCACATTCGAGCCTTGCCTGACTTGGAGCGGCTGCGGACCGGCATTGATGCCACCGAGTTTTCTGATGGTGGGGACTATGCCCAGTTTGTCTTCACCCGATTGGTGACTCCTCAGGTTATGGCTGCCCGGGAGAGCGGCGGGGATGCGATACCGGCACCTCCCCGATTTTTTGAGTATGAAATTTGGGTAGCATTCGCCGCTCCTCATTTGACATGTACGAGACTCATCCACATCTGCGGCGCCCCGCGGGACTACTTGTGAGCAATCTCTTCTTTTCTGCTTTGTTCAAGCTTTTTACTGCTTTTACTGTTTACATTGATTGCTTCTGACCGTCTTTTCTGTTTTCATTGAACAGGTTCCAGCCAAGACGTTCAGGGTGGTGGTGAAGGCGCTCACCGGTGCTGTGAAGATGCTGCGCCAATTTTAGAGGAGCGCGGAGCATTGGAAGGGGAGATGCAGCTCCCAGCCTGGTGATGTCGTGCCTCCGAAGAAGAGGCCTAGGCCGACCTTGGCTCCTTCTGGCTCACAGGTGGGCGGTTCGAGTCGACAGCCCCAGCCTGATGCTGATGATGACGGCGAGGAGGATCCTTATCAGCCCCCCTATTCCACCGTGCCCGAGTGGCATGGGTATTATGCCGAGCCCCAGCCTTGGGCACAGTACGAGGATGATGATGGTTCAGACGGGAAGATCCATGAGGTGCCGAAGGGTGGCGACGATGGCCAGGAGCAGAGTGGCTCCGAGGAGGAGGTGGGCAGCGCAGAGGATGACAGCAGCTCTGAGGAAGGTGAGGAGGACGATTATGTCGATGACTCCGAGCCGGAGTGATCATGACGGTCCCCTTTTTCCATGCTTTGACTCTTTTAGGAGAGAGAGAAGAAATGCATGTACTTTTTTGTTCTTTTGGATTGTAAAAACAAGTATTTTATTGTTTTTGTACTTTGACAACTACAATATTTGTTTATTTATGTATTTGGTAGTTCATATGCACGAGTTCGTCCCAAGAAAGGCACAAAATGGTGGCTTTTGGTGTGATTGGGTGTTTTTGCGGTTTTTGCATGTATTTGGGTGACATTTACGTGTCTGTGGGGGTGTTAGATGTGCCGAATCCTCTCCTGTGGGCTCGATGAGCGAGGGGGAGTGTTTATGTGTGATTTTTTGGTGTCTTGGACAGGTTTGGGTGGTTTTCTGAGCAAGCATTGGGTTGCTTGAGGTTCTTTGCGATTGCGTTCTTGGTGTTCACGATGGAACTCTCCATGTCGTCCGACACGAGGACTTCATGGAGCCTCCATGTCGTGCGACGAGGAGAGTGCAGGAGACGAGGTTTCTTGGTCGTGAGCCCCGACATTTTATAAAAAGCGGTCGTGAACAACTCATTCCGGCAATCACGGCGAGACTTCAACCCTGCCTTCCACCTCAAAATTAGCCCCAAGATTCGATCTTTGGCTCAAAATGGAACATTATAATGACAGATCTAAGACCAAAGAACGTCAATTTCATTCCGATCTCATAAATCTGACCCACCATCATCGTAGCAATAATAGGAGGGTTATCGACCAACGATATGGGTTGAGATGGATCTGGGCATTAAAGGAGTGGGCGGTAGATTGGAACCTTCTCCGGGCTGTATCCAGATACTGGGATTGCGAGAGGCATGTCTTTACCCTCTCGTATAATCATTTTACACCCACCATTGAAGAGTTAGGGCCGGCGGGGAGGGCGAGCTTAGAGATGCGGTCTTTCCCGCGATCCACGACCTTTGGGTGGCGGTTGGCGATTTCTTGGGATTTCACACCGAGCGGTGGCCGATGCAGTTCTCGACATGTCCTTTGTTGACTTGGCCCCGAGATAGCCCGATGGCTGTATCGCATCCGGAGATTTGTTTGACTCGTCCACATCCATGGACATTTTTATGTTGATTATGATCTCCTGTTGCTTTTGTGAGTACGACGGGGTATGCTGCAGTTTCTTCTTTGGGAGTCGTTAGGCAGATGCGGGGTTCTCGAGGCACCACATTGGGCGATATTCGACACAGGCGGGGAGAGAGAGACGTAGTTCCCCTTTTCTTGGCGGAGACTTATCATGGGATGGACTGACTGGCTAGAGGGTCATTGCATATGGGACGTGGCAGCCCCAGTCTCTTATCATTGTGGCTCTTTGAGCGATTGAGACTCATCTCCCCATTACACAGTAGGGCGAGGCTACGGCACCTTGGAGGTCACGCGGCGAGAGACGAGTGGCTCGGAGGCTTCACGGGAGAGCTTGCAGAGACGATTGGCCAGGTATACTACCACTGACATCCAATACTGGGTTCCCGGATGGAGGCTTGAGACCATGAGCGGCAGGCAGAATGAATCTGTTGTAGTGAGGCCGTCGGGATTACACTTCTCATCATTCAATATCCCCTTGCTTGTTCAGAGGCAGTATGGATACCCACGACGAGTTTGTTGATGGGTTCGAAGCGAGATGGCCGGGATGCCGTTCCTCTTGACATGGTGATGTCCAGACTCTCGGGTTTTTGCCAGGGCTTTCTCGGGAGCAGTTTTCCTGCTCACACACTGATATGGAAGACCCGGGGAATCACATATCTGTCCACCAGATATCTAAGTTGGTATGGGGAGCAGATGGGACCGGTTCAGCATGCCATTGAAGCATATTGCCGAGGGATCCGAGGAGGAGACCAATCTAGCACAGAGGCACGATCTTTGAGGGCACGGGCGGCCAGACAACGTGGCCAGAAGCGATTCGACAGTGGACTTTGAGAGACTCGTAGAGAGGAGAGCCAAGATGAGGGATGACCCTGAAGTTATGGCTCGGAGGACAGCTCTGAGAGAGGAGAGGGCTGCCCAGGCGGCGCTGAGAGCTGCCGGATTGCTTAACTCACCGACTCGTATCATTCTCGAGCCGGGGCGACGGGAGACAGAACTGTTTGGGATAGCTAAGCCAAAGACCTCCCGAGGACCGAGGAAGAGGAAGAAGAAGGGTGCTAGTTCGGGAGTGGGAACGAGCGACTAGGATTAGGTGACCTATCCTTGTATCCCTTATTGCCGACACAGACAATTTAGATGCACCTTTTAAAAGATATTATTTTCGCTAATGTTAATGAGTCGAGAGTAAACCGTGCTTGAATTCATCAATGAATGTATTAATGTGATGAAAGTTGAAATTACTTCAGACCTTAATCAAGACACATTTTTAGCAATCACAAATACAACTGTTGACATGATTTGGTGATTTTTATGATTTTTAGACCGAACCGTGAATGGCTGCCTACGTTCCCCTTTTACAAAATGGACTAAGGGGCTCAGGTCTCCGTAGTTTGACCCAATTAACTTTGTGTTTAAGAAAGGGATAGATAGAAGGGGGACAAATGGTGCAACCCTGTTTTTTACCTAGACCGCCCGTTTTTAGGGTTTTCAGCCTAGTTGGGTATATTCTTTTAGCACCGAGCGCGCCCTTTGTTTTGCACGGACTGCCTTTTGAGAGGTTTTCAGTCTCGTCTGGGTACATTATTTTCGCGCTTTTGTTTTGTTTTTTTTTTTAATATATTTTTTCTTCTCTTTTTTTTTAGAGGGGAAGACTCGATTCAGACGTAACAGCGGCGCAGTTTGTCGCCGTTCACCGGGTGCATGAAGGGATTACCATCCAAATCTGTCAACTTCATTGTGTAAGTACGCCAATCCAATTCGCAACCTTTTAGATGCATTTTAATATAATAAAACTGCATTAAAGGGGGTTTTGGTAAATTCCCGGCCTATCCCGAGACTTCCGGAAACGTTCCATGAGTTTCCCGCGAAGGAAGTACCTTTTGGTACATTATTCATGCCAAAGGACCCCTTGGGAATAAAACCTGTTGGACCTTTTGGGTATTTTCTCGGAATGTTCCGAAGCTGGTTTTTGGTGCCAAAGCGGTTGAGCCGCCTTGTGTCACGCGGCGGCTTGAGGCATGAAAGTGGACGCGTAAGGTCGTGCGACACATTAAGGCGGCCAAGCTGCGGCCTATAAATATGACCCTCCCCCTCTCATAAATAGATCCCAACTTGAGCCTATTGTTACTCTGCGGGATTTGCACCGTAACGAACCTCCCTAAACCTGACCCTCTCTCTCTCCTACCTTCAAACTAACCAATCCACTTCCCGTCCAAACCCAATTCTCAAGCCACACCAATTGAACCCCTTGCATCAATCCTTCGGATCGAAGTGACAAATTGAAGGGTTCTATATCATTGGATATAGAATTCGTGGAAGCATCAAGGGTAACGATTCCCTAACTCTCTCTCTCTCTCTCTCTTGCTTAATTTCTCATAATTGTAGCATTTAATTTTGTTTGGATTCGGTAATCGGATCTAGCTATACGGATTCTTGAATCCCAATCATAATCTCTCTGTTTAAATTGAGTAATTCGTGCAATAGAGCTTATATTGTTGATTATTTGATTGAACTTGGTGTTGGAACCCCGAGGGGTGTGGATCTACCCATATCCACACTCCACAGGTTGATCTAGTTTCGTTTTTGTATTTCGTTCGTAATCTAGTTAATTGATTAGATACGTATAGCTTTTGTTGATTACGTGTTCGTATTGTTAAGTTTACGAGATGGCTCATATGTGTCACGCGACAACTTCGTCTCAAAGTGATCTGTGTCACGCGACACATGTGGTCATTTGGTGCGATATGTCATGCGACATATATGACATATCTGCGAGACCTCTTTCCTTTGTAATCTGTTTTAGATTGTTTGTATCGGGGATGTGGCCTCCCTAAATAATGGGCTCACAATGTAATCCTCGTTTCATAATTAATAAGATGCATTTTACCACATTTCGTTCATTATCAATATTCGCACACACTTTTGATTCATTTGGATGTTTGATTGAAAGACTCGTCTACGGACGAGGCGTGTTGGGTGAACTCTCGGTTCTTCCCAACACGTAACCTGACCCCCGAACTCATGTTTTTCTCTCTAAATAAAGGTTTTCAATGTTTCCTCTTAAAACGGCGTGGCGACTCCTTCTTTTCATTTAAGCAGGAAACCCAATTTCGGGCGAGCGCACATTCGGTGGCGACTCATTTGGGGATGAAACATTTGAAAACCTGTTTTTCAAGTGTTGAGTGGGTCAAGCTTTTATTTAGTCAAACATCCAATACATCCATTTTGTGTGCATTATTCGATAATCATTTGTGGTTCATACATCTTGTTGATTATGAAACTTGTGAGCCCTTTATGCTTGTGGTCACTTTTTGTGCATTAGTCTTCTCTTTGTGTTGCTCTTGCTATGGTAAAACAGGGGCTGATTTGATGATTGAAGAGGCTTTGGTTCGGTGACCACCCGGGTCGTGCGACACCTTTGTCTCTGGTTGTCTGTGTCACGCGACAAAGGGTGGCAGCTGAACATAACATCGGAAAGGGCTGGTTTGAGGGCGATCCCTTGGATCAGCGTGACTCAATTGATTGTTGTTCCCTGTATATCCTGTGTGAGGGTGTGTGTTGTCTTTTCTTTCTTTAAAATAAAAATAAAAAAAAAATCATTTTTCGCAAAATAAAAGAACATAGTCATCCGCACACTACATCACTTAGATTTAGAACCCTCGGGTGCGATTGACGGCATCGCGGACGGCCATGAAATTCGCCTACGCTTGAGCGCCTGAAATCAAACCTAAACCCCTAGTGTGTTATAGGTGGCACCACACTAAACCTTACCCACGGTTGGTTTTTGAAACAATGTTTTAATTACAACAAAATGAATTGTTTTTGAAAAATAGTATAGGTCCTTATACCTTCTCCCGAAACCTCACACCTTGTGGGCATGTTGCCAAATGCAACATGATTTCACGTGAGGACATGTCACTCCCGTGGCGTGTTCTAAACGAGAGATCATGCCGCATTGCCAACATGTACCGACGGAAGGTCATGCGGATTTTTCTTCGAAATTCTTCGAAAAGACCCGTTATCTTGCCCAAATTTCCTTAGAAATTTGGACGAACCTTCGTTCCATAAAGATGTTAGGGTTTGGTTAGGTATCATTACCTATTATATGTTTCAAAGCAAAGCATTTGGTGTAATTCGAACGTTGCGTCATTAGGTTCCCCGAGGTATAGTTAGCATGAATAAAGGCTTATCCTTTTCCAACCGTCTCTAGGATTTAAAACACCGATTTCTACTTGAAGATTAATAAGTGTTGCACGAGTCCGTCTCCTTCCGTATTCTTCCCTCTCCCGTACCTCCTCAAAATTCTCTACCCCCTCTTTATACACGCTCTCTCCTCTCCCGAGATAAGGCAAGTTGGGTGCGCGATTCAATTCCCGGTGTTCGTTTAGTTCGCGTCTTGAGCGAGGCTGCGGTTTCGGCGAGATTTCGCAGATTCAATTTCGAGAGATGTCTAGTGCGAGAGAAGAGTATGACCACTCAATATGAGGATTCATGCCGCGGATCAACAAGTCATGCATAGTACGTCTATGGAAGAGATGAGGGCTAATTTGGAAGCCGCTCTAGCTAGAGAGCGTGAGACTCAATTACTCGCTCGAAGCCGGGGAAGAGGCGGCACATTCTAAGTTCGTGGATGCGATGAGAAGCCGTGGTATCATTGTGATCCGACGCGCGATGGAACTTATGAAGAGATTACCAAGGTTAATGACAACGATCTAGGAGCCGGGAATGTTTCTCTCCTTTTTCAACCTCGGACCCGGGGTGCACGGTTCGGTTATGCTCGAGAATCGAGGGGCTTAGGTGAACTCTCAGGTTGGTTTTGGTGGACCACAGTCGGCCTCCCATGATTTGACCTCCTCACCCTTTCCCAATACTTCCATGCCTCTAAGCCAATTGGGGTCCCAATTTCCGAACAATCAAGGTCTGTGGTTTCCAGGTTCTCAGTATCAGCAAGGTCAGTCTCATGGTCCTCACTTCCAGAGTAACGCCCAGTATCCGAATCAGCATCCTAACTCCGGGAATCGGTTCGGCGGGATGGATCTATGCGGTTTCCTACTAGACGGCCTCGGTTTCAAGAATACATGTCTCGGCCTTCAATGGATTTAGCTTTTGTATTTGGCTCATCATCTATGCAACATCAGGGTCAATTCCTTACGGGCTGCCGGTGCTTTTCCTTGAGAATCGAATTTCCCAACCGGTCAATTTAATCATTTGCCGGCTCCGGCATCAGGGTTAGCTCGGTAGTCTCTCTTCCAACCGGCCGAGTTTTGAGCCTTCTTCAACTATTGCTCCCGCTCTTCCTCGGCTTCCGGGATGACTCACAGGAGGTAATTGCCTTTGTTGAAGCAAATGCGGCGGCAAATTTACAAGTTGACGGCGGGATCGAGTGGATTTAAGGTTGTTGACCCAAAGCAAGTAGAGCCTCTTCCTTACAAGTTCAAAATGCCCAAAATACAATTTGATGGCTCGGCATGCCCGAAAACTCATGTGGACACATACGTGATGACTATGGGGGCAATGGGTTGTACTCTCGAGTTTATGGCTCGGCACTTTCATCTCACGCTCAAAGGACACGCCTTGACATGGTTTCTAACCCTTAAGTCGAAGCTCGAGCTACTTGGAGTCGGACTACGAGGCCTTTCTTGAAAAGTACCGTGGAAACCTTGAATGGCGCACAACCGGGGATGATTTGGTCGGTACAATTCGAAACGAGGATGAGTCGATCACCGAGTTCTACAAGAGATGGAACGCTAAAGTGAATGAACTCTACGAGTCAATCCCATTGCGAGGATCAAAAGGACATCTTTCTATCGTGTGTGAAGCCGAGTTCTCAGTGAAGCTATCGGAAGTGGTTGGTATCGACTTGAGGGAAATGGTAGGCATGGGAGCCCGCGGCGAACAGAGACTCTTTAACCTTGCATCAAACACCAATGTTGGCAATAATGGTGGATTTCGACACGGAGCGGCAAGTCCGGTGATCCCTAAAGCAAAAGAGATGACCATCGACAACAATGTCGGCAATCTACGGGCGGGGGACCGAGAAAGCGGCCACCCGTAGCGGTATCGGTTTGATGATCTCTGAATGACAACCGAAGAGGCCTTCAGAGGATTGGTTCAACAGGGAATGATCAGGCCACTTGATAGCTACAACCCCACCAAACCCAATCCGGACTTGGATCATAGCAAATATTTCCAATATCACCGATGTCAAGACCCACATCACCAATGATTGCATCCCCTTGAAGAAGGTTATTCAAAGCTTGTCGATAAGGGAAAGGTTGAGAAGGCTCGCCCCAATGTTGTCCCGATCTTCTTCGGTGATATCGGCGAAGCCCGAGAGGTTATCTCACCCGTAGACAACGAAGTCAATCAGTCAGTGTCGTAAGTTCTAGAGTATCTTTTATGTGGTCGCGAGTTTGTCAAGTCCATGTTATGAGTCTTTTATTTGCAATAATAAAATATTTGCTTCTATTCCTGCTAGACTCGAGACATTACTTGCATACCCGTGTTGCACTATATTGAATTGGTCTTATTCTAAATGATCACTTGTGCTGCTCACCGACCAACGCTTTGAAATGACTAATATTTAAATTGATCGGAGTGAGAAAATTGGTGATATCCTTCCCAGTGGGGCTTAAGAGCTCCCACCTCGATTCCCATATGCTCACATATCTTCCTTCGTCCTCGCTATCTCGTTGCTCGATGAATTTGCATGGATCTTCCGCGAAGTAAGCGTAAGAAAGCAATGGAAGCTCAATCTCGTTCAGACTATCCGGTAGGGACTGCGGTTGAAACCTCTCACCCTTAGGAAAACCATCACCTTACCCTCACCAAATAATACCCATTCATTTCAAGATTGGCACATTTGAAACCCGTATTAACCATCTCAAGAAAAAGAGGGACTATCCTTGAGGCTCCCGTAATTCAAAAGAAGAATCGACTGGTCTCAAGCTCAAGAATGACGGAAAGCAATGATCCATCTTGGGGACTAAGTGAAGTACTTCTCTCAAAAGACAAAATTGGAAAAAGAAAAATAAAAGAAAAACAAAGAATAAAAAAAAAAAAGAAAAAAAAAGAAAGAGAGCCTAGTCCTAGTGTTTCTCTCGAAAGAAAAAGTCAAAGGATCCGGTCGTCACTCGAGAGGAGTCTCGAGCGAACAAAGAGACGACACGGATGTCCCTCACCATTACCTCTAACCGATCCCAAGCCGTCCTCTCGATTTTAGAAGGACATGACCCATTCCCGATTACCCTTACCTTTGCCCTTTAGCCAAAGCCAAGATTGACCTCTCATTCTTAGAGGCATTGAAGATGAAATCATGGATCCCCTCACCTTAGAAATCCCAAACACCTACCCAGAGCCAACCTCTCATCTTTAGAGGTACGGTCAAAAAAGGGCCCGGCCGACCTCTCATTTTAAGAGGTCATGATATCCCAAATCACCCAGAAGACCGATCGAAACCCCGAAACCCGGTCGCGATTCCGGCCAGGATGGCGGTTTCATTCCATTATCGTTGAGATCTAAAACAAATTATCTCTTAAAGAGGAGCGAAGTCTATCCGGCTCAAAAGATTATCAAGTGAAGATTGTGCAAATTCCATCTGTCCATTCGACGTTGCATGTGAGCATATTTCGTTTCTACTCATAAACACAGTGGACGTCCCACTGGGGCTTCGCATCTGTGTCTCCCATCGACACTCTAAGAGGACATATTTTTCAATTCTTAAAATCTTCGAAGGTCCTCACATCCCGAACTTCATCGTTCATTCTCTTCATTCGGGATAAGCCGAACTACGGCGACTGAGCTCCTCCTACGGAGGAACGTAGGCAACCATAATTGGTCGGTCGAAATCATAAACAAATCTCGAGAAAATCCGGTCTCTTGAAGGACCATGCCCATCTGCTTGTCTATCCTTCCGATTCTCGATATCGGTGGGCTTTCTCCTCGGGATTGATAAAAATATTTGCTCATATCGGCTTTGGTGGTTGAGTAACCGAACATCAATAAAGGGTTTTAAGCGGCTTTGTGATCACCACGAATAAGACAAGTTTTCAAGTGTCTCGAAAAGTCTTCTATTGCTACATCATAGGAAGATAGAGCTAAACACCGTTTCGGTCGGCGGGGGCTTCCATACACTTTCCACACCTTGTGATGCTTATACTCTCTCAAAAGAGCCAAACCCAAAGCGAGAGTGTCATACAGAATTCGGGATTCATTTCCCATCATTCGAAAGATGTGCCCTAGCGCGTAAACATTTAGAGTCTTGTCCGGCGGCGATTGACCGCGGTTTGAAATGATGAATTGCCTCTGTGGCTACAAGATGACTGCACTGCGATGAAGGCTGCATGGAATATCCTCAAGATGGGGCTTTGGTTAAGGTATCCCTCAGGCTCTCCTTACCCGATTCCCTCTAGATTGCTTTGCCTTTGTCAGCTGGGGCTTCACCAAGCCGGGATGGCTCTCTGCCCCCTCTGGCGCTTCTTTGTCTCGGACGCGCGATACACTATGTCCTCACCGGCAATGAACCTGCTGCAATCTGTACTCCAGGAACGTCCCCAACTTGCCTAGGCTGCGCCATATCATTTTCCACCTCACGGGAGAGGACCCCTACTATACATACCTGTCGAAACAATCCCAAAACCTCATGAATAAACACAGCAAAGCTGACCTTTAACCCAATAATCGCATTTGCTTTCCCGCAGAGACAGGACTCGTGCAAACAAGCTAACATAAATTAATCTTTGCTAACAAGATAAGCTTATTTAGGCATAGCACTGGGAGTTGTTGTCTTACCCTCGCAGTACAATAATCAATTGAGTCTCAAGGCGGCCCTCGAGCCAAATTGAGAAAAGAAAGAAAGAGAAAAAGCAAAGCCCGGTACACGAAAGAAAGAACAACAAGAGAGCGGGGAAAGAAGTAGCGTGAGCCCTCAGGAAGCTACACTTATCCCAGACGGAGCGAAACAACAATGGTAGTCTAAGACCTTCCGACAGTGCGGGTGAGCACGGCGACGGTATGAACACATATTTCTTGCAAGCATCAAATCATCATACCATATCCTTTTTCAAAATTGGTTCGAGACACCATAGTTCTCACAAATTTGGTTCGAGATACCATAGTTCTCACATTATTTACAATATTTGGTTCGAGACACCATAGTTCTCACAATATTTTCAAAAATCGGTTCGAGACACCATAGTTCTCACTTCTTCGGTTCGAGACACCATAGATCTCACAACATTTTCAAAAGTGGTTCGAGACACCATAGATCTCACAACATTTTCAAAAGTGGTTCGAGACACCATAGATCTCACAACATTTTCAAAATTGGTCCGAGACACCATAGATCTCATAACATTTTCAAAATTGGTTCCGAGACACCATAGATCTCACAACATTTTCAAAAGTGGTTCGAGACACCATAGATCTCACAACATTTTCAAAAGTGGTTCGAGACACCATAGATCTCACAACATTTTCAAAAGTGGTTCGAGACACCATAGATCTCACAACATTTTCAAAATTGGTTCGAGACACCATAGATCTCACAACATTTTCAAAAGTGGTTCGAGACACCATAGATCTCACAACATTTTCAAAAGTGGTTCGAGACACCATAGATCTCACAACATTTTCAAAATTGGTCGAGACACCATAGATCTCACAACATTTTCAAAATTGGTCCGAGACACCATAGATCTCACAACATTTTCAAAAGTGGTTCGAGACACCATAGATCTCACAACATTTTCAAAAGTGGTTCGAGACACCATAGATCTCACAACATTTTCAAAATTGGTTCGAGACACCATAGATCTCACAACATTTTCAAAAGTGGTTCGAGACACCATAGATCTCACAACATTTTCAAAAGTGGTTCGAGACACCATAGATCTCACAACATTTTCAAAATTGGTCCGAGACACCATAGATCTCACAACATTTTCAATAATTGGTCCGAGACACCATAGATCTCACAACATTTTCAAAAGTGGTTCGAGACACCATAGATCTCACAACATTTTCAAAAGTGGTTCGAGACACCATAGATCTCACAATATTTTCAAAATTGGTTTGAGACACCATAGTTCTCACTTCTTCGGTTTGTCGTTTTCCCCTCCAGTCTTGTGTCCCGAACTACGATTTGGCTTGATTCCCTTGTTTAAGGAATACGTAGGAATCCTTTCTCAGAAAGGTCCAGCCATCTTTTCCCCTTCTCACCCTAGCCCTTCACCTTATCCCTTGATGCTCATTGGGATTGGGTCTTATTTTATCGACAACCCCACTTTTTCCAAAAGTGACGTTGCGAGAGGGCTCTGTAAGTACGCCAATCCAATTAGCAACCTTTTAGATGCATTTTAATATAATAAAACTACATTAAAGGGGTTTTGGTAAATTCAGGCCTATCCCGAGACTTCCGGAAATTTCCATGAGTTTCACTTGAAGGAAGTACCTTTTGGTACATTATTCATGCCAAAGGACCCCTTGGGAATAAAACTGTTGGACCTTTTGGGTATTTTCCGGAATGTTCCAGAAGCTGGTTTTGGTGCCAAAAGCGGTTGAGCCACCTTGTGTCACGCGACGGCTTGAGGCATGAAAAGTGGACGCGTAAGGTCGTGCGACACATTAAGGCGGCCAAGCTGCGGCTATAAATATGACCCTCCCCTCTCATAAATAGATCCCAACTTGAGCCTCTTGTTACTCTGCGGGATTTGCACCGTAACGAACCTCCCTAAACACAACCCTCTCTCTCTCCTACCTTCAAACTAACCAATCCCTTCCCATCCAAACCCAATTCTCAAGCCACACCAATTGAACCCCTTGCATCAATCCTTCCGGATCGAAGTGACGAATTGAAGGGTTCTATATCATTTGGATATAGAATTCGTGGAAGCATCAAGGGTAATGATTCCCTAACTCTCTCTCTCTCTCTCTCTCTCTTGCTTAATTTCTCATAATTGTAGCATTTAATTTTGTTTGGATTCGGTAATCGGATCTAGCTATACGGATTCGAATCCCAATCACAATCTCTCTGTTTAAATTGAGTAATTCGTGCAATTGAGCTTATATTGTTGATTATTTGATTGAACTTGGTGTTTGAACCCCGAGGGGTGTGGATCTACCCATATCCACACTCCACAGGTTGATTTAGTTTCGTTTACGTATTTCGTTCGTAATCTAGTTAATTGATTAGATACGTATAGCTTTACATTGATTTTGTGTTCGTATTGTTAAGTTTTACGCGGATGGCTCATATGTGTCACGCGACAACTTCGTCTCCAAGTGATCTGTGTCACGCGACACATGTATGGTCATTGGTGCGATATGTCATGCGACATATATGACCTATCCGCGAGACCTCTTTCCTTTGTAATCTGTTTTAGATTGTTTGTATCAGGGATGTGGCCTCCCTAAATAATGGGCTCACAATCTGTAATCCTCGTTTCATAATTAATAAGATGCATTTTACCACATTTCGTTCATTATCAATATTTGCACACACTTTTGATTCATTTGGATGTTTGATTGAAAGACTCGTCTACGGACGAGGCGTGTTGGGTGAACTCTCGGTTCTTCCCAACACGTAACCTAACCCCCGAACTCATGTTTTTCTCTCTAAATAAAGGTTTTCAATGTTTCCTCTTAAAACGGCGTGGCGACTCCTTCTTTTCATTTAAACCGGAAACCCAATTTTGGGTGAGCGCACATTCACATTGCTCCGCCAGAGAAGATCTCTTTCACCAGATACGGGCCTACCCAGACTGGAGCCCACTTGCCCAAAGGACTGAATTGATTCGGCGGCTTTTCTTTTAGGACCAAATCACCCACTTTAATGTCGCGGGGATGTACCTTCTTGTCAAAGGCCCTAGCCATGCGCTTCTGATAAGCCCGGATGTGCTCCATTGCCTTAAGCCTTCGCTCGTCTAGGAGAGCTAACTTGTCATGTCGACTCTGAAGCCAGTCTATTTCGTTGACCTTATTTTCAAGCAGAACCCGAAGAGATGGTATTTCTAATTCGATGGGTAGAACGGCATCCATCCCATATGTCAAAGCGAACGGGGTTTCACCGGTGTTCGTTCTTCTTGAAAGTACGATAACCCCAAAGCGCTAAGTGAAGCTTCTCAGGCCAATCCCGGCTCCTTTCAGCCATTTTCCGGATGATCCTTTCTAGATTCTTGTTCGCAGCCTCGACAACACTGTTGATTTGAGGGCGATACGGGGAGGACTTGTGTCACTTGATTCTGAATTCTGCGAGCAGTTCATCGGTGTGTCCCTCGAAGTGTGACCCGTTGTCTGAGATAATCTCATTTGGGACCCTGTATCGGCACAAAATGTTTTCTTTTATGAAACAGGCCACCTTTTTGGAGTTCAGGACCTTGTAGGATGCCGCTTCAACCCACTTGGTGAAGTAATCCACAGCAACCAACACGAACTCGTGCCCGTTGCTACCGGCAGGAGTTATCTTCCCAATAACGTCGATTCCCCAAGTTGCGAACGGCCAAGGAGTGCTCATGCAGTAGAGATCATGGGGAGGTATATGGTTGAGGTTGGAGAACCGCTGACACTTGTCGCAGGTTCGTACAAACTGAATGCAGTTAGTTTCCATGGAGATCCAATAATAACCCATCCTGAGTATGCTGAACATCAAGGCTTGGGCGTTCATATGTGGTCCACATGCGCCACCATGGACTTCTTCCATGACCTTTTTGGCTTTAGACTTGCTGATACAGAGTAGAAGTGGGCCTCGATGCCTTTTCTTCCATAGGTCATCTCCCAGAATAACGTACTGTGCAGACAACCTTTTCAAAGCTTGTAAACTTTTGGCGCGGAGACCTTCTTTTAGTTTACCATCCTCTTCCGTTGGGAACGAGGCTTCGCCATGCTTAAGGTACTGAAAAATTTGGCTGTACCACAAGTCATCGACCTTTTCTAGTTCGATCTGACAACAGTAGGCGGGGTTTTCATGCCTCCCAACCCTGAATGGTTTTACTGATTTTCCCTCTGGAATTTCCACCAAAGAGGCCAAAGTGGCTAAGGCATCCGCGAACCTGTTTTTGTCCCGGGGTAGGTAGTGGAACGTGACCTCCTTGAATTGGTCGATCAGGTCCTCCATGTAAGCATAGTACATTTGTAAGTACTGGTCCACGGTTCTCCATTTATTGGATACTTGATTGATGATCAGCTGAGAGTCTCCGTACACCTCTAGCCTTTCGACGTTTCACTCCAAAGCTGCCTCGAGGCCGGCTATACAAGCTTCATATTCTGCGGCGTTGTTAGTAGCCGGGAAATTCAATTTGATAGCGATGGGGGTGTGCACGTCCTTTGGATCAACCAATACCATGCCGATACCATTGCCCCTTTTGTTGGCGGCGCCATGGAAGAACAACTGCCAACGGTTTGTACCCTCTATCATGAAAATTCCATCGTCTGGAAATTGGGGTTCGAACTCGGGCGCTTCTGAGCTCGGGAAATCTGCCAAATGATCTGACAGAGCTTGGCCTTTGATTGCCTTACGGGTTACGAACTTGATATCAAATTCGGCTAGGAAGAATGACCATTTCGCAAGCCTTGATGACAGAGAATATTTACCGAACAGGCACTTGATGGGATCCATTTTTGACACCAGGTGCACTGTATGTGCCAGGAGGTAGTGTCTCAATTTGCTGACCACCCATACCAAGGCTGCACAGGTTTTCTCTAAAGCTGAGTAGTTCAATTCGCTGCCTTGAAGCTTCCGACTGACGAAGTATATGGCATTTTCTACTTTTGAATTCGGCTTCTCTTGCGCGAGCATGGATCCGGCAGCCGTATCTGTAACTGTCAAGTATAGCAACAGGGGCTTGTCCTTATGCGGAGGACACAGGATTGGGGGATGGACCAAGTAGGCCTTGATCGTCTCGAAGGCGGTTTGACACTGTTCGTTCCACTCAACCTCCTTATTTTTCCTGAGCAGCTTGAAGATCGGCTCACAGATAGAGGTTAGCTGATGGATGAATCGGCTAATATATTGGAGACGGCCCATGAAAGCCTTCACCTCCGTGACTGTTGTCGGAGGCTTCATCTCTATGATGGCTTTGATCTTTCTTGGATCGGCTTCAATTCCCCGTTCTGTGACCATGTATCCCAGAACCTTTCCTCGGACTACGCCAAAAGTGCATTTTGCTGGGTTCAACCTCATCTCGTACTCCGCTGATCGGTTGAAGAACTTCCTCAGGTCGATCAAGTGTTGACCATCTGATCCTTTGGAATGAATAATCATGTCATCAGCATAGACCTCGATCTCCTTGTGGATCATGTCATGGAAAAGTTCAGTGACTGCTCGCTGGTAAGTGGCACCGGCATTTTTCAGACCAAAGGACATAACCGTGTAACAGAAGGTTCCCCACGGGCTGGTGAAGGCAGTCTTTTCCTGATCTTCTTCGGCGACTTTGATCTGATTGTAACCCGCAAAACCATCCACGAATGATTTGACTTCGTAACTGGCAGTAGTGTCCACCAACAGATCGATATTGGGCAAGGGAAAATCGTCCTTTGGGCTAGCTTTGTTTAGGTCTCTGAAGTCCACGCAAATCCTGACTTTGCCATTCGACTTGGTTACCGTCACTATGTTGGCCAACCACTTGGGGTATTCGACCACTCTGATGAAACCCACTCTGAGCAGCTTCTCTATTTCTTCTTTGACCTGGAGAGACCATTCTGGCTTGATCCGGCGGAGTTTACGCTTGGCGGCACGGCTTACGGGTCGGGGGTCGGTGCTCAACGGTTGAAGTATCCAACCCGAGCATGTCTTTGTAGGACCAGGCAAATACGTCCACATATTCCTTGAGCAGATCAATGAGGGCTTCCCGTTCTTTCCCGGTGAAGAAACTGCCAATCTGTGTCTCTTTGGGCTCTTCAGTAGTTCCCAAATTCACTGTAGTTAATACCTCATCGGTAGCTTGGGCCCGATTGTCGTCTCGGTCAATAACCTGCCTTATATTATCATTTAAAAAGTTTTCATCTAAAAAGTCTGTGTCCTCTTCAAATGAATCATTATTAACCACTTTTAAGTCATTAAGATTTGTCTTAGTTAACTTATCATTTGTTAAGGTGGCAATTAAGGGATATGCAGAAAGGTCAACCATTTCATTCAATGCAAAAGGGAAGACAGAGTTAAAGACACGGCGATGATCATCAGCCGTGAGAGTATCAGACCCATCTAGAGACTCAAACTCGATAACAAAAGACTCGAGGGGCTGACTCGGGATTACGGGGTGGACTTAGACTCGGACACACCGGGACGAGGGGTCGGCAGAGCTTTTCCATCATAATTTCCCGGTGGCGATCGGTCCCTTGAAGGAAGCCCAATTCCGGAGCGGCATCTCTGAGGTGCTGACGAAGGTGCGCGGATCAATTTCTTTGTCCCCATCAAACTCGATTACTGACATGTAATCTTTCCCAGTCGGAAAATCTGTTGCAGGCACATAATCATCCCCGGTTAGAAGGTCAATCATCTTTGAAATGATCTTTAGTAACGGCCCTATCATTGGCGGTGTCTCTTCACATAAATCAATCAACGGTGCTTCCATCGGTGGATCGGCCAGGTTATTTCGACAAGTACGCTTCTTCGAACAAAGGCTGCAACATCTTCGCCCATATCGAGCTCGGTGGTAACATTGTCCCCACGAATGGTGATTATCTCTCCATCTTGGACAAACTTGACACTGCTTGGTGCGAGTTGAAGCGATCCCATTGACTTGATGCGGCCATGGCCTTCCTAACGAGCGTCGAGGTTGATGGGACATCAAGAACCGGAACTCTACGGGTACCATCTTCTTACCGAGCCACAGGTCTAAAGTAGCAATCCCAAGTATTGGACGGGACGTTGAATCGTATGCTTTAACCGTGAGGGAGGAAGGTTTCAAATCTGTAGACTTGATGCCGAGTAAGCCCATGATTCTTGCCGGGAGAATGTTCATCCCAGACCCGTTGTCAATTAAAACTCGGGAAGGCATTTGTTCACTTAAGCTGGACCGTGATGAAAAGAGGCTTGTTATGATCAGCTCCGAATTGGGGGAGGTCAAAATCTGTGAAAGCTATTATGCAGCGAGAGCTACTACTTCCAGGGCTCGGCAATTTTTCCTTTCCATTCCATGTATCATGCAGCATTCTTGGACTCTTCTTGTAACACTCGTCATTTGAGATGATTGTGGTATTTTGTGTAGGAGGTGTATCGGACATCATGCCAGTATCTAAGACCTTCCTCAAAGCTGAGATGCACTCGGGGAAAGTGACTTCCCTTTTGGTAATTCTGACGAGAATTGTTGTTTTGCCACTGGGTGGGCTTGATCTGACAATGGTTACCCTTTCATCGGGGAGGACAGGAGTTAATCTTCCTTTTTCTAACAGATCCTCAACCATTTGCTTAGATTGGACTTTTGAAAATCCCTTTCCCAAAGCATGATAAGCGATATTGAACTCCATGACGTCCACGTACTCAGCCCCAGCAAAATCCATGGCTTTCATGTCTTCGGTTACATAGTCATCCTCTGAGACTTCTATAACTTTCTGACTGTCGATTTCCATTTCTTCATATACCAATTTTCTCTCATTCCTGCAGGCTGAGAAGCCGCAAGTGAAAGATTGACAATGTCCACTTTTTTGGTCCAATGTCGTGGCTCGGGCTACCTGAGTCCAAATGAGAAGTACTCGGGGTCCATTCCCGGGTATTGGGGCAATTAGGAAGGCGTCGTGCGGGTCTATAGGTATAAAGGCAACGGGAGTAGCTTCCAAATCGATAACCCTTTTGAGTGATTCCAGGCACTCAATGTGATCAAGGGGTTCGGCGGTGACTCTTACAGCCTTGATGCCGTCCATTCTGGGCGAAGAAGAGAGGGATCCAATGACGTTCACAAATTAGATTGCTCTATGGGAGGCTGGAATCCTGCCTTTTCAACTAACGCTTCGATGAACTGCTTCCACTCACCGATTAGCTTTCCGTAGGGGACATTGTGTTCCAATATCTCGGCTCATATTCATCTTCAGCTGGGTTAGGCTGCTGCTCGTCCTCCGGGGTGTTCGGGCATTGGCCACAGTCACATCTTGAGAAACATTCCTCATAGGGGTCGATTTCCATTGTCATCTCGTTTATTGGTGACCCTTCGTCGTCACTGGCAGACAACCAACCATTATGCCCTGCATCCATGAGGTCGCTCCCGGCACTATCGTTCTGAGTGGATTCTGGGTTGGATCAACACCCGCATTCGGACCCGAACCCGCTGAAACTTGCGAATCTGCCATTCCTGAGACTGCTGGAAATGATTCCCTGACTAGAGAGAAACTGATTAACCGACCACCCGGAACTCTGACCCAATACTTGCTCACTGAAAGGGGAGAGAATGGCTTTAGGTAGGATAGAGGATAGGCTTAGGATGGACTCATGCACATGCTCTTTTTTATTATTATTTTTTATGTTTTTTTTTTGTTATAAAAATGATTTTTATTAATCCTAGGAATGGTTGGAAAAGGGGGAAACCTTCTTTTTCGCATTCTACGCTATTCCTGGATTAGTGGGTTCCATCACTACGTCTATAGACCCCCTGTATTCCACCTGTATTGCACCTCCGGGACGGACAATCCCGGCAGAGGTCCTATAGGGCACGTGGAACCCACCAATCGAAAGGGAGAACGAACCTATGGGCATACGAGCCAAAACAAGTCAAACTCGGGGTTTTCAAAACCAAGTCCAAGTCAACGTCTAAACTCGGGAGGAGAGAGGGTCAAAAGTACGTTTGATTGTACGAGACCGCAATTTGCAGGTAAAAACCCTGGAAGAATCGGGCATAACTCTCGTTAGTATGCGTTAAGAATTCGACATGGTCCCGCGTTGACACATGTCGAGAACGCGTCATGACTTCTTACGAAGCCAAGCCGAGAAATCGATATGTACCTACGTCGAGATATGTAGAGATCTTAACGTGTACTTATGTTTGAATTATGTCGTAATTTTCGACACGAAGAGGGAAAGTATGCCAAGATTTTTTTTTTTTGGAGACGATGCATGACTCGGACTTTGTGAGAAAATTTTGAAAATCGAGTTTAAAATGTTTTGGAAAGTATTGGCCAAAAACCAACCGGTCACGGTAGAAAGTGTGTCACGGACAAGTGTTGGCTGACTCACAGGCTAGGAGGACTTTAGGCGCTCAAGCGTTAGCGAAACACGTCACTTTTCGCGATGCCGTCCGTACACTCCCGGGTTCTAACTCTATGTGCGGGTAGCGTGCGAGTAGTGTGAAGGTATTTCTCTAGAAAAAATATATTTTTTTGCTTTTTGTAAAAGATTTTTTTTATGCAATATGCAAAGGAAAAACAAGAGAATGAGTCAAAGCATGACAAAAGGGGACTGCCCCAAATGTCAGAGTTTACCAGTAGCTGTAGTCCAGCATCATCACATACTGTTACGATCAACGGGAAGAGCGAATAGCAAAGGGGGAAGCCCCGGCTCCCAAGAATGCCACATACCAAAGCATAGAAGCATAAAAGCATGGCAAGGTGCATTTGAGCACACAAAATGACACAAATGCACACACAAGGAGAATGTCGAAATTGTCCAAGTTAATTTAAAGAAAGTTAGACCCTCTTAAGAAAAACTTTTCTCTTTTTTTTCAGAAAATAGAAGAATGATACCGGTACGTGGGATTGTTAGACCACCGTTTATTCCAAGCCCCGGGTTAGGGAGCGATACAGGAAGGTTAGTGGTTTCCACCTATATACCAAGTATCGTCTTCATTTTATTTTATTTTTTTTAAAAAAAGTTTTTCAATGTCCCCAGCGGAGTCGCCACTGAATGAACGCTCGCCCGAAAGAAAAATCACTTTTGTTTTTGAATGTGATGATAGATTTTGTAAATTTCGGTTTTGGGAGTCGCCATGCCGTTTTTAAAGGAAAACATTGAAAAACCTATTTTTAAGAGTATTTTGGGTTTGGGAGTCTGGTTACGTGTTTGGGAAGAACTAGAGAGTTCACCCAACACGCCTCTTTTGAGACTTTCAATCAACGCTGGACAATTTTGGACATTCAAAGTGTGTGTGCAATATGTGTCGATGAGCAAAGCATGCGAATTTGGCATTTCATTGATAATATCAAGACTGGGTACAACTTGTGAGCCATGACAGGGGGCCACACCCTTTGTATATTATGATTTTCATGACAAGGCAGAAGGTTTAAGACAATGCGCCGAGCTACGATGTCGTCCGACACGGGACCTCCCGAGAAGAGGGTGTCGCACGACATGATGCCTCATGGTCGGATTGTCTTTTACAATGACCAAGCTATGCAGGCTGGAATGACATTTATTTGACTCATTGAAGACACTATTTGAAGGTCTAAGTTCAGTTTGGGATTGACGGGAGTGAGCAAAGTCACGATAGACTTTGAATGATACGGATGTCATATGACATAGAACATCCGAAGTTATTCATGTCATATGGCAAACCGCCTCCAATAAATCGCACCCAAACAGACCATA
The DNA here is from genome assembly GCA_022495995.1 of Adenophora triphylla var. japonica. Classification (NCBI taxonomy): domain Eukaryota; kingdom Viridiplantae; phylum Streptophyta; class Magnoliopsida; order Asterales; family Campanulaceae; genus Adenophora; species Adenophora triphylla. The sequence goes on along the minus strand of JAFEMH010001699.1, from coordinate 291,294 downwards.
GGCATTCCAAATAGTGGCTTATGAGCCAAAAATACTAAGGAATGCTTTGAGTTACAAGAGGGATTAAATCTGGCAGATCTGAAGTCCAAGAATGGCTTTATAGCCTTCTGGGAGCCCCATGTCGTATGACACATGATCTCCAGAGAGTCCTGTGTTGTCCGACAGGAGTGTCCTGTAAAAGTGCCCTTCAGTCTGTTTGATTCCCCTTTGTTTCTCAAAGCAAACCAAGCATCTTTATTTGTATGCTTGATATTAAAACAGTAATATGTGAGTATTATGGGAGGATCACATGGCTTTAGTGGCCAAATGTGATGAATCACATGTTTTTGGCACTTTGAAGTAGCCATCACCTCCTAACTCAATGCAAATGCTTAAAGATTGAAACTTTATTGATGCTAATATGACCAAATGTCCAGATTTGAGGTGGGGAGAAGTGAATATTGAAGATCCACTTCTCCACCACCTTTATCATGCAAAAATCCCGATTTTTACATAATATTGGAGCAAGTATGCATGCAAAGGTAATATGAATGTATTAAAAGGCTATTTAAAGAGAGAGAAATGTTTAGTGGCTACCTATTGTAGTCCACAAGGTAAGATCACCAGTAGTATGGTGTCCACACCTTCTACACACCAACAAGGAGGGCTTCTTTGGACCTTGACTTTGAAGTATGTGTGTGTGAGGAGGGAGGTGAGTGTGTGTGTGTGTGAGAGAGAGAGAGACTCTTTTTGGGCAGAGATTCTCCTCTATTATACTGATCCTCCCAAACCTCTCTTCAAGTCCCCCCAAAATGGTCAGCCATGCCTTGTATTTATAGGCAGACTGATGGGAAGGCCTATGTCGTCCGACAGGGGCAGTTAAACCGCCTTAGTATCTTCTCATGTCGGACGACAGCGTACACCTTTTTGGCATACTGGGCCGAATGGCTGGCAGGCCCAATGGGTTGGATGGGTTGTGGGATAATTGGACTTAATATTTCTTCTTTAGCAATTATGTAAGCCCAAAAATCAATTAAAGTGGACCCAAAACATGGGTTCGGGTCGGGGTACTCACAATACTTCTCTGTTATCTCAAGTTGAACCCAAGAAGATTGATGAAGCACTCCAAGATTCTAGTTGGGTCGTTGCTATGCAAGAGAAACTCAACCAGTTTGAAAGATGCAAGGTCTGGACATTGGTGCCTAGACCTCAGGATCAAGGAGTGATAGGAACTAAGTGGGTGTTTAGGAATAAGATGGACGAGAATGGAAGCATCACAAGGAATAAAGCGCGGTTAGTTGCACAAGGATATAGGCAAGAAGAAGGAATTGATTATGATGAAACCTTTGCTCCAGTTGCAAGATTGGAAGCTATCAGAATCTTCTTAGCCTACGCCTCTTTCAAGCGTTTCAAGTTATATCAAATAGACGTGAAGAGTGCTTTCCTCAACGGTGAACTGCAAGAGACCGTGTATGTTGCTCAACCGCCTAGATTTGAAGACTCCAAATTTCCAAATCATGTCTACAAACTCCAGAAAGCTTTGTATGGACTTAAGCAAGCTCCAAGGGCATGGTATGAGACTCTTTCTAAATTTTTACTAGAAAAAGGATTTAAACGCGGTAAACTCGATACAACTCTTTTTATTGCCAAATACAATGATCATACTTTACTTGTTCAAATATATGTTGATGATATCATTTTTGGCTCTACTAATGAGTTACTTTGTAAGCGTTTCGAGAAGCTAATGAAAAGCAAGTTTGAGATGAGCATGATGGGAGAATTAACATTCTTTCTCGGGCTTCAAATCAAGCAATGCGAAGAAGGTATTTTCCTCAGCCAAGCCAAATACACCAAGGAGTTGATAAAGAAGTTTGGATTAGAAAATACAAAAGCATATGATACTCCTATGGACACCGACAATAAGCTAGATAAAGATCTAAAAGGTAAGAAGGTTGATCAAACCCTATATCGAGGTATGATCGGCTCATTACTTTATTTAACTGCCAGTAGGCCCGATATCATGTTTAGTGTCTGTGTATGTGCACGCTATCAAGCAGATCCTAGAGAAGCACATTTAATTGCAGTCAAGCGTATAATCCGCTATTTATCTGGAACCACTAACCTTGGACTTTGGTATTTTAAAGATTTGAACTTCGATCTCGTAGGTTATTCAGATGCAGATTATGCAGCTTGTACAATTGACAGAAAAAGCACTAGTGGGACTTGTCATTTCCTCGGGAATAGACTAGTTGCTTGGGCCAGCAAGAAGCAAGCATCAGTTTCAGTGTCAACCACAGAGGCTGAGTATATTGCTGCTGTCAAATCCTTTGGATGAAGCAGCAGTTGGTGGACTATGGAATTGAAGAAGGAAATTGCCCTATCATGTGTGACAACACTTCCAACAATTTCAGTCTCCAACAACCCTGTCATGCATTTCAAGACCAAACATATAGGTATCAAGTATCATTTCCTCAAAAACCATGTGGAGAAGAGGAATATCCATTTAGAGTGTGGGGACAGACAACCAGATTGCTGATATCCTCACCAAAGCTCTGGACTCCAAGAGATTTTCTTTTCTCAGAGGAGAAATGGGTATGCTTGAACTTAAGTGATTCCATTCTTTTTATTTTTGATAACTTGTGTGTTGAGTTTAGGTTGAAATTCCTGTTGAGGATTCAAACCTCACCCTGTTGAACCGCGTGTATCAAACCGCTTGCAGCCAACCGCCAATGTCAACCGCTTGCTGCAGCTTGACCGCATTGATCCCAAAATCGCGTTACAACTTAGTATATTTTTGTTATTTCTTATCCTTAAAAAAATGTTCAAATTCCATTTTTCTTTGCATGCTTGACACGTGGACCAGGTTAGTTTTTCTTATTTATTTTCAGTCCTTATTTTTGGCATAAGGGTAGTTTTGCAAATGTTTTCCCTCAAAATTTCAAATTTTAAATCCATTTAATGCAAAGGGAACATTGGCATTAATTGGCCTTCATGTCAGCCGTCATTGGCTGATGTGTTGAAGCTGAAAGGGTATAACCTTCGTAATGATTCACCCTGTGGGAAATTGAAACTGTCCCTTCAACTGCCTAACCACCAAACCTGCCTATAAATAGAAGACATCCCCTACAATTTCAACTTTCTCTATTGTCTTCTCTGACCCTCGTACCTTCAAGTGTCAGTTTTCTACCAAACTCATTCTCTCTCTTCAAAACCTTCTTAAAAATCTTAAAGTTTCAATTCATCAATGGCACCAAAGAAGCCCTTCTTTGACATGGTATGGTTTCTGATCTTCATATCTTTACTCTTCTGTAAATCATCATCATTTAAATCTGCCATTGTTGAACATTCTTGAGTTTCAAACACCATGAACTGATTTTTGCTCACTGTTGCTTCATTTCTTGATCATTTTGAATGAAAATTGTTAGGTTTTGTTCGGATTCATGCATAGATTAAGCTTATATACTTTATTTCATGATCAATACATCCTTTGGGCACTGATTTTGAATTTTTAGGTTTTTCTAGTTCGAAAACCCATTTCTTATTTTTTGCTTTTTCGTGATGATTATGAGCAAAGATTGAACTTTTATTGTAATATTATTAATCTACTGCTCAATGTGATCATTTTGACATATTATTTGTTGATTTTGGTTAACTTTTGTTAAATCTCTGTTCTTGATGTTATTCGTGTTATTCGTGCATTCATATATTTGTTCATCTCCTTTTCGAAATTTTTTATGTTTTGGATTCCCTTGATTTTCAATCTTGTTTTTCCATACTTAGAAAACTTTTTGGAAATTTTGGATTTTGTTTTGCATTTTGAACCGCTTCAATTCTCAACCGCATGCTACGTGTTTGAAATCGCTTGTCATCAACCGCATATATTTTATGTTTCAAACCGCATGCTAACTGTAAACCGCATGTTGGAAACCGCTTGTTTATACTTCATAACCGCATGCTAGAATTTACTTAAGTATTACTAAGTATATAGGCTGGACACCATAACCTTTCCCTCCAAAACACTGTTTGCATGTGTGGGATAACTTTGGATTACAATGCCACATACTAAGTAAATATACTTTTGTATTTTCTCATTTGTTTCCCTGCCTTGTGTTCACAGTTTCCTTGGGGTTTGAAAATCTTCATTTTTCAAAACCGCACTATTGCCAACCGCATAGGTGCTCAAACCGCTTGTAAACTGTGAATCTAAATAATGGATCTAACTTGAGTGTTTTCCTTTGTAGGAATCTCAATATTTTCTTCTAGGATGGGAAATCAATAAGCCAGAGGTGAAGTCAGATGCTCTAGGCAGAGAGATGATAAGGAAGATGGATGCTTACGGAATTTTCCCTTGTTCAACAAGAAGCGATCCTACACAATTCCTCTATTTGTGGACCGATTCTATGCAACCGCTAAGCCTTGGACAAAGGACGTTTGTCGATGGAAAGAAGATCAACGCTTGGCCAGGCGGTTGAAGGATTTAATGTATCTATTGATTACCTGGATATCAGAAGCACCTATGGATTCAACGTATCCGGTGCTCCTCTAGAGGTCTCTCAAGAGGTTATGGATGCCACCTGCTCTACACTTACTGGAGATCTTGCTTCATTGACTGGGTATTACAAGAAGAAGCCCAGAAGAGCATTTGGTGAGATTATGAGCCACCTGTGTTATTTGGTAGGGAAGTCCGTGTGTGGCAAAACTGGAAACCACAACAACTTTACCTCACAACAATGGATGTATTGATGTGCTGTTTACAATGGAATCAAGCTCCATTGGCCAAGGATTCTGATGAGAGAGCTTGCCAACAACATAGATATCTATCAATCCATGACCAAAGATGAAGCCATCAGGTGGAGACCTTTCTGCAGGCTGCTGACCGCCATCTTCACAAATTATCAACACTTGGAGGATTTGAGAACCTCTACTCCTGAGTTGTCAGTTCATTGGGTAAATGAGGAATCCTTTGGGCTTAAAGTTTGTTACAACTTCAGATTCTCATTTGGAATGATGATTACAGGACTCTTTATGATGCAGACACTTATCAACCCATGGAACATTGGGGTTCACTCAAAGTCGCTCCGATTATTCATTATTTGTTTACAGTGCTGCTGATGGGTTGATGGCTTACTTATTGGTATATGTTGACGACAATGTTTTGATAGCTTCGTCCGAGGAATTGTGTAATTCGATCATTTCTTCTCTTAGTTCCGAGTTCGCAATGAAGGATTTAGGTTCTCTTCATTATTTTCTTGGCATAGCCGTGACTCGCACGAAGGGTCGCCAACTTCTATCCCAACTAAAATATGCCTTGGAAATTATTGAACGAGCGGGAATGGCTTCATGCAAGCCCTCGCCTACCCCGGTCGATACGAAGCCCAAGCTAAGTGCCCACTCGAGCGCTCCCTATTCAGATCCGTCCCATTACAGGAGCCTCGTCGGTGCACTACAATACCTGACTTTCACACGTCCCGACATCACCTATGCCGTACAATAGGTGTGTCTATTTATGCATGACCATAGGGAAGAACACATGCATGCATCGAAGAGGATAATTCGGTATATTCAGGATACTAGTCAATATGGTTATACTTATATCCGTCTTCTACTTTATCGCTTGTATCGTATACGGATGCAGATTGTGGTGGCTGTCCGGATACGAGGCGATCTACTTCGGGATACTGTGTGTTTTTAGGTGACAATCTTCTTTCTTGGTCTGCTAAACGGCAGGCAACTATTTCTCGTTCTAGCGTGGAGGCCGAGTACCGCAGGGTGGCTAATGTAGTTTCGGAGTCTTGTTGGTCACGCAACTGTGAATGTGTGCCCAAATTTTGTGGATTCACGCGAGTTTGAAGACATCCTAGTTATTTGAAAAACGGAGTCGCCACGCCATTTTGATTACCTCAAAACTTTGAAAAAAAGGTTTTTACTTGGGTTCGGAGGTTAAGTTACCCCTTGGGAAGAACGTTTGGCGTTCATCCAAAGTGCCTTGCCGGAGCAAGTCTCCCAAGATTTCAGTAATCGTGCTTGCTTGCGTGCTTTCTTGTGTGCATGTGTTTGAAAAAAAGGGGGGAATGTCCCAAGTTGTCTTCCGGACGTACAAACCATTTGTTGGTTGTCGCTCGGGATTCCTTGGAATTTTATGTATTTGGGATTATGATCCCGTCCTCATCTTATGACTTGTGATCATCGCATTTTAACCTCGGGACTTGCGTGATCGAGAGAATGACTCTCTTTTGGTCAAAGATGAGGTTCTTTAGAAAAGGAGGGTCCTTAGCCCATCAATCCTACGCTTTAAGACGGTCGAGCTCGTATAGAGGCTTCATACTCTTTCTTAAGCGATAATCGGAGATATAGGGTTCAAGGTTATCCCTTTCCAAAGAAATCGTGAACCTTTAATGGAAGGAACGATGTAAAGATAGGATCTTTTACACCGGTCCGTTCCAAGGTTGGGGGAAAGGGGAAATGCATGATGAAAAATGACTCTTTAATGAAAAGATGACATTTTTGGTTTTAGCAAATGATGCTTTTTTGATTGAAAGAAATGATCTTTATGCAAGTGATGCGTAAAGATAGGATTTTTATGCAAATGATGCATTGGAAAAGGTTTTTGAATGCAAAGGATGCATTTTTATTGAAAAGATTGGATTTTTATGTGCAAATGATGCATAAAAATGACATTTTTATTTGAAAATGGGGGTTTTAGGTGCAAAGGATGCACCTTTATGAAAAAGACTACATTTTTATGACAAATGAGGTCTTAATGCATGCAAAAGGGAAAGGGGGTGATAAAGATGTGATCTTTATGAATAAATGCCAAGTCCCAAGCAAGATATATGAATGCAATGAGCAAGTATATCAATTAAAAGCAAGGTTAGGGCGTGCGAGGTTACCAATTGCTTCCTTTGCTTCTTCGGGACGGAGCTAGGAGGAGAGGTTGGTCTTGGATCTTCAAGGAGGAGGGAGGTAGCTTCTTGGCCTTCCTTCTTCACCTGTTTGAGCTTGCACCAATATTCTTCACGTCTTGGGAGTGTTTATAAGTGTATTGTGTATTTTGTGCCTCTATTGTGTGTGTTGAAATGGGTAGAGGAGGCCCTCTATTTATAGGTAACTGGATAAGGCTGAATGAAGCCGTGCGGCTAAGCCCTGCAAATGAGGCCGTGCGGTCTTATCCATTATGACTCGGCATTCTAGAACCATGCAAGGTGGCAAATTCTAGAACCCTCCTTCCTAATTAAGAAAAACGTGTTTCTTAATTAGGAAGGATCCTCTTCAGCCCTTATTTAATTTGGGACTGCTCGGGAATGCTTCCTAACACTAGGAAGGTCCGGGAATTACCGGAAATTTACCGAAATTGCTCGGGAAAATTAACCTAAGGCACGAGCCAGATTTGGGTACTTACGAAGCCCTCGGCAACGTCACTTGCAAGGCAGTGGGTTGTCGATAGAAAAGGATCCGATCCGGCGAATGTCGAGACGGACAGGGAGACCAAGACGGTCGAGTGGCTGAACCTTTTGGAAGGCTACCTACGTATCCCGAGGAATCAAGCCAGCCGTAGTCTCGGAATTAGATCCGCTGAGGAAGGGAGAAGAGAAACCGGGTCTCTGCTTTGGGAAAAGAAGAGAAAATGACCTAGGAGGTCAAGCAAATTGATCCTACTAGGGATATGCTAGGAGTGACCAGGTGGTCTCTATGAGGGGGCGCTTCATCACCGAGGGAGTGACGAAGGAACAGGTGACCGAAGTGGTCGGATAGGCTGGACCTTTTATAAAAGGCTACCTACGTATCCCTGAGGAATCAAGCCTTGATCGTAGTTCAAGCATCACTAGATAGTTAGGAACGATGTCTAGGATTCTTGAGATTTTGACAATTAATGGAGGCGCGATTGACAATTGCGGAGGATGTCACCGATTGACAATTCTTGGAGGATGTCACCTAATTGAAACTAGAGCTTACGTCACTATCGAGTGGATAGAGGTAGCTAGAGTTTGGTGAACGAGCATACGTCTCAATCTCTTCGAATCGAGATATGGGTTGCTAAAGTTTGAAAAACTTGAGCATACGTCTCAATCTCTTTCGAATCGAGAGATATGGGTTGCCAAAGCTAGAATGATTTAAGCATACGTCTCAATCTCTTTCGAATCGGAGATATGGGTTGCCAAAGTTTGAATGACTTAAGCATACGTCACTATTCATGGCAAGGTAGCTTAAGTTAAAGAAGAACTCGACAATTCGGAGGTTGTCACCTAACGTTATCCCGTTATAACGGAATTAACGGAGGTGACTGGGAATAGAGCTTGATTGCTTAGGAGATAAGGGATATCTTCGAAAAGGGTGTTATCTCGGTTAGAGGATAACGAGGATTGGAGGCCCAAGTGGAAAGTCCAACGGCAAAATAGTAATTTTTGCTCGGAGCGAAAGAGGCCGCCAGGCATGAGAGGAGGAAAAAGAAGCCGTACGGCTAGAAACCTGATTTTTCCAGATTATTTAAAACAGATTTGAACGGGCTGTGGGAAATTGTTGCCGCCCATTCAGCCGAGAGAGAGAGAAGAGAGAGAGAGAATTTCGAAATTCTTTGAATTCCCTTGCTTCCCTTGATTTGAGATGGATCCGGCAATCCCATACCGAGACAAGCAAGGAGGAATGTTTCCGCCGCTTTGGAGAAGGAGGAGGAAGGAGCTTGTGGCGGACCAGAGAGGAAGGTATGACTTTCTTACGCCTCCATCGGAGCTCTATCCGGGAGGAGGGATCACAAATCGACGAACCCGCGATCGGTTGGGAGTAAGCGTTCTTATTTGGCTCAAATCCGATGATTTTGCTTGATTTTTGAATAATTTAGGGCTTAACCCGAACTTAGGAATTTTCTAGGATTTTCTTAGGATTTTTGAATGATTTTGAGATGCATGCACAACCTATGAGGCTAAGAATATGCATGTGCAATTTATTTGATGAAAATTATGAGAATGACTCACTTTTTTCTCGCAAAATGAAGTAAGAATGAGAATTGTCTAAATATGAGACGGAGTTCTTGCCTTGTGCTAGAACTAGGTCAAAATTCTGATTTTCAATGAGAAAACATGATTTTGGAAGATGAAAATGATTCATGCATGCCATTTTATTTGAAAAATAATGCTTATGTGCAAAGAATTGTGAAAATTATGATTTTGTGCCTTAGGAAAGCAACGTGCTTAAAATGACGTGTTTCAAATGATGAAAGTCACGTTTTTGATGCAAAAGATACTAAAAAGCCTTGTATGAATGCTTTTCTTTTGAAAAAATATGTGCACTTTTGTGACTATATGCATGCTTTTGAAATGAGATGAAGAATGACACTTCTTTTTGATGTGCTTGTCTACAGGAGAACAAGTCTAGGGGACCATCGGAGATAGCGGTTAAGCTGGGCAGAGGATGCCGAATTTTGAGAAGAATGGGGTGAACCCTAAAGAGTTGGTGAGGGCTACCGGCTGGACGCGTTTGTGGAGGCCATCGGCACGGGATTCCACATCACCTCAAAGAGCAAGGGCCTGTTCCAGCTCTTTCGAGTTTGGTGGGACTCTACTCATAGTTTCCACCGAGCCTGGGAAGAGCTTACAAAGTGACTCCTGCCGATTTTACGGCGATTACCGGGCCTACAGTTCACCGGGAGGCCCGTGACTTGAGAGACCACATTACACGGCTGAGGAGTTCCGAGCTTTGGTTGGATTTGAGCCGATTCCCAAGGGATTGGGTATGGAGACGAGGAATGTCGAGGTGGCGCTCGTACTGCATGCGGGACTTTGCTGGTAGTGACGTGACCGCCCGCTGGTTAGAGCTTTCGTGTGGTTGATGCTGTCACCACTATCTTTGCTAATTTTGGGACGCTAGCCATGACTTGCCTCCTTGACTCTTTGGAGGATGTGGATGGGATAGGGACGGTCTCTTGGGGAGAGGCCGGATTGGCTGAGTTATACTTCTCTGGACATGTACGGTCGAACAAGGCCGCTTACATGGACTCGCTTCTCATTTGCCCTCGAGGTAGCCTCTCTTTCTCTTCTCTTTTTTCTTTTGTCATGAGACTTCTTATAAGAGAGAAAATGACCTTTTTGATGTTTTTGAACATGCAGGCTGGTTTTGCGAGGTGATCGGGTTCTTTCCTTGGAACCAAGCAGAGTGATATCACCATTTTCCCCGCGATGGTTCGCTGGAGGGGAGATGTGAGGGATAGGTTCACTGGGAAGACCCGGATCACTTTCGACTACAAGATGGTGAAGCCGTGCTCAACAAGGATGGGCACGATGGAGTGGACTTCTACCCCCTGGGCGGGTATCCGGAGATTTTGTCGGGAGATGCTATCGAGGTGACGAGGCGCAGGAGGTGGCTCACTGGCCGACTTGCGACATCATATACTGGGGGACCGTTTCTCGAGCGGCATGGTCATGTCCCTCCATTGGACGCCATTACTCCACAGATCCTCCAAAGACGGATGCCGCAGCCTGTGGACTCGGGCGAGGATGAGATTGAGAGGTACCGTGGAGGTATAGGCTGCGGAGGAGTATTTTGACATGGGTACCCCTACGCCGTGTTTGTGGAGCAGCCGCCCGAGGACGCCACGGAAGCGCCGGCGGTCACTGTGTGGATATGGGGAGGATGAGCCCATCGACCCGCCTATCCCTCCCGCGCATCTGTCCTACGTCGTACATGGAGTGCCGAGGAGGATGAGGATTCTGTCCCTCGACACGAGGGAGCCCCAAGATACCTTGCCACCCGATAGCACCGTAAGTATACTCTTAGGGTCTTATTCCCTTTTAGCTTTCAGATTTTCTCCGCTTTTTGCAATTTTCTGAGATTTTACTGAGATTTTTCTTTTCTTTTCTCAGTTCCAACTCGCACCTATGATAGGTTGGTCGGGCTCAATAGGGCCGGAAAGACGTGTGCCGATCCTTCGGGAAGCCGGCTGCGCTACTAAAGCGTCAACAAGCGTGCGGGAGCTCATGCGCAAGAGAGGCATGTCTGGGGCGCAGCATCCTCTTCGGCCTCGGAGTACTCATCCAAAGTGCCAGGCCTCGGGGCGAGGTCCCAATGCCGATATTCTGGGAGCAAATGGCGGAGTACGAGCACGATAACATCCCTCTTTCCGATGCGAGCGACCGGTAAAGGAGGACGTGATGAGAGAGCCTAGCGTCTATGGAGCCGAGTGATGAGGAAGAAGAAGAATCTGAGGCCTAGGGGGTCTCTAGAGTAGATTTGGAACAAAACAAACAATGAACACTTTTTTATGCACAACTTGTTTATTTTTTGCTTTATTTTGACGCCGATGGGGCGAAAACATTGTATTTACGCTTTATTTACTTTTCTAATTTATGCTTTTTCAATTTGCATATTATCCGAGCCTCGGGCGACTTTTTGCTTGGAATTAAATGAAAGCGGGCCAAAATAATATATAATGATATAAATGCTTGAATGGCTTCTGGACATGTTTTGCAGGTTTTGGTTGAGAAAGTGGGGTGAAAACTCCCTTGGGCAGCAACTTTGGTTGCCGCAGAATTTTTTCGCAGAGGGCAAATGAAGCCGTGCGTCATGGCCTTGAGGGAAAAGAGGCCGTGCGGCTCACTGCCGGTCTCGAGCTGGTCATTTTTTGAATAAAACCAAAGCTTGGCCATTTCATTTTATTTTCAACCCAAACTTGTTTCGACTATTCCTCAGGGCATATTTTGGACCTAAAAGCACCACCTTTGATCACTTTTTGCGATGGAGAGGCCCGTTAGACTACAAAGGGGGAAGAGAGACCATTTTATGTCCTGGTCTTCAATCTTGGGCGAGACATAACTTCCAAAATCACAAGGGGCCGCTTGATTCTTCCTTCAAGATCAAGTCTTTATGGCATTTGAGGGATCTCCCGCCCGATTGGGACTCGTTGAGAGCCGCAAAGCAAAGTTGTGGGGACGTCCGGAGACATGTTTATCGCTTTTCTTACAACGAAATCGTCCCAATGCACGAAGACTTCGAGCCTTGATTGGGGTCCCGAGACCGAGGCTATATCTATTCCGCCGATCGGAGACGTGCGGTGGCGGTAAAGCTTGCATCTTTTCTGCATTCCTTTGGGAGAGGCCGAGGAGATGATGGAAGCCTCGGACAGGATTGACCTTTCTCGAGATCCCAGTGGCAGGTTTGGATCTCCGGCTATGGCCGCTACCATGGTGGCTATGGACGCATTTATCCTTTGCGTCTTTTCTATTTTGTTCACCGCCGAGTCCGTGGGGATTTGTCATGGTGGTCTCCTGGACATGGCCGAGATCTCAGGCCGGGAAGGATATCGTCCCGCCGGTTTTGGGAGAGACTTTTCATGGGATCGACAGGATGGCTCGGGAGACCGTTTCATGAGGTCCGGGAGTCCGGCTGTGTTGACTTTGTGGTCAGGTGGAGAGGCTCGGGGCTTTGCCTGGGCTTTGCCGACTCGGTGCCCTTGGGTGATTTCTCGGAGAGGTGCACCTAGGCAACAGGACATGGGGTAGCTGGGAGCCAGATGATGGCTAGGCTATCCACTTCGGACATCCGTTGGTGGATACCACCTTTGGAGGTTGCGGACGTGAGAATATTTCAGAGTCTTATCTTTTGTGAGGTTCCGAGGATTATCGCTTGGTCATCCTTCTACATACCCCGCTTGGTATCCAGGCAGTTTGTGGCTTTACAGAGCCTTTGAGTGACCGGGAGGACATCCGGACCATGGAGGTGATGTCTCTAGACATGAGGGACCCAGCCCGGCTTCACTTTTTCTCGAGGGCTCGACATACACCGCTTTCCCATCCAGTGGCTATCTTTAGGAGCAGGAAGAGCACGATCTTGACCACCGTCTACTTGGGCTGGTACGAGAGGGAGATGGGAGCGACTCGGGTTATCTTGGAGGATAGACGCCGAGTTTTATTGGGCCGACCACGACTCGAGTAGGACTACGAGGGAGACCGAGGCTAAGGCGAGCTGCTATAACCAATCAGGTGACTTGGCCGTGACATGGGAGGCTCGGTACAAGAGGTTCGTCCGAGGTTGCTCATTTGACTCGAGTCTCAGAGGAGGAGATAGGGACTCGTGCCTCGTATAGAGAGAGCGCTTATTGACACGGCCGGGTAGAGGCTCCGGTGAGGATACCGGAGGTCGAGATGAGGGATACCGACATTATTGAGAAGAAAAGGAAGAAGACTCGACGAGGCCGAGGAAAAGGGAAGAAGATCAAGAAGACTCGGCGAATGACGACCGACAAGTCTTTTCTCATGATCCTCTTATTGCCATTTGCAAACACATTAGTTTATTTAGGCATTTTATTGTATTTTAGATCCTTTTAGCAGGTTAGCAGAGTCAAGAGGTAGACCGTGCTTTAACTCATCAAGAAATTTTTGACTTGTAATGAACAAGAAATATTATTTTAGAAATTAATCAAGACATGTTTCATGGAAATTCAAATGTCTTATTACTTGGGACCCGTTTTATGAAAACCGAAATACCCTTTTATTTATTGCTAAGGACGCACTTTATGGAAGCTTTATTGCCCTTTTTTATTGTTTAGACCGAACCATATATGGCTGCCACGTTCCCTTTTACAAGAAAGGCTAAGGGGCTCAGTCTTCGTAGTTCATTCCGGTGAACTAACAAAACTAAGTCTTTTTTTTTTTTTTTTACCGTGCAACCCCGTTTTTTGCCTAGACCGCCCTTTTTGGGGTTTTTCAGCCTTAGCCGGGTATACTCTTTTTGCACTAAGATTTTTCTTTTTTTTTTTTTTTTATTATTAGACATAGTATCTTCTGAGTTTATCACCGTTGACCGGGTGGACAAAGGGATTGCCATCCAAGTCTCGCAAGCTTCATTGTTCCTCCCGACGATCTTTTGCACTACATAAGGACCGATCCAAACGGGTTCCCATTTTCCCGGGGGTGTCTCGGTAGGGGGCTTTACTTTCAAAGACTAAGTCACCCTCTTTTGATGTTTCGGCTTTGACTTTCTTATCAAACGCTCGGCCATTCGCCTCGGTAGGCTCGGTGTGCTCCATGGCTTTGAGCCTTCTCTCATCGAGCAAGGCCAATTCATCATGCCTGGCTTCGTAGCCATTCTACTTCGTTGACACCGTTTTCCGGAGGAGCCTTAATGACGGGATTTCCAACTCCACCGGTAACACCGCTTCCATCCGTAAGTTAGGGCAAAAGGAGTTTCTCCTGTGGCCGTTTCCGACAGACGTTACGTAGCCCTGGAGTGCTAGGTGCGGCTTTTCGGGCCAATCACGACCACGGGTGGCCATCTTCCGGATGATCCGCTCGAGTGTCTTATTAGCAAATCTTCCTTCCAGCTCCATTGGTCTCCGAGGTTTGTACGGGGACGACTTGTGGCGAGTAACTCAATTCTCGACGGCTAGCCTATCGCAGTCTCCTTCGAAGTGTGACCCATTATCGAAATGATCTCGTTGGGCACCCCATATCTCGCACATTATGTTTTCTTTGATGAACTGGGCCACTTTTCTCGGAAGTGAGGACCTTGTAGGACTTGGCCTCTACCCACTTGGTGAAGTAGTCGATGGCTACCAACACGAACTCGTGCCCATTGCTTCTGTCGGGGCTATTTTCCCTATCACGTCAATGCCCCAAGTTGCAAACGGCCAAGGATTCGTCATGCACAGTCATGAGGTGGGAGATGGTTGAGGTTGGCAAACCGCCGGCACTTGTCGCGAGGTTCGGACGTCTTTGGGCTGATCTGTCTCCATGGAGATCCAAGTAGTAACCCATTCTCGAGGATCACTTGCATCGTGGCTCGGCATTCATGTGAGGACCGCGAGGACCATTATGGACTTCGGCCATCAACTCTCTCGGCTCTTTCTTGAGTGACACATAAGAGGAGCGGTCCTTGATACCGCTTCTTGTACAGGTTGCCTCCTAGGATGACATAATGGGAGGCCAACCTTTTCAGGCTCGCAAGCTTTTGGCTCGACACCTTCCTTCGGTCTACCTTCTTCGTCTCTCGAAAGCTGACTCTCCGTCTTTGAGGAATTGGTAACTGATTGTACCAAGGTTCCTTTATAGGCTCGGGTCCCAGTCCACTTCACAACAGAAGGTCGGGGCTTCTCTTCTACCCACTCAAGGGCTTTATGGCTTTTCCCTCGGGGATCTCTACCGGTGAGGCTAGAGTAGCTAGGGCATCTGCGAACCTGTTCTTTTCCCTCGGCAAGTAGTGGAAAGTCACTTCTCCGAACTGCCAGTCAACTCACTCCATACGGGCATGATACCGTTGCAGATTAGGGTCCACAGCCTTCCACTTGTTGGAGACTTGGTTGATGATCGGGCCGAGTCTCCGTAAACTTCGAGCTCCTTGACATTTCTTTCTAAGGCGGCCTCCAAACCGGCAAAGAATGCGGGCTTCATACTCGGCGACATTGTTCGTGGCGGGAAAAGTTCAACTTGAGGGCTATGGGGGTATGCTCATCTTTCGGATCGACCAATAGCATTCCTACACCATTTCCTCTTTTGTTAGCGGCTCGGTCAAAGAACAATTGCCATCTATTCTCGGGCTCAACCGCAAAGATCCCTTCATCTCGGGAATTGGGGTTCAGGCCCTCTGTCTTCACATCGGGGAAGTTCGCCAGGTGATACGACAATGCTTGACCCTTGATGGCCTTTCTGGTCACATAGTTGATGTCGTATTCTGCCAAGAAGAAGGACCACTTCGCTAAACGCATCGAGAGGGAAGGCTTGTCAAAGATGTACTTGATGGGGTCCATTTTCGAGACCAAATTCACAGGTGGGCTTGCATATAATGCTTCAACTTGCCGACTACCCCGGACCCGAGTCACTGCACGAGGTCTTTTTCACATCTTGAGTAATTGAGCTCACTCCCCGTAGCTTCCGGCCGACAAAGTAAATGGCGTTTTCTACCCGAGAATCTTTCTTCTCTTGGGCAAGCATAGCTCCAACCGCCGTGTACCGTGACGGTGAGATAGAGCGAAGAGGCTTCTGTCTATGTGGGGGCATAGTGCCGGGGATGTACTAAGTATGCCTTGATCTGGTCAAAGGAATCTTGGCATTCTTTGGTCCATTCTGTGTCCACATTCTTCTTCATGAGCTTGAAGATGGGCTCGCACATAGTGGTCAACCGATCACGAAACGGGCGACATCGCAATTTACCCATGAAGCTCTTGACTTGTTTGGGTTTGAGGTGGCCTCATATCCATGATGGCTTTGATCTTTCGGGGTCAACTTCTATACCTCGCTCCGTGACCATATACCCAAGCACTTTTCCCTTGTCACTCCGAAGGTGCATTTGGCGGGGTTTAGTCTCATGGAATCTTTGTCTCAACCTCTCGAAAAGAATTTTCGTAGGTCAACAAAGTGCTGCCCACCCTCTCCTTTGGAGTGGATTATCATATCATCTACGTAGACCTCAATCTCCTTGTGGATCATGTCATGAAAAAGCGCGGTCGCTGCCCTTTGGTAAGTAGCCCCGGCATTCTTGAGCCCGAATGGCATTACTGTATAACAGTAGCCTGCAAAACCATCAACGAAGGATTTGACTTCGTAGTTGGCAGTGGAGTCCACCAGGATGTCTATGTTTGGTAGAGGGTAGTCGTCTTTGGGGCTGGCCTTGTTCAGATCTCGGAAATCCACACAGCGCGCACCTTCCCATCGGCCTTGGTTACGGTCACGATGTTGGACAACCATGTCGGGTATTCAATGACTCGATGAACCCTACCCGCGGTAGCTTCTCAATTTCTTCCTTGACCTGTAGAGACCATTCCGGCTTGATCTTTCTCGGTTTTACGCTGCGGCTTAGCATCTGGTGCTAGAGGGATTCTCGTGCTCTACTATCGAACCGTCTAGTCCCTGCATATCCTTGTATGACCATGCAAACACGTCGATGTATTCTCTGAGCGGCTCGATCAATACTGTCCCTTTTCAACCCCGTGGAAGAAGCTTCCAATCTCGTGTCTCTTTAGGTTCCTCAATAGTACCCAAGTTCACACTTATCAAAACCTCCTCGGCGGCTTGGGCCCGGTTTTCCTTTTTTTGAAACCCGCTTAAAGATTTCTTTAATGTATTGTTCGTTTAGTGTGTTTGCATCTTGTTCAAATGATTCATTATTAACTGTTGTTAAGTTTTGAGTTAATTTATCATTTGTTAAGTTGGCAATAAGAGGATAATCGAAAGATTTGTCATTTCATTCAAAATAAGGGGAAAGATGACATCGATTACATTTTCATAATCCTCAGGCGTGAGGCCTTCTGATGACTACGAGACTCGGAATTCAAAGATTCCCGACTCAACCGAATAGACGCTACCGACTCTGGACCACTACGCTACTTATTGACTCGAAGGGGGACTTGACAAGGGTTGGACCGGGATCTCACTCCTTCTTCTTTGTTGCCCTGGGAGTAGCGGTCTTGCCGGCGTTCTTCGAGAAAGTTGGAGACTTCGAACCGATTAAAAGCTTGCCGGAAATCATTGAGGGCGGTACTTGTGGAAAGATGGTGAGGGAACTAAAGTAACTTGTTGCAATCTTTCAGCTAGCTCTTCCGTAGCGACCGGACTCATTGACTGAAGTGCCCGGCTCATTTTGTCGACGCACCGCCGATAGGTCATCTTTTCCTTGCCAATCTTTGATACCACCACCTTGTCGGTATAGCCAATAGGAGGGTTGGCTTGAATGATGCCGATAAAGTCTTCTTCGGGAGAGACTTTGATCCTTCCCGATTGGCCAAATACTCTATAGGCTTTCGTATTCGTCTTCTAGATCTCGCTAGCTTTTTGTTGAATCTTCACAATGGCAACAAACTCGAGAATTTTCTACTTCAAGAGGGTCACCGATCATAGGGATATCAGCCGGACCGTGCTTGGGGTGACGGGTTCCTTGACAGGTTCCTTGGCATAACCGACATAGTAGTCGAACTTGCCCGAAGGCTCTCCCAAAGTTCCTACGCTCTTGTCCCCGGCCTTCGTATCTTTCCTTAAGCTTGGCCGTGTGGACTTTCTCTTCTTCTTCTTCCTTGAAGGAGCGTCCTCATTGATCCATTCTTGATACTCATGGTACTACTGCAGGCGGTCTTCACAATCACATACATCATACCGGATGTGAGGCTTGGGTCAACCGGGATAGCTTCTCCAACCGCTTGGTCATTACCGTTGTGGATTACCATGTTGGCCATTTTGACACCGAAAAGCCGACAAAACCGAGGATTCTCGCGAACCGTCCGAGGATTCTCGCACTAACAAGTCGCCGACCCGGTGTTCTCACCCACTTCTTTCTCGCTGCGGGAAAGGGATAGGAAAGGTTTAGACTCGGGGTAGGTGTTTAGAGGCTGAAGGCTCGTGCAATATGCAAATTAGAATCTTCAAGTTTACTTAAAACAGTGTCTTTTATTAATATCTATTTGGTTGGAAAAGGGGTTACGCCCTTCTTTTTCACAACTACTCTAGATCCTGGATCGCTGGGTTCCGTCACTACGTCTATAAGCCCCTCGTATTCCACCCGTATTTCGACCTCCCAGGGTGGATGCCCGGCGAGGGTCCTATAGGGCACGCGGATCCCACCGACCGAGAGTAAAGAACGCTCCTATCGGGTCTAGCGGGTCATAGGACCTTTCAACGCACGAGCGATGCGGATTATAGTCAAGGCAATACCGGGAGAGTCTCGTCTCTACGCCTTGACGGATCTCGCAGAGTTTCGCTTGAGCGAATGACGGTTTCTGACTTTCGGTAATGTCCGAGAGAATAATAGGCATGGGTCGGGCGGTAAAGCCGGATGACACGGTGTCACATTGAACTTCGTTGCATACACGGTGCGTGGGTCGGAATCGAAGTCAATGCACGGCCAAGATCTTGCCAATTTTTCCTTGTCGGAATTTTGGCAGAGCTTCGCTTGAGCGAAAGATCTTTTGATTTTTGGCAAAGACTCGGTCTTGACTCTTACGCATTCCGTGCGGGTCAAGGTCAATAGTCAATGTCGGAGTCAAGATCCCACCGATTTTTCCTTGTCGGAATTTCGGCAGAATTTCGCTTGAGCGAAAATCTTGGCTTCCGTTATGAGCTAAGGCTTGACCTTTACGTGGGTATGCAACTGGGCTATATGACACGGACTAGACCAAAAACCAACCAAAAGTCACGGATTTTTGAAACGTGTGACACGGACTGTGCATTGGTCGACACTGGCTGCCATGGGGAGGTTGGAATGATTCCGTGCGCGCCCGGGAGCATCGTAAGGCTGTCCGTGACTGCAACTGGAACCACCCCGGGTTTAAAGGACGTGCGTGCAAAGTGTACAGGATATATCAGGTGCGCGTAGTGTGCGGTCTCCTAAAATTGTTCCTTTTTGAGTTAAAACAGAAATTTTCATAAATGTGTTTTAAAGGAATGATTTTCGGGACGGGGGAGAATGCAACACGTAAATTTTCTGGGAAGCCCCAGTCAGTCGTGGAGCTGAGTAGCCCCAAGCTGTTAGGACTTGCGGATTAACCCTGATTTTTCCTGGTGGAATTGCCACTGAGGTCGTATGGTCAGAATCCTATGAGGATTAGCCGTACGACTGCATGGATCAATTTTCCAGGTTCCACTCCTTTGCGATTTTTTTATGCTCAAAGTATGCACGAAATCCAAGATGCAAATGATGCAATGCAAGGTAAAGGAAGCAAGCACGATTAATGAAATCGACGACGGGAGTCTAACCCGCTCAAAGGGAAAAGCTTTCTTTATTTTTCAAAAAAAAAATTTCGAAAAGGGATACTGGTACGTGGGATTGTTAAACCACCGGTTATCCCAAGCCCCGGGTTAGGGAGCGATACAGGAAGGTTAAGTGGGGTCCACCTATATACCGAGTATCGATTTTTGTTTTGAAAATAAAGCTTTTCTCCTTTGGGTTTTCCCCAGCGGAGTCGCCAAACTGTGAATGTGTGCCCAAATTTTGTGGATTCACGCGAGTTTGAAGACATCCGAGTTATTTGAAAAACGGAGTCGCCACGCCATTTTGATTACCTCAAAACTTTGAAAAAAAGGTTTTTACTTGGGTTCGGAGGTTAAGTTACCCCTTGGGAAGAACGTTTGGCGTTCACCCAAAGTGCCTTGCCGGAGCAAGTCTCCCAAGATTTCAGTAATCGTGCTTGCTTGCTGTAAGTGCTCCAATGTGAGCTTGTTAGAATTTTCGTTATAAAATTAACGAAAGTTATAACATTTCTAACAATTCCTAACTATCCTAACATTTCTAACAAAGGGAGGGTAGAATGGGCATTGCCAAATGAAGTTAAACCAAGAAAAGCATCTTAAAAAGCAAAACAAAAGAATAAAACCATAAATAGAAAGGCTGGAAACACAAAAACTGGCTGTTAATTTGGTTTTTTTGAATTTTTATTCTTCCCGTCTAAGGCCGGAGCCGTAATTAATGAACAAAGGCACGCCTACTGACCTTGTCCGCGCGGATACCTTTGCATTTTCAGGAGGGCTATAAATTGAGCCCTCCAGTCACAAAAATAAGGAGGAAGAACACAATAGCAACGAAGTTCTGGCGAAATATAGAGAGAAAACAGTGAGAATTCTCAAGAATTGTCACCTTTTTCTTTCCAATCTTTCCCAACTCATACTCATCCACTCACTCTCATATTAAAGCCCTAAACACTCATACACTCAAGCCAAACACTCAAGAACACAAGGAAGATTGGTAAACCCTCCTCTTCCTAACCCTAAATCTCATCCATGCATGCATCTTCAAACTACAAAATGTAGTTCTTTCATCTTTTTTCTCTAGATCTAAGAAGATCACCATGGAAGACCATCTTCCATGGATGATCTTCTACAAAGATCAACATTATTTTCAAAGCTCTTCTTTCTTACTTGCCAAAATGCACTTTCAAAACCCTAAAAAACCATTTTCAAGCACTAAATCTTGATTTCAAAGGGTAAAATCCCCTCCCCAAGCAAATGAAATGCTTAGTCCTAATGTACTCCCAAGGATGGTTTGGTATAGTTGATTCACCACTAAAATGTCTAGTGATCACTAACCAAAACCTAGGGAAATGGGGACAAGCATGGATGCAAAACCCTCCTTAAAATCATATTTTCTTTCTTGAGAAGTTGCTTTCCAGTAGCAATTTTCTCAGACCTCAGTCCATGGTCTTAATTTTTGGACACAGATGAACTTGAATTTGGTGTTGACTACAAAACACTTTTTGTAGCCAACATCCAGAGCTTTCCAGACATATTTTTACCTTATTTTTTGGGTGAGTAAAACTCCTCTTTTCAATTTTTCTTTCAGAGGCTAGTTCATCAGCTTCTGGGAATCCAGATCTCATATCTGAGGTTTCCAGAAGGTTTTGACCCTCAAATCTTCTCCAAAATGGAAATTTCTTTCACACAAAGTTTATTCAAGGAGTCTAGAGAAACTTTCATTCTCTGAGTTCATCCAGATTATGAAGTTTTAGGACCCTTGAATCCATTTCAAAATCAGGTGTCTGCTGCCATTTTCTTCTGGCAGAAGTGACTTCTCAACTTCAAAAGGTTTTTTGAGTACCAAATCTCAAACCAAAAATTCTCCAAAAAATCATGGGATCAGTTTAAAGTCTTAAAAAGACATCCCAATTTTTACTTTTTCCAGTTTCAACTTATTTTGGCCAAAACACACACACACACACACACACAAATGATTTTCAGCTTGGAAGACTCGTTTTTACGAGGCGCGTCGGGTGCACACTAACGTCCTTCCCGACGCGTAACATGACCTCCGAACCTAAATCTCTGATCTCGGGCTTTTTTCAAAGTTTTGGCCCTTCAAAATTAAAATGGCGTGGCGACTCCGTTTTTTCCGGTTTTATTTGGTTTTTCAAAGAAACGCAAAGATCGAATTTTTCCCGCGAAAAAGGCAACACATCGTTACAGTGGCGACTCCGCTGGGGAACTAAGCTTTTTAATAAAAAAATGGTATTCGGTATATTGGTGGAAACCACTAAATTTCCCGTTATCGCCTCCTAACACGAGTCGGGGATAAATTGTGGTCTAACAATCCCACGTACCGGTATCACCGTTTTCAAAAAAAAAGCTTTTGAGGGTCAAGCTTCCGTCCCGCTTTGAAAATCATTTTTGTGTGTGTGTTGATTTTTGCACGCTTTCATGTTGTTTTGGCCGCCTCGGAGAAAGTCAAAATTTTGACTGTCGGAATAATGTCCCTAACTCCGTCGGAATTTTCATGCTTACGTGCTTATGTGCTCATAAAAAAATTCAAAAAAAAGATTTTCAAAAAAAAGAAAATTTCCAAAAAAAAATCATGCATCATATTTTTAAGACACATAAAAAAAAAAATCTCTATTTTACTCGTAAAAGAATATAGATCGCTTGCACACTACGCGCACGTGACCGTACACCGCACACTACGTCCTTAACCCGGGAAATCCTTGTCGCGGTCCGTTTGGTCTTATTACGCCTCGGATGAGCACAGACTACCCAAACATCCTACGGAGCCTCGTGTCGACCATGCACTTGTCCGTGACACACTTTGTCCGAGACCCGGTTGGTTTTTAGTCCGGGTCTCGTGTCATGCCCCCGTCCGTGTATAGACCTTTCCTTTCAAGCCTTTGTCGGCATACCGACTCAATATCTCTCGGGTCCCTAATCGCCGCTAATCGCCGAAGTTCTCGCCGGTTTTCCGCCGCAGACTTTGACCAAGATATTGACCGGCGCCTTGACTTCGGCTCGATCGGCACAAATTATACACTCGACTCCCAAAGATTGACACCGAGTCATCAAGGATTAACGGTTATTCCATGCCTAATTACGGCTTAACCGACGACAAGTCAAGATCAATAGCGGACATTTATCGCTCCAAATCATGCCGACTTTTCGTCGAGCCCTGACACGATCTTGACTTTCGACGTCGCCTTTGTCCGTAATTTACATCGAATGCTCGTTAAGACTCGATTACCCGCCGACTTCTAGGATCGTTTTCTTTCGGTCGGTGGGACCCGCTTGCCCTATAGGACCTCGCCCGGGCCGTCCACCCCGGGAGGTCGAAATACAGTGTGGAATACGAGGGGCTTATAGACGTAGTGACGGGGCCCACCGATCCAGAATCGTAGTAGTTTGCGAAAAAGAAGAGCAATCTTTTCCAACCGATTAGGTTAATAAAACATGTTTTAAGTAAACGTGAACAAATAATCGCATGTTGCATGAGCCAAAAGCCCAAACACCTACCCTCCTTCCATTCCTGCACATCCGAACCTTCGTGTCCTTTCCCCGCAGCCTCCGCACAAAGCTTGGTTTCGGCACCGGGTCACCGTTTGATCGCTTGGGAAGAGTCAAGCGCATCGTCGCCTTCGCCATTTGTTCCGACTCCGGGTTTCGTAATGTCTCGCACGCCCGGTAATGATGGGGATAACGTTGCTCCGTCCTCCGTAATCCCTCGCATGCACTCGCATTGGATCCAGCTTGGTAGAGCAAATGAGACTTCGGCATGAGGCTCAAATTGATGACCTACTGGGGTAGTCGCAAGTCATGGTTTGACTATCGCCTCAATTCCGATGGCACTTTTACCGCAAAGACAAAAGGGTTCTCCTCCTCTTCTTAACAAATTCCTGATACACCAAGATGCTACCCCAAGATTCCTATGTTTCCACCGCCGGACTCCCGCCCGCCGACTTACTGTGGCAACCGGCCCCCAAACAAAGAGCCGTGGACGAAAGAGTTCGGTATACCGTCGCTTGTCCCCTCTCAAGGTGATGATCCCACAAATATCGCCCGAGTGATGAAAATCAAGAACAAGCAAAGAAATATGGTCACCCATCAAATCCCCGGAAGAACGCTGCAATGCATACAGCCCGGATTGAAGAGGCCACACGCCACTTTGGGACCTTAACAATATCCCAACCGACCGGGGCTACCTTGAAGGACAAACATATGCCCGTTCCCCTGACCTCAATATCTCTCATTATCCGGCGGAGTCCAATCACTCGCTACTGCACGAGCCCAAAGAGCCAGATCCCCTGACTAGCCCACTCAAAGTCATTCCAAAGACCGTCAACCCGAGGTCCCAAATCCGCCACCACCGTAGAACACATTTGGTGGGATATTTGTGATCGTCCCGATTGCCTTGAAAGGGACTATCAGATCGGATACACGAGGACCGTCCTCCTAAGAAAAAGAAAATTTCCTCCCAAAGAAAATTGAAGGAGAGGTTCGAGGCCGGTGATAACAAAGTGTGGGAACGCTCGGGAGCCATCTCGGGGATTTGATTATTATGTACTCTACTCCGCCCGCCTTCCCCAAAGCAAAAAGGGGTAAAAGAGCGTAAAAGCCTTGCCAACGACGGAATTGAGACCTTCGGATACCGTAGTACCGCGTAACGGAAGTCCAACCCCTCGGGTCGCCCAAGGTTCGCCTTGTCCAGCCTCCCGAGTATCCACCGATGAAGAAAACCGACGCCAGCCTGGGCGCTCCCACTCAATCAACATGTTGATCGGAGATGGCAACCGCCACAAAAGGCATGCCGCATAACCTGTGGGCTTCGGCAAAGACTCGCCTCGCAAGAAAAAGGCACGAAGTGACCGACTTGATGACTCTCCATCCCGAGACAAGGACCAAATCTATGATCCTCACCTATATGGGAGTATGATCACCTTCGCGATGAAGATTTGCCAAGAGATGTCTCCCAACACAATGAAGCTTTGTACATCACTATTCGGCTCAACACCATGTCACTCCCCGGGGTATTAGTGGACAATGGATCATCGGTAAATGTCCTTCCCCTCGCATGATGAGGGCCCTCCGCATAAATGAAAGGCGCGTGATCCCATCTACCCGGACCGTCAAAGCCTACGACGGTTCGTCTCGCCCCATTCTGGGACAGTGACTCGGGAACTCGGGTACGAAACCCAAATGGTGCCCGCAAAGTTCCATGTAATGGATATCCTCCGAGTTCACAAACTCTACTAGGGCGCCCTTGGTTGCATCACATGAAAGCCATAGCCTCCACTCTCCACCAATGCGTCAAATTCATCAACCGCAGGAGACCTCGAAGTCATAAGGGGTGACAGCTTCCTCATAGGGAACGAAGCCGAAACAATAGCCAAGAACGCCCACGCCAAACACCGGGCTACATCCTTCAAGAGGCAAGTCTCGCCAAAGATCCTTTGGAATCCAAAGAATGCCAACTATGTCGACACACTCAAGCGAGCGGACTCCGAAGAAGTTCGATTCATCAAATTCAATTGCTATTTCCAACACTCGGAGGCGCATCGGAAGGAAATGCCGAACACCGCCGTGATACTGTGCACACAAGTCCCCGGTCCTCAATCACAGATTTGTCGCATTCTCGCAAACCCATTCCTCGCCTCGCCGGCGAGGAGGTTTTCATGATAAAAGTCAGCAAACACCGACGTACTCGGCTCGAATCTATGAACGTCGTGTGGGACGTCCTCCTTGCCGAACTACCTCGCCAAGCCTTTCCGCTCGAGTATGGGACATGAGATTTTTCTAGCCGCTCACCGAGACGCAATGCGTCCTTACATCCGGGATTGAGCGATCGATTGTGACGAAACGGAAGTCCCTGCACTGAGGAAGATCCCTACATCCACATGCTCGCTTCGATGCCAAACACGCTTGATTCTCGGTTCGTACAAAGAGATGATAGCAACGATCAAGAGGGAGCACAGAGGCCATGCCTTTCCCGAGTTGTGAAGCCACCAACAGCGATGCCGCTAAAGAATTGGGAAACTCTCTCAGCCCGTCCGCGACCAAGGAGGAAATGATCACCAAGCTTGGATTGGTCCCCCGTCCTTTCGTGTCAACCTTTGTAAAGTCCTCCGAGTCTCTCATTGCTGAAGTTCGAGTCCTTCTCGAGTCGTCCGACGGCCTCACGCCCGAAGACTACGAGTCCGTAGCCAACGTTGTATTCCCCTTCGTCTTCAATGAAATGATGAACCTTTCGAGTATCCCTTAATTGCCACTTTAACTAATGATGAATTAACTAATAATCTAAAAACAAGCTTAATAACGATTCACTAGATGAAGAGGCGTACACATTAAATGAACAATATATCAAAGAAATCTTTAAGCAAAAAGTTGTCCTAAAGAGGAAAATCGAGCCCAAGCCGCCGAAGAGATTTTGACAAGTGTGAATTTGGGAACTACAAAGAAGAGCCTAAAGAGACGCAGATTGGTAGTTTCTTCGAAGGGACCGAAAGGGTTGCCCTAATCGAGCCGCTAAAAGAATTCGTGGATGTGTTCGCATGGTCCTATAAAGATATGCCAGCCTCGATCCTTCCATAGTTGAGCACCGAATACCGCTCGACCCGTAAGTCAAGCCGCAGCGTAAGCTAAGAAGAATTAAGCCCGAATGGTCCTTACAAGTGAAAGAGGAAATAGAAAAGATGCTCAGTAAGTGGTTCATCGTGTGGTCATTGAATACCCAACATGGCCGTCCAACATAGTGACGGTGACCAAGGCCAACGGAAAGATCCGATGCCGCGTAGACTTCAGAGACTTGAACAAAGCCACCCAAAAGACGATTTCCCCGCCAAACATCGACATTTTGGTAGATTCCACGGCCAACCACGAAGTCAAATCTTTCGTCGATGGTTTTGCCTGGCTACAACCAAATCAAAATGGCGTAAGAAGATCAAGCCAAAATGCCTTCACAACCCTCGGGGCACATAATGCTACACGGCCATGCCATTCGGACTAAAGAATGCCGGGGCTACGTACTGCAGGGCGCCTACACTGCTCCATGACATGATCCACAAAGAAATTGAGGTCTATGTGGACGACATGATAATACATTCCGTAGGATCGATGGCCGCACTTTGTTGATTTGAGAAAATTCTTCGGCCGCCTCCGAGACCACAAAGATGAGACCGAATCCAGCCTAAGTGCACCTTCGGTGTAAGACGGGGCAAGGTACTAGGATATATGGTGACGTAACGGGGAATCGAAGTAGATCCCCGTAAAATCAAGGCGATAGTTGAAATGAAGCCACCACGGACACCGACAAGTGAAATCCTTCATGGGAAGACCGCAATACATAAGCCGCTTTCAGAATCACCGACCTCGACCGCGAGCCAATCTTCAAGTTGATGAAAAAGAATGCCTACAATGTAATGGACCCTGTAATGTCGCCTTGCCTTTGAACAAATTAAGGCATACCTCGTGAATCCCGATTCTCTCGCCCACCACATCGGCAAAAGCCACTCTTGCTATATCTCACTGTCACCGATACAAAGAATTGGGGCTATGCTAGCTCAAGAGAAAAAAGATTCCAAAGTCGAAAACGCCATCTATTTCGTAGCGTAAAAGCTCCAAGGAAGCGAACTCAATTACTCGCCATGAGAAGACTTGCGCAGTTTGGTCTCGGGTAGTGGGAAAATTGAAACACTACATGCAGCCTCACCCGATACATCTTGTTTCAAGGATAGACCCCATCAAATATCTCGTTCGACAAGCCTTCCATCTCCATGAGATTGGCAAAATGGTCGTTCTTTTTGGCCGAATATGACATCGCTTATGTTTCAAGGAAATCCATAAAAGGACGCATAATGGCGTAACATCCGGCCGATTTCCCAAGTGATGAGTCCCGAGGACTCGAACCTCAATTTCCCGATGATGGAATCTTCGCTCTAGAAGGAGAAAATCGCCGGCAACTCTTCTTCGACGGGCGTCAAACAAAAGGGGGAACGGGATAGGAATGCTTCTGGGTCGATCCTACCGACGAACACACCCCCATAGCAAGCAAGGCCGAACTTCGAAGTCACCAACAACGCCGCCGAATATGAAGCTTGCATAGCCGGGTTGGAAGCCGCCTTGAAAGAAATATCAAGGAATTGGAGGTGTACGGTGACTCGCCCTCATCATCAATCGTCTCTAACAAATGGAAGACCGTGGATCCGGGTTTGCGTAAGTATCATGCTTACATGGAAGAGTTAATAACTCGCCCAAAGAAATCGCTTTCATTACTCGCCAAGAGACCGAAACAGTTCGTGCAGATGCTCGGCTACACTAGCCTCTCTTGTCGAAATACCCGAAGGAAAGTCTCGTTAAACCATTCGTAGCCTCGGGAGAAGAGAAAACCCCGCCTATTGCTTCGAAATTGAAGCGGAAGCCGAACTGATCAATGATCCCCGGTACACTCGCATTTACCAAGACTCGAAGGATGGCGAGGCCTCTTTCAAAAACGAAGATGGGGAATATAAAGAAGGAATCAAAGCAAAAAGTCTCTCACTCGAAGCGGCCGCCTCCCATTATGTTCTTTTGGGAAACATGTTATACAAAAACGTTATCAAGGCCCCCTCCCGCGATGTATCAAAGAAACAAGAGGCTACCGAACTCATGAAAGAAATACATGGTGGTACCTCGCGGCCCTCACATGAATGCTCGAGCTCGATGCAAATCATACTCGAGAATGGGGTATTTTTGGATCACCATGGAAGCCGATCGCATCCAGCTTTGTCAAAAGCCGCGACAAATGTCGCCGATACTCAAATCTTAATCACTTGCCTCCTCACGAGTTATACCGCATGACAACCCTCGGCCTTTCGTCACTGGGGGAATTGATGTCATAGGCAAAATCACACCATCAGGCAAGAACGCCACGAGTTCGTCCTGGTAGCCGTGGATTATTTCACCAAGCGGGTTGAAGCCAAGTCCTACAAAATCCTCAATTCAAAGAAAGTTGCCCTCTTCATCAAAGAAAACATCATGTGCCGATACGGTTGCCGGCCGAAATCATTTCGTATAATGGATCCCACTTCGAAGGGGAATGTGACAGTTGGCGTAATTCCGAATAACCCGTCACAAGTCATCACCCTACAGGCCCCAAACCAACGGAGCCGTCGAAGCAAAGCAAACAAGACTGGAAAATATCATCCGAAAATGGGTCCAAGGTAGAGATTGGCCCGAGAAGTTACACCCGGCACTCGGGGCTACGTAACATCGCCGTAACGGCAACTGGGAAACACCTTTTGCCCTCACATACGGAATGGAAGCCGTACTCCCAATCGAGCCGGAAATACCTCGCTCCGTATATTTGGAAAGCCAAATCAACGAGGCCGAATGGCTCCCGAGTCGCCATGACGAATTGGCCCTACTAGATGAACGCCGACTGAAGGCCATGGAACACATCCGGGCCTACCAAGGAAGAATGGCTAGAGCCTTCGACAAGAAAGTAAAGCATCGGGAGATCCGAGAAGGTGATCTCGTTCTAAAAGAAAAGCCCCCAGTCCGTATCAACCCTCTCGGCAAATGGGAGCCTCGTATGGGTCCGGGCCATACATGGCCGTCCCGAAGATCTTCTCCGGAGGCGCCATGCAACTTGCGGACCTCGACGGAATCCCTTCGTACACCCAAAGGAATGGTGACAAGCTGCGCAGATACTACGCGTAAAAAAAAAAAAAAAAAAAAACAAAAAAAAAAAACAAAAAAAAAACAAAAAAAAAAAAACAAAAAAACAAAAAAAGAGTGCTAAAAGAGTAATACCCAACTAGGTTAGAAACCCGAAAAGGGCGGCCTAGGTAAAAACAGGTTGCACCAAAAAAAAACAAAAAACAAAAAAAAAAGAGTGCTAAAAGAGTAATACCCAACTAGGTTAGAAACCCGAAAAGGGCGGCCTAGGTAAAAAACAGGGTTGCACAAAAAAAAAACAAACAAAAAAAAAACAAAAAAGAGTTCACCGGTTGAACTACGAAGACCTGAGCTCCTCAAAATGAGGGGAACGTAGGCGTACCGGAAACGGTTCTGGTCTAAAGCACAAATAAAAGCCATACTTTGGCATCAATACAATTGATCGAGACCATGAAAGCGTCTCAAAAAAAAAAAACTCTAAAGCAATTCAAATATTCATTACAAGTTAAAAGCTCTTTGATGAGTCTAAGCCCGATTCATTCCTACAACCGGCAACTGCTAAAAGAAAACTAAGATACATAATCAAACTAATGTGCTCCGTCATGGCAAGAAAGGGATACTTGGAAACCTCGAGTCACTCCAACCCACTCGTGCTGGTCTCTCCCTTCTTCTTCCCCCTCCGAGTCTTTCTCTTCGAACCGGAAAAATGTCGGTATTCCTCCTACCAAGCTGCGGTATAGGGACAGGGTCTATCAAACCAGCCTCCGTCGGGGCCTTAGTAGCCCTAGCGTCATCCCTCATCTCCCGTAGCCTAGCCGGTAGCATAGGAGCCCTCCTCTCCTGTCTCGACGTAAGCCTCATA
This sequence comes from Adenophora triphylla var. japonica, assembly GCA_022495995.1. Taxonomy (NCBI): domain Eukaryota; kingdom Viridiplantae; phylum Streptophyta; class Magnoliopsida; order Asterales; family Campanulaceae; genus Adenophora; species Adenophora triphylla. Next base: position 261,147 of record JAFEMH010001699.1, on the reverse strand, counting down.
GTCGGTCACGAGCGTCTCCGCTCTGTCATGCAGGATTGGCCCTCGCCTCGGCCCTCCTCCTCTCGTAAACAGCCCGGTCCTCCGCACCTACAATGGCCTCACATGCCGTCTCAAAATAGCCACCTCGAGTCTCTCCTGGATGCCCCTCGTACCAATCCAGGTACCAAGTGGTCGAGAACACCGGTCTCGGACGCTGAGAATGACCCGAGGAGGAAAGGCATCGTACCTCCATACTCGGGAAAGAAATGGAAACACCGAGGGATCATCCATGGAAACAAGAGCCACCACCCCGGTAGCTATATCATCAAAACCCTCCAAAGGAACCTCGCTCCAAGCCAAAACTGTCTCGGGACCAGAGCGGAATGTAGAAAGCGGGCGAGAAAGCCCCTAAGCATAACCACATGGGACCCGTCTGAAGCACTCTACGAGTCTCCACCCGCCAATGAGGCACCGACCATTCTCGATATCTTCAGTCGGCGACCCGCCATCCAACGCTCCCACGAGCCCCGATCATCAAAATCTACATCAACACCTCTCTGGCAAAAGTCCAAGGCCTCGATCATATCGAGAGGTTTCCGAAGAACCCCCAAACGCTCCATCGCCCACATGGTCAAGAGAAACGGGCTGCCCCGTACGCATATACCGTCTCCCGGTAGCTAACTGCATCGAGAGCATGGAAGGTCTCCCCAAGATCAAAGGAATGACATCTGCGCCCGAGCGGCACGATGTGAACAACAACATCCAAAGAAAGCTCGATGACAGATCCCAAAGGAATAAACCATGAACAAAGTGCCGAACATGCAAAGTGCAAAGGCATCCCAATAGGCATCATCCACCAAGCCTAGGCCCCTAAATCTGTCTGGGAAGACCGAAATATCGAAATGGTCGGGACCGCGGATCATGCCTCGTGCTTCCTCCGGGGAAAGATGAAGAAGGTTGCACAACTTGTCAACAAAAGAAGCTCCTCCGGACCAAGGAATTGCTATCTCCTCCACCTCCGACCTCCAAGCAAGGCCCGAAATTCTTCCACAAATGGAACAATCTCGTTGAAGGAAAGGCAAAAGACATGCCTTCTAGTATCCCAAAACGAAGAAGAAGCCCTTAAGAGGTCATAATCCGGAACCAATTCTTCGAGAGACCACAAGCATCGTACCTTGTACCGTTCTTCAAAGAAAGACCTTCTCTCATGCATAATTTCCCGGACCAATCCTTGAACTTGTTGAAAAATGACATTTGGGACTCTTGGGACAATTTTGAGGGAGCTTTTCTAAGGCTTTCCATGGTTTTTTCTCTCTTCCTCCCCGAAAATGGCCGTTTGACCTGGAGGTCAAGAGGATATTTGAATTTGAAATAAAGCAAGACCAGTGTCCGGACCAAAATTAAAGGACACTGTCGATGCGTGGATTCCTCCGCGCGGATGGGATTGCTTCCCTGTAAAAAATTCTCGCAATGTACCAAGCCGCTACACCAAAAAGGAATATTCCGTCCCGTTGCTCGAAACTTGTGCAAAAACCTCCCCAAACCAGTCCATATACCAAACACCCTTGCAAAAAAAAAAAAAAAAAACCAAGGCTCATGCAACACTGCATTCATATTGCATTGCATTCATAAAATAAAATCCTAAATTATTACATTCCAAAAAAAAAAAGGAGAGTGTACAAAAAAAAAAAAAACAACAAACAAACATAAATAAAATCCTAAATTATTACATCAAAAAAAATGTGCATGATGCCGTACAAATCTAAATCTCAAAAAAAAAAAAAAAAAAATCAATCGGAGTCTCCAAAGACCCGATGTCTCCCCGGCCCTCTTGCGACTCGGGCCCGCCTCGTCAGGAGCCCCGAAAGTCTCGGGCTCGTAATCGTCCTCATCTCCGTAAAGAGGCTCGTCGGGACCAACCGGCACACTCGATAGGGTAAAACCTGCATCCCCGAAGAAGTCGTACCCGAAGGTGAAGGCGTCCGACTCCCGAACATACGGAGACGACCCACCATGCCGCCGCACGTGTCCCCGCCCGTGCGGATCCCCAAGAATGACGTGATCCGAAGGCGGCCGCGCGGTGATCAATGAGAGGAGAAAGAGGGGTCTCGGAAGAAGTCTCCGAGGGAATAGGAGAAGCCTCCCGTCTGACAGTGCCGCCGTGGTCTCCGTGCCCTAGCTCGAGGTGCCCCGCAAGCAACCATCCTCCGTATGAACCTCTTGGCTCCGATCACTTGCTTCGTCGGTGTCTCGACGACCACCTCCGAAAACCGCACAAAAGCAAAAGCGTCAAAAAAAAAAAAAAAGGAAGTGATGCTAAAAATGATGAAACAAAAGAAAGAAAAGAAGGGGAAAAGGTGAAGCCATACCTTCATACCCGGACGAGGCCGAAAGTTCGTGGAAGCCGCCGGCCGAGTGGATCTCGCACCCTCAATCGGACCCCATCCCGGATGTAGGAAAATCCGTCCGAGGGTACCGCGGATCCCAAGCCCCTCCCTCTCCAAAACCCGAGGCATCCTCGCCCTCCTCAAGACGAACGTCGCATATGGCTCGATCGCCACGAAGTCCGAGAAGTGCCGGCCTCGGCTTCTAGAATCATCCCAGTCACTGACCGATCGCTCGGGTGCATCATATCGGCGGGAGGCTCCACCGGTGTCCTCAAAGGCGAAGTTCACGCCATGCCGGCGCGTCACCCTCTCTCCCGGATAGTAGACGTCGCAAGTCGTGCCCTCAAAATCCTCCGCCGCACCGGCCCGTATCTCGCGCCCTTCACCGCGCTACCTCAAAGCGATCCTGTGGGAAGAATATCATCCCTCATCCGTCTCGGCCTCCGTCAAAGGAAGGCAATCCGCGTACCCGAGAGTCGTACGCCCCGGAGCTTATCTTCTCCCGGCATGCTTGGACCAAGATCGCATGGCCGGATACGCCCGACGTACGCCTCAGCCGCTCCACACCGTGACGTGGAAAAACTCCAACGCCCATACCGCGAAAGGTAAAAATCCAATCAATCCAGTGCAAATAAAAGTGTGTGCTCAAAAGGAAAGAGGGAAAGCAAAAAGAGAGCTTATACCTCCAGAGCAAACTCGAAGCAAGACAGGAGCTCACAGCTCTTCCGCCGTATCTATCAAGAGCGAAGTACGGCTCACCACCTCGGCCTCCCCAGAAATATCTCCAACCGTCTCCATGTCCTCCAAGGACCTCAAAGAAGGCAAAGATCGCCGTCCCCTCAAAGCATGCCCAAAGAGCGTGCTCGAGAAAGTAAACCACAGGAAGGACCTAGCACCGCTTCGGCGCTAAACCTATCCTCCCCACCCTCGTAACTCGCTATGGTCTCCACGATCTTGCCGTAGACCACGGCAAGATACTCCATCCCCATCCCCTTTTTGGGAATAGGGAAAATCCAAGAAGGTCCCGCAGTCCGCGTCACCGTAGCCATCTCTCCACTCAATGCCGCGTCCATTAAAGGACACCCGTGATCGCAAAGCATAGTCGAAGGCGTAATGCCGCCTCGCCCCGTAAGAAGTGGAAGGTATGGGTCGCGTCCCACCAATGCCGCGCCAGCAGCAAACATCAAGCTCCTTGCACTTAGGGAACTTGACCACCCCTCAAGCACTCGACAAACTCCCGTGAGCCCCGTCTCGACAACGACCGTCTCTGACTCGCAAAGCTCCTCGGCCCGCATTCGGAAGCCGGTCCCACAAGTCAATCACAGACTCCACCGATCCTCGAGTCTTCATTTTGTTCAGCTGCTCCGTCACAAAACGGTTTCCGCCCTGTAAAAAAAAAAAAGAGAGAAAATGTCAAAAAGATTGCATAACAGCATACAATGAGCATAGCCCCATTTTTCTCGCATGAAAGAAAACAATTTGCAAGTCCCAATGCATTCATCAAAAAAAAAAAAGGATGCATTCCTACGGAAGTAAAAACTCCGTCCCATTTTCAACAAAAAAAATGCATACATGCATACCATCCATCTTACATGCAACGGGAGGAAAAATCCGTCCCACTTTTCAAAAAAAAAAAATCCTAAACATACATCTCATATTGGCAAAATGCCCATTCTTTCCAAACAAAGTGCATGCATTGCATCATCATTCATCAATATCAAAATTCAATTTCAACAAAAAAAAAATCATCATCATCATCAACATGCAATATTCAATTTCAAAAAAAAAGAGAAATCACAATTCTTCGAATTTTCACATGTAATTTTCGAATTGAAAAAAAAATGTGGCAAAAATGCCAATTCTTTTTCCCAAGCAAAATGCACATTTTGAGTTACTCATATACTCATTACAACATGCAAAGCATTAAAATCAAAATTCAAAGCCAAGAACATCAATCATTCGAATTTTCAAAAAAAAAAAAATTTCACCCAAAAAATTTCAAGCAAGAAATCGACAAGAGGATCAAGAGGATTCGAAGTATACCGTTCGGAGATGCGGATCCGAAGCCCAATGTTGCCAAGCATCGGGGTAATGCTCCTCCTCAACCGATTGCGAAAGATTGTAATGCCTCCTCATCCGGACGAGCTCCAATCGCCTCTCCGCTACCGGGCCACGTCCTTGGCCTTGAAAAGCGCCTTCCCCGTGTTCCATTGCTCGAAAAACCAAGAAAATCGGACGAATTTTGAAGCTCCTAGGCCAAAAATGGCTGTTTTCCTCGGCTTCTCTCTCTCTGCTCTCGACAGTTTCAAAAAACTGAATGGGGAAGGAGAAGGGCGTTGGCCCTAATTAATACCCCTGACTTTCCATCCCTATCCGCGCGGATGAGATTGCAAGGGTCAAAATGACCCTTTTGCCCCTTAAAATTCCGTGACTCGCAATTCGCCCCCTAACTTGACAAAGTTAACCAAAGTTAACCAAAGTCAGCCCCTTGCCAAGAAAATCATCCCTGCTAGCCAAACGTAAGACCGAGTGCCCCGAGAAAGATAACGAGATCCCGTATCTTTCATCAAAATTACCCCTAAGCTAAACGTAAGACCGAGTGCCCCGAGAAAGATAACGAGATCCCGTATCTTTCATCAAAATCATCCCCTAGCAAAGAAACGTAAGACCGAGTGCCCCGAGAAAGATAACGAGATCCCGTATCTTTCATCAAAATCTCCCCCGGCAGTTAAACGTAAGACCGAGTGCCCCGAGAAAGATAACGAGATCCCGTATCTTTCATCAAAATTACCCCCGGCAGTCAAACGTAAGACCGAGTGCCCCGAGAAAGATAACGAGATCCCGTATCTTTCATCAAAATTGCTCCTAGCCAAACGTAAGACCGAGTGCCCCGAGAAAGATAACGAGATCCCGTATCTTTCATCAAAATTGCCCCCGGCAGTCAAACGTAAGACCGAGTAACCTGAGAAAGATAACGAGATCCCGTATCTTTCATCAAAAATATTTCCCGGCAGTCAAACGTAAGACCGAGTGCCCCGAGAAAGATAACGAGATCCCGTATCTTTCATCAAAATTGCCCCCGGCAGTCAAACGTAAGACCGAGTGCCCCGAGAAAGATAACGAGATCCCGTATCTTTCATCAAAATTGCCCCGGCAAGAAACGTAAGACCGAGTGCCCCGAGAAAGATAACGGATCCCGTATCTTTCATCAAAATTACCCCTATAGTCAAACGTAAGACCGAGTGCCCTGAGAAAGATAACGAATCCCGTATCTTTCATCAAAATCATCTCCGGCGGTCAAACGTAAGACCGATTTCCCAGATGAATACGTCTGATTTTCCTCAAAGAAAGGCTAACGAAATCCCCAAAGAAAGTTAACGGAATCCCAAAAGCCAACGGAATCTCGAGTAAGACTCGAACTACGAAAGGGCTTGATTCCCACTAGGGATACGTAGGTAGCCTATCATTAGGTCCAGCCCCTCGACCAAAACGGTCACCCCATCCTTCGGCAGCAGACAAAGTCCACCGAAAGGCCATTTCAAATTAAGGTCCGAGGCGCCTAAAAGCCATCATCATTAAGGTCCGAGGCGCCTAAAAGCCATCATCATTAAGGTCCGAGGCGCCTAAAAGCCATCATCATCAAAGTCCGAGGCGCCTAAAAAGCCATCTTCAAGGTTCGAGGCACCTAAAACGCCATCTCCAAGGTTCGAGGCACCTAAAACGCCATCAGCAAGGTCCGAGGCACCTAAAGCGCCGTCTCCAAGGTTTGAGGCACCTAAGACGCTATCACTAGAAAGCGATAAATCGCAATCATCCCCAAACAGAGACCGAAAATGGTCATTCCTATCCCCAAAGAAAGCGGATAGCCATCGACCAAAAATGGTCATCTCTTATCCCCAACAGAAGTTTCTTTCCAAGAACCGATCGTAGAACTCGCTCACCAGTTCGAGGCACCTAAAACGCCATCATCTCAGTGGTCAAAGACCCGAACTACGATCGGCTTCGATTCCCATTCGGGATACGTAGGTAGCCTATCGCTAGGTTCACCCACCCGATCACTCGATCATCCCGCCAAATATGGAGCCTTACTCTTATCGACGACCCCGCTTCCTTCGAAAGCGCCGTCGCCGAGGGGCTACCGTAAGTGCTCCAATGTGAGCTTGTTAGAATTTTCGTTATAAAATTAACGAAAGTTATAACATTTCTAACAATTCCTAACTATCCTAACATTTCTAACAAAGGGAGGGTAGAATGGGCATTGCCAAATGAAGTTAAACCAAGAAAAGCATCTTAAAAAGCAAAACAAAAGAATAAAACCATAAATAGAAAGGCCGGAAACACAAAACCGGCCGTTAATTTGGTTTTTTTGAATTTTTATTCTTCCCGTCTAAGGCCGGAGCCGTAATTAATGAACAAAGGCACGCCATCGACCTTGTCCGCGCGGATACCTTTGCATTTTCAGGAGGGCTATAAATTGAGCCCTCCAAATACAAAAATAAGGAGGAAGAACACAATAGCAACGAAGTTCGGCGAAATATAGAGAGAAAACAAATGAGAATTCTTCAAGAATTGTCCCCTTTTTCTCTCCAATCTTTCCCAACTCATACTCATCCACTCACTCTCATATTCAAGCCCTAAACACTCATACACTCAAGCCAAACACTCAAGAACACAAGGAAGATTGGTAAACCCTCTTCTTCCTAACCCTAAATCTCATCCATGCATGCATCTTCAAACTACAAAATGTAGTTCTTTCATCTTTTTCTCTAGATCTAAGAAAATCACCATGGAAGACCATCTCCATGGATGATCTTCTACAAAGATCAACATTATTTTCAAAGCTTTTCTTTCTTACTTGCAAAAATGCACTTTCAAAACCCCAACCAACCATTTTCAAGCACTAAATCTTGATTTCAAAGGGTAAAATCCCCTCCCCAAGCAAATGAAATGCTTAGTCCTAATGTACCCCAAGGATGGTTTGGTATAGTTGATTCACCACTACAATGTCTAGTGATCACTAACCAAAACCTAGGGAAATGGGGACAAGCATGGATGCAAAACCCCCCTTAAAATCATATTTTCTTTCTTGAGAAGTTGCTGTCCAGTAGCAATTTTCTCAGACCTCAGTCCATGGTCTTAATTTTTGGACACAGATGAACTTGAAATTTGGTGTTGACTACAAAACACTTTTTGTAGCCAACATCCAGAGCTTTCCAGACATATTTTTACCTTATTTTTTGGGTGAGTAAAACTCCTCTTTTCAATTTTTCTTTCAGAGGCTAGTTCATCAGCTTCTGGGAATCCAGATCTCATATCTGAGGTTTCCAGAAGGTTTTGACCCCTCAAATCTTCTCCAAAATGTAAATTTCTTTCACACAAAGTTTATTCAAGGAGTCTAGAGAAACTTTCATTCTCTGAGTTCATCCAGATTATGAAGTTTTAGGACCCTTGAATCCATTTCAAAATCAGGTGTCTGCTGCCATTTTCTTCTGGCAGAAGTGACTTCTCAACTTCAAAAGGTTTTTTGAGTACCAAATCTCAAACCAAAAATTCTCTAAAAAATCATGGGATCAGTTTAAAGTCTTAAAAAGACATCCCAATTTTTACTTTTTCCAGTTTCAACTTATTTTGGCCAAAACACATACACACACACACACGCAAATGATTTTCAGCTTGGAAGACTCGTTTTACGAGGCGCGTCGGGTGCACACTAACGTCCTTCCCGACGCGTAACATGACCTCCGAACCTAAATCTCTGATCTCGGGCTTTTTTCAAAGTTTTGGCCCTTCAAAATTAAAATGGCGTGGCGACTCCGTTTTTTCCGGTTTTATTTGGTTTTTCAAAGAAACGCAAAAATCGAATTTTTCCCGTGAAAAAGGCAACACATCGTTACACTTGCGTGCTTTCTTGTGTGCATGTGTTTGAAAAAAAAAAGGGGGAATGTCCCAAGTTGTCTTCCGGACGTACAAACCATTTGTTGGTTGTCGCTCGGGATTCCTTGGAATTTTATGTATTTGGGATTATGATCCCGTCCTCATCTTATGACTTGTGATCATCGCATTTTAACCTCGGGACCCTCGGGACTTGCGTGATCGAGAGAATGACTCTCTTTTGGTCAAAGATGAGGTTCTTTAGAAAAGGAGGGTCCTTAGCCCATCAATCCTACGCTTTAAGACGGTCGAGCTCGTATAGAGGCTTCATACTCTTTCTTAAGCTTTCGGAGATATAGGGTTCATCGGGTTATCCCTTTTCAAAGAAATCGTGAACCTTTAATGAAAGGAACGATGTAAAGATAGGATCTTTTACACCGGTCCGTTCCAAGGTTGGGGAAAGGGGAAATGCATGATGAAAAATGACTCTTTAATGAAAAGATGACATTTTTGGTTTTAGCAAATGATGCTTTTTGATTGAAAGAAATGATCTTTATGCAAGTGATGCGTAAAGATAGGATTTTTATGCAAATGATGCATTGGAAAAGGTTTTTGAATGCAAAGGATGCATTTTTATTGAAAAGATTGGATTTTTATGTGCAAATGATGCATAAAAATGACATTTTTATTTGAAAATGGGGGTTTTAGGTGCAAAGGATGCACCTTTATGAAAAAGACTACATTTTTTTGACAAATGAGGTCTTAATGCATGCAAAAGGGAAAGGGGGTGATAAAGATGTGATCTTTATGAATAAATGCCAAGTCCCAAGCAAGATATATGAATGCAATGAGCAAGTATATCAATTAAAAGCAAGGTTAGGGCGTGCGAGGTTACCAATTGCTTCCTTTGCTTCTTCGAACGGAGCTAGGAGGAGAGGTTGGTCTTGGATCTTCAAGGAGGAGGGAGGTAGCTTCTTGGCCTTCCTTCTTCACCTTCTTGAGCTTGCACTAATATTCTTCACGCCTTGGGAGTGTTTATAAGTGTATTGTGTATTTTGTGCCTCTATTGTGTGTGTTGAAATGGGTGGAGGAGGCCTCTATTTATAGGTAATCTGGATAAGGTGAATGAAGCCGTGCGGCTAAGAGCAGCGAGCTAATGCAGCCGTGCGGGCTTATCCTGAATGACTCAGCATTCTAGAACCATGCAAGGTGGCAAATTCTAGAACCCTCCTTCCTAATTAAGAAAAACGTGTTTCTTAATTAGGAAGGATCCTCTTCAACCCTTATTTAATAAAAAACAGTTCCGGAATGTTTCCGGAACGCTGGGAAGGTCTGGGGAATTACCGAAAAACTTACCGAAATTGTCGGGAAAATTAACCGGAAGGCATGAGCCAGATTTGGGTACTTACAGCAACCTATTACTAGAATTACACTGTCCTATTCGCAAGACGACCATGGTTTTTTGTGATAACATTAGCGCCATTTATCTCTCGGCTAATCTGATTCAACATAAGCGTACCAAACATATTGAAATGGATATCCACTTTGTCTGTGAAAAGGTTGCTAAAGGGGAAGTTTGTATTCATCATGTTCTGTCCCGCCATCAGTTAGCGGACATTTTTACGAAGGGTCTTCCATTGATTATATTCGAGGACTTTCGTGACAGTTTTAGTGTTCGTCTTCCTCCCGTTTTGACTGAGGGGGAGTGTTAGAATAATATTCCATATTATTCGATATATATCTGACATATATTAGTCAGTATATATGGTTAGTAATTTAAATCATGTAGATAATTAGTTAGGAGAGATTAGTGGAATAAGTTAAGATTTCCTATTTATCTTGTATTACCTATTTAAAGCTTGTTGATTGAATGAGAAAATGAAATGATTTTACCATCTTTCAATACATACAAGCTTATTTTAGTTTTAAAATACATATAAATAATGAAAATTTTAAGAAATATTTACACGTGATCTCTATTAAATCATTATTGAGATATTGGTGAAAACTATATTGAGTTAATTTTGTGCCTAAATGAGGTTGTCAGGACATAGGCAATTATATTCGATGCATTTTGTTGGGAAATTTGTCTATTTGACAATAAATAAGGCTTTCTTGAATTTAACGAAATGACAAATAATATAATGAACCATAACATAATTAACGGGGCAGGAAATAAAGATAATCTAGAATACAAAAATTAAAACAAACCGAGTAAATAATGAAGTCGAGTCTTGTGTTGGACACAGTCTCCGCAAGAAGATATTGCCCCGCACTGGTGCTAACGGTCTGCGGCAATCTTCTCTCAAGATAAAACGACTTTACAGTCATTAATAGGAGCACTCCAAATTAATGACTTCGGCGAACAAAAATCGTGTTTGACACTTCCAGACTTTGAAGAAGAATTATGCAACGAGATGCTCTATCTTCTAACAGATGATGTTAAGAATTCCGTTGAATTCTGTGACTGAATTCCATAATTCAGTTAATTATCTAACTGAGTTAGTTAACTCCGTTAGATAATTGACTCTCTACTTCTGGTGAGAATTGAGAGTGAATATGTGAAGTGAAGATTGAGTTAATGAATGAATTTGACAAACTAGTGGGGGTTATTTATAGTAGATGAAGAGTTAGGGTGTCTCTTGGGAATAGGCACAATTGGTGTCTGGTGAATTCTAAACCATTGGATTATTTTCTTATTAAAGGCTAAGATCAACTGGATCGACCCATCAGCCCGACCCGCCTGTTCCAATAGGCACGGATCATGACCTTACCCATTAGCCTTTGAACCTGCCCACTTGACCCGGTTCATTGAACCTACTAGCACCCTTTTGATCAAGCGGGCCACCCATTCCAATAGCCCAGATGTGGCCCAACTGCCTTGAAGCCCAAGCCACTAAACCAGGCCGCCTGAGTGGCATCTGCCAACTGGGCCTAGACCCAAACCGCCACACATCGCAGCCCATCCGGCCGAGCCACAGGGACCACGACCCAATCCAACAGATTTCCCAAGCGGCCCATTCGCCCAAACGGACCTAGCCCAATTACCATGACCCAGAACCGAGCCAACTTTTGTCAAAAGTTTAAGGCTCCTTAGCTCCTAGCGACGATGCGAAGTGCAAAGTGTGCGCCTCAAAGCGCCCATTGCGACCTTCGCGGGCTTCGCGCGCTTCGCGGGTGTGGTCCAAATTGAGCTAGTACAAAACTGGCACAATTGGACTACTCCTTGTATGGTTGAACCAATGGTCCAACTAGGTTGGCCCAAGGATATCAACTTGTTGACTACTCCTTTGGATGGATCCACTTATAAACTCTCATCACTTTACATTTTAAAGCAATGTGGGATAACTATTCCATATCCCATAAACTCTTCATAAACCCATTTCATTTTGCATACTTTGAGCATTAATTTCTCATTCACCACTAATTGGTTTTGAGAAAGTAAATATATCAAATTAATCTACTCCAAATGTAGATTATTAATATGCAATCAATTTCCATTTTCCTATAATGGAACCCAATGGAATTCTTGGTCAAAAGTTGGTCAAACCACACTTTTACAAAACCAAATTCCAACAATCCCCCACATGAATGACAAATTAATGCATGCATGAATGCAGACTGCCCGGAAGTTTCGCGAACTATTATTGCATCGGATAGGTAGCTTATGGCCTTGAACCTTCCCTAGTGAAATACTATCGGATATACTAGCCATTTGGTAGCGAGACGCTTTGAACCAGCCGATCGTATAATGTATACCAAGACAATAGTACTCACACAATAACAGCTCTAACACGTTTTGTTCTCACGTTTTGTCCATTTTGGCCCTGGACCGTTCTTGATTCATAAGTGTTTCAATTTAGAAGCGGCCTTATTACTTCTCACTTATATAGGTGATCTCCCATAAAGAGTATCCTGCTATACTCCACCACTTAGGTATAGGAATCATTAAAAGCTTTAAGCTTACCCTCACCACACGTCATCAGGTGTTTTAGCACTTAGATGGCTTCTGAGAATGAGTTATAATGAGTTCTAAGTGCACATACTAGAATTTCCATAATTTAGTTATCTCATTGAACCAAGGGCATGGGATCTCCAATTCTCAAGGTTGAGTGTCCACTATGGATTTCTTTGTTTGTGTGGGTTTTTAACTTCATTCCCTTACTGCACAATTTGATCTCCTATTCATACCCTTTGGTATACGGATCCGTTTTTGACTTCACATGGCCAGTTGTGACAGTCTCATTTGAGATCAATTGTCTTATGGTAATATGTCAATGACCATTGTGTCTTGACTTACCACGATGTTCTACACCTTTTCATATTTCTCATTGTCGTCACAATGCCTTAGGTCATGTAGACACAAACTTATTCCACAAAGGAATATCTTCCAAGACCATTCAGCTTTTATCTTTATCTAACGCTGTCGACTCAGAATCCTTATTGAATCGAGTTGTTCAAGTTGTCTTGGAAGTTTGACACCGTTGCTCCATTTATTGTGAACACATTTTTCACCTTGGAGTTTATTTGTGTCTGTTATCCAATCAGTATATCATTTTCATACTATTGAATATATTATTTATTGTAATCTGTAATCACAAGAATATCTTTAAGTACTCCAAGTACTTTGACTATACTTAGTGATTTATTACACTTTTTAATTAGACTTTTTAGTCTCTCTGAAATGGTTAATCCTTTCGAGTGACCAAATTCTTCTATCGGTCAGTTTCTTTGAGTAGTTATCATCTCTGTACCGGTCCGACTTCATAAGTATTCAGTATCTCTAAGTGGTTTGACCTCCTTAGAGTCTGCCTCTCAGGAATCTACCTTACAGAGATTACCTCTCAAGATTCTAACTTATAGATTCCATCTCTCAAGAATCTATCTGTTATTTCTCAAGAATTTAACTTATTCGAGAGTCTATCTTTGAGAATTTATCTAACTCACATGACTCTACCATTAAAGAGTCTATCATTTTAAGAATCTTTCTCTTCAGATTCTATATCTCGAGAGTCTCGCTTTCGAGATCAATAGTCTGCTTTTTCAGATTAACATCCATCTCAATAGAGTTTATTTCTCAAGATTGTTTTCCCTTTAGAAATCTATCTTTTGAAATTCTAACTCTCTTGACTACACTTCTTGAAAGTCTGCCTTAGGACTTTATCTTTCAAGAGTTTTCCGTTTATAGATTAATCTTTCAAATACTTCCTTTTAAGGACATATTTGCAACTCAACGGTTCGCATTATAGAAGAAGATCAACCAACTTCAAAATGTATGATGAACTATTCATTTAAATGTTAACAACATTATTTAACAGTTTTCGTTTAATTTTCTACCATAGAAAATTAGGACCAAAAGACTAGCTTCTTTTGTCCACAAACTGTGTCTTAGTTCATCTTACTATTAAGATAAATCTTTTACAGTCTTATAAGTTCTCTTCTAAAACTTATATTATTTCCTTTTTACTTCAAGAAAATATGATTTCAAAGAATACAAAATTTCTTGTCTTTGGCTTAAGTACTTTTACTTTAGCTCGTACCCCCACACTTGAGGTGTACCCCCACACTTGAGGTGTATCCCCACAATTGAGGTGTACCCCCACACTTAAAGTATTTATAAAACGTCTTACGATTATGCCATAATCTGTAATTAGTTTTATCAAATTCTTTCTTGGGTATCTCATTAAAATTTGGTTAAGCCAGAGCTTATTGCATTTATCATCTCTTTAGAGGTATGATTCTTGCATTTAGCTCCTGCATTAGACTGAGTTGAATATGTTGCGATCGTTTGATGAATACTGCCGAAAACCTCACAAATATCCTCAAACGGCGCCGCATATTCCCCTCATTCTAGCTTTTCGAATCTTCTTTATATTAAGTTGATTCGTCAACTTCATTCTTATAAGCTTGGAAAGCCTCCAAGGCTTCATCCTTCCTTATCAAGAGAATGTCTTGTGCAACCATTTATAAAGTAATTAAATACTTTTTCCCACCTCGAGTTTGCACTAACTTTAGATCACAATCATTTGTGTGAGCTACTCAAGAGGTGTCGTGTTTCTTATTACTGAAGAAAATGATGACTTAGTCATTTTATCTTCCACGCAAATTTTACACTTGTCAGTTGAATCGAATTTATTCATGAGAATTAATTCTTGATTCACTGACATCTTAATTGTGTTGAAATTCACATATCCTAATTTATCATGACATAAATTAGAACCTTTCAAAAGGTAAATATAAGAAACACCGATGCTCTTTGCCTCTAGGCAAGGTACCCTTTACCAAGAAACAATTTTTTTCTTGGTCAATACAGTTTTTATCTGACTCAAAACATTTGTCTAAATCCAGCCTTGCTCAACATTGCGAATGTATGAGACATGCATCATATTCACGAGAGTCAGTTCTTTATCTGAAGTCATCTTCAGCACAACCTTTCCAAATCCCACGACGTTTGGAAGTTTCAGAGTTTCACATATACACCTTCCTTCCATTGATAGGAGTGTATGATGAGAAGCTCTCTTTATCAGCACATATATGGTGAGTAGCTCTAGCGTCTATCCACCATTCTCTTGGGTTGACTTCCAACTTTGCTAAGTTGGTTTCAAACACCATTACTGCTTTTATTTGTGTTGTGGTCTTGAAAAGACACAACTTATTTGAACTGGTGCCTCAGCAGTGCACGGCCGAGTCAACAATTTTGCACGGCCGCTCTATGCTTTACACGGCCGGGTCACCAAACTTGGCACGGCCGCTCCATACTTGCACGGGCGTGCTCTATGTCTGTGCACGGCTGATCCGGGTGTGCCTCTCTGAATAGTCACACTCTTAGCAAGTATCCATTCAAAGAGTCAAAACACAAAATGTTTAAACTGGTTCACTTCCTCCAGCCTAATACCCGCTTCGGTATTCAATGATTCAGTTGTCTATTTCCCTTCATGGAATATGACAAACTTTTGCTACGTGATTGGTCTTACCACATCTTGTAACAAATTTTGGAGATGGTTCCTTGAACCTTATAGTCCGTTCCAAAGTGTTCTACAACTCTTTGGTTGTCCCCACGAGACAGTGCTCTTTGTCGGGCATCATTTGGTCTACTCAGTATGTACGTCCTACATATGAGATTTTCATGATCCCATTCTTTTGCGGCTATTTGTCTTCGCGGATTGTCTATTTGTCTTTTTGGATCTGGATCATCATCATCCTCCTTTTCGGTTATCTGCCTTGGCAATCTGGACCATCATCCTCTTTCTCCTCGGCTTATTTTCCTTAGCGAATTTGGATCATCATCCTCTTCCTCTTCGGTTATAAGCCTTGGCGAATTTGGATCATCATCCTCTTCCTCTTCGGTTATATGCCTAGGCGAATTTGGTTATTCGATTATAAGTCCGCTCCATGTTGTCAACAATTCTTTGAATCACTTCCGGAATTATTGTTGACCTTCTCGTTATCTTCTTGTTAACTTCCAATGCTCTTCTAGTTATCCTTCCTTGGAAACCGTCATTTTTCTCGTTAAGTCTCTAACAAAAAAGTCCTTTGGTTGTCCATCATCATTGGCTCATATTTGTCATAAAAACAAGAAAACGTTAATATCTTCTTGCGATTGTTGGGAAATTTGTCTATTTGACAATAAATAAGGCTTTCTTGAATTTAACGAAATGACAAATAATATAATGAACCATAACATAATTAACGGGGCAGGAAATAAAGATAATCTAGAATGCAAAAAATTAAAGCAAACCGAGTAAATAATGAAGTCGAGTCTTGTGTTGGACACAGTCTCCGCAAGAAGATATTGCCCCGCACTGGTGCTAACGGTCTGCGGCAATCTTCTCTCCAGATAAAACGACTTTACAGTCATTAATAGGAGCACTCCAAATTAATGACTTCGGCGAACAAAAATCGTGTTTGACACTTCCAGACTTTGAAGAAGAATTATGCAACGAGATGCTCTATCTTCTAACAGATGATGTTAAGAATTCCGTTGAATTCTGTGACTGAATTCCATAATTCAGTTAATTATCTAACTGAGTTAGTTAACTCCGTTAGATAATTGACTCTCTACTTCTGGTGAGAATTGAGAGTGAATATGTGAAGTGAAGATTGAGTTAATGAATGAATTTGACAAACTAGAGGGGGTTATTTATAGTAGATGAAGAGTTAGGGTGTCTCTTGGGAATAGGCACAATTGGTGTCTGGTGAATTCTAGACCATTGGATTATTTTCTTATTAAAGGCTAAGATCAACTGGATCGACCCATCATCCCGCCCCGCCCGTTCCAATAGGCACGGATCATGACCTTACCCATTAGCCTTTGAACTCCGCCCACTCGACCCGGTTCATTGAACCTACTAGCACCCTTTTGATCAAGCGGGCCACCCATTCCAATAGCCCAGATGTGGCCCAACTGCCTTGAAGCCCAAGCCACTAAACCAGGCCGCCTGAGTGGCATCTGCCAACTGGGCCTAGACCCAAACCGCCACACATCAGTAGCCCATCTGGCCGAGCCAGCAGGACCACGGCCCAATCCAACAGATTTCCCAAGCGGCCCATTCGCCCAAACGGACCTAGCCCAATTACCATGACCCAGAACCGAGCCAACTTTTGTCAAAAGTTTAAGGCTCCTTAGCTCCTAGCGACGATGCGAAGTGCAAAGTGTGCGCCTCAAAGCGCCCATTGCGACCTTCGCGGGCTTCGCGCGCTTCGCGGGTGTGGTCCAAATTGAGCTAGTACAAAACTGGCACAATTGGACTACTCCTTGTATGGTTGAACCAATGGTCCAACTAGGTTGGCCCAAGGATATCAACTTGTTGACTACTCCTTTGGATGGATCCACTTATAAACTCTCATCACTTTACATTTTAAAGCAATGTGGGATAACTATTCCATATCCCATAAACTCTTCATAAACCCATTTCATTTTGCATACTTTGAGCATTAATTTCTCATTCACCACTAATTGGTTTTGAGAAAGTAAATATATCAAATTAATCTACTCCAAATGTAGATTATTAATATGCAATCAATTTCCATTTTCCTATAATGGAACCCAATGGAATTCTTGGTCAAAAGTTGGTCAAACCACACTTTTACAAAACCAAATTCCAACAATCCCCCACATGAATGACAAATTAATGCATGCATGAATGCAGACTCGTCTGGAAGTTTCGGCGAACTATTATTGCATCGGGATAGGTAGCTTATGGCCTTGAACCTTCCCTAGTGAAATACTATCGGATATACTAGCCATTTGGTAGCGAGACGCTTTGAACCAGTGACTGTATAGTGTATACCAAGACAATAGTACTCACACAATAACAGCTCTAACACGTTTTGTTCTCACGTTTTGTCCATTTTGGCCCTGGACCGTTCTTGATTCATAAGTGTTTCAATTTAGAAGCGGCCTTATTACTTCTCACTTATATAGGTGATCTCCCATAAAGAGTATCCTGCTATACTCCACCACTTAGGTATAGGAATCATTAAAAGCTTTAAGCTTACCCTCACCACACGTCATCAGGTGTTTTAGCACTTAGATGGCTTCTGAGAATGAGTTATAATGAGTTCTAAGTGCACATACTAGAATTTCCATAATTTAGTTATCTCATTGAACCAAGGGCATGGGATCTCCAATTCTCAAGGTTGAGTGTCCACTATGGATTTCTTTGTTTGTGTGGGTTTTTTAACTTCATTCCCCTTACCAGACAATTTGATCTCCTATTCATACCCTTTGGTATACGGATCCGTTTTTGACTTCACATGGCCAGTTGTGACAGTCTCATTTGAGATCAATTGTCTTATGGTAATATGTCAATGACCATTGTGTCTTGACTTACCACGATGTTCTACACCTTTTCATATTTCTCATTGTCGTCACAATGCCTTAGGTCATGTAGACACAAACTTATTCCACAAAGGAATATCTTCCAAGACCATTCAGCTTTTATCTTTATCTAACGCTGTCGACTCGAATCCTTATCAATCGAGTTGTTCAAGTTGTCTTGGAAGTTTGACACCGTTGCTCCATTTATTGTGAACACATTTTTCACCTTGGAGTTTATTTGTGTCTCGTTATCCAATCGCATATCATTTTCATACTATTGAATATATTATTTATTGTAATCTGTAATCACAAGAATATCTTTAAGTACTCAAAGTACTTTGACTATACTTAGTGATTTATTACACTTTTTAATTAGACTTTTTAGTCTCTCTCGAAATGGTCAATCCTTTCGAGTGACCAAATTCTTCTATCGGTACGCTTTCTTTGAGTAGTTATCATCTCGTACCGGTCCGACTTCATAAGTATTCAGTATCTCTAAGTGGTTTGACCTCCTTAGAGTCTGCCTCTCAGGAATCTACCTTACAGAGATTACCTCTCAAGATTCTAACTTATAGATTCCATCTCTCAAGAATCTATCTGTTATTTCTCAAGAATTTAACTTATTCGAGAGTCTATCTTCGAGAATTTATCTAACTCTTATGACTCTACCATTAAAGAGTCTATCATTTTAAGAGTCTTTCTCTTCGGATTCTATATCTCGAGAGTCTCGCTCGAGATCAATAGTCCGCTTTTCGTATTAACATCCATCTCAATAGAGTTTATTTCTCAAGATTGTTTTCCCTTTAGAAATCTATCTTTTGAAATTCTAACTCTCTTGACTACACTTCTTGAAAGTCTGCCTTAGGACTTTATCTTTCAAGAGTTTTCCGTTTATAGATTCATCTTTCAAATACTTCCTTTTAAGGACATATTTGCAACTCAACGGTTCGCATTATAGAAGAAGATCAACCAACTTCAAAATGTATGATGAACTATTCATTTAAATGTTAACAACATTATTTAACAGTTTTCGTTTAATTTTCTACCATAGAAAATTAGGACCAAAAGACTAGCTTCTTTTGTTCACAAACTGTGTCTTAGTTCATCTTACTATTAAGATAAATCTTTTACAGTCTTATAAGTTCTCTTCTTAAACTTATATTATTTCCTTTTTACTTCAAGAAAATATGATTTCAAAGAATACAAAATTTCTTGTCTTTGGCTTAAGTACTTTTACTTTAGCTCGTACCCCCACACTTGAGGTGTACCCCCACACTTGAGGTGTATCCCCACAATTGAGGTGTACCCCCACACTTAAAGTATTTATAAAACGTCTTACGATTATGCCATAATCTGTAATTAGTTTTATCAAATCCTTTCTTGGGTATCTCATTAAAATTTGGTTAAGCCAGAGCTTATTGCATTTATCATCTCTTTAGAGGTATGATTCTTGCATTTAGCTCCTGCATTAGACTGAGTTGAATATGTTGCGATCGTTTGATGAATACTGCCGGAAACCTCACAAATATCCTCAAACGGCGCCGCATATTCCCCTCATTCTAGCTTTTCGAATCTTCTTTATATTAAGTTGATTCGTCAACTTCATTCTTATAAGCTTGGAAAGCCTCCAAGGCTTCATCCTTCCTTATCAAGAGAATGTCTTGTGCAACCATTTATAAAGTAATTAAATACTTTTTCCCACCTCGAGTTTGCACTAACTTTAGATCACAATCATTTGTGTGAGCTACTCAAGAGGTGTCGTGTTTCTTATTACTGAAGAAAATGATGACTTAGTCATTTTATCTTCCACGCAAATTTTACACTTGTCAGTTGAATCGAATTTATTCATAAGAATTAATTCTTGATTCACTGACATCTTAATTGTGTTGAAATTCACATATCCTAATTTATCATGACATAAATTAGAACCTTTCAAAAGGTAAATATAAGAAACACCGATGCTCTTTGCCTCTAGGCAAGGTACCCTTTACCAAGAAACAATTTTTTTCTTGGTCAATACAGTTTTTATCTGACTCAAAACATTTGTCTAAATCCAGCCTTGCTCAACATTGCGAATGTATGAGACATGCATCATATTCACGAGAGTCAGTTCTTTATCTGAAGTCATCTTCAGCACAACCTTTCCAAATCCTACGACGTTTGGAAGTTTCAGAGTTTCACATATACACCTTCCTTCCATTGATAGGAGTGTATGATGAGAAGCTCTCTTTATCAGCACATATATGGTGAGTAGCTCTAGCGTCTATCCACCATTCTCTTGGGTTGACTTCCAACTTTTCTAAGTTGGTTTCAAACACCATTACTGCTTTTATTTGTGTTGTGGTCTTGAAAAGACACAACTTATTTGAACTGGTGCCTCAGCAGTGCACAGCCGAGTCAACAATTTTGCACGGCCGCTCTATGCTTTGCACGGCCGGGTCACCAAACTTGGCACGGCCGCTCCATACTTGCACGGGCGTGCTCTATGTCTGTGCACGGCTGATCCGGGTGTGCCTCTCTGAATAGTCACACTCTTAGCAAGTATCCATTCAAAGAGTCAAAACACAAAATGTTTAAACTGGTTTACTTCCTCCAGCCTAATACCCGCTTCGGCATTCAATGATTCAGTTGTCTATTTCCCTTCATGGAATATGACAAACTTTTGCTACGTGATTGGTCTTACCACATCTTGTAACAAATTTTGGAGATGGTTCCTTGAACCTTATAGTCCGTTCCAAAGTGTTCTACAACTCTTTGGTTGTCCCCACGAAACAGTGCTCTTTGTCGGGCATCATTTGGTCTACTCAGTATGTACGTCCTACATATGAGATTTTCATGATCCCATTCTTTTGCGGCTATTTGTCTTCGCGGATTGTCTATTTGTCTTTTTGGATCTGGATCATCATCATCCTCCTTTTCGGTTATCTGCCTTGGCAATCTGGACCATCATCCTCTTTCTCCTCGGCTTATTTTCCTTGGCGAATTTGGATCATCATCCTCTTCCTCTTTGGTTATATGCCTAGGCGAATTTGGTTATTCGATTATAAGTCCGCTCCATGTTGTCAACAATTCTTTGAATCACTTCCGGAATTATTGTTGACCTTCTCGTTATCTTCTTGTTAACTTCCAATGCTCTTCTAGTTATCCTTCCTTGGAAACCGTCATTTTTCTCGTTAAGTCTCTAACAAAAAAGTCCTTTGGTTGTCCATCATCATTGGCTCATATTTGTCATAAAAACAAGAAAACGTTAATATCTTCTTGCGATTGTTGGGAAATTTGTCTATTTGACAATAAATAAGGCTTTCTTGAATTTAACGAAATGACAAATAATATAATGAACCATAACATAATTAACGGGGCAGGAAATAAAGATAATCTAGAATGCAAAAATTAAAGCAAACCGAGTAAATAATGAAGTCGAGTCTTGTGTTGGACACAATCTCCGCAAGAAGATATTGCCCCGCATTGGTGCTAACGGTCTGCGGCAATCTTCTCTCAAGATAAAACGACTTTACAGTCATTAATATGAGCACTCCAAATTAATGACTTCGGCGAACAAAAATCGTGTTTGACACTTCCAGACTTTGAAGAAGAATTATGCAACGAGATGCTCTATCTTCTAACAGATGATGTTAAGAATTCCGTTGAATTACAATCGAATTCCATAATTCAGTTAATTATCTAACTGAGTTAGTTAACTCCGTTAGATAATTGACTCTCTACTTCTGGTGAGAATTGAGAGTGAATATGTGAAGTGAAGATTGAGTTAATGAATGAATTTGACAAACTAGTGGGGGGGTATTTATAGTAGATGAAGAGTTAGGGTGCCTTTTGGGAATAGACACAATTGGTGTACGGTGAATTCTAGACCATTGAATTATTTTCTTATTAAAGGCTAAGATCAAGCTGGATCGACCCATCGCCCGACCCGCTGTTCCAATAGGCACGGATCATGACCTTACCCATTAGCCTTTGAACACCGCCCACTTGACCCGGTTCATTGAACCTACTAGCACCCTTTTGATCAAGCGGGCCACCCATTCCAATAGCCTGATGTGGCCCAACCGCCTTGAAGCCCAAGCCACTAAACCAGCCGCCCGAGCCGCTATCCTAACAGACCCAAACCGCCACACACGCCCAAACGGCCGAGCCAACCAGACCATCCAAGCCAATCATTTCCCAAGGCCCATTCGCCCAAACGACGATGCGGTGCAAAGTGTGCGCCTCAAAGCGCCCATTTGCGGGTGTGGTCCAAATTAGCCAAGACAAAACTCTGACACCGACTACTCCTTGTATGGTTGGCCCAATGGTCCAACTAGGTTGGCCCAAGGATATCAACTTGTTGACTATTCCTTTGGATGGATCCACTTATAAACTCTCATCACTTTACATTTTAAAGCAATGTGGGATAACTATTTCATATCCCATAAACTCTTCATAAACTCATTTCATTTTGCATACTTTGAGCATTAATTTCTCATTCACCACTAATTGGTTTTGAGAAAGTAAGTATATCAAATTAATCTACTCCAAATGTAGATTATTAATATGCAATCAATTTCCATTTTCCTATAATGGAACCCAATGAAATTCTTGGTCAAAAGTTGGTCAAACCACACTTTTACAAAACCAAATTCCAACACATTTGTCCATTGAAATTGAGTTGACTGCTATTTCGCCTAAATGAGGCCAGTCTCCCTATTCAAAGTGAGGGAGAACAACCCAATCTCCATGTTGTTGCTTATTACCGCTGTGATTATGTCACGCCCTACCTTGACAATGGTGGCAAGCCTGTCGCCGGCTGCTCAACTTCTAGATGAAGTCATTCAACAATAGTCACGACCTACCTACATCCATTTGTATTGGCGTGGAAGGTGGAGCACTTCTCATCTTCCTGCATTCTGAACTTGACCTTCAGGTTGTCAATATAGAAATTAACGAGGCCACTTTTCGAGTTGCAAGAGAATACTTTGGGCTTCCACGTAGCAGGTCTGTCATACTGGTCGTCGGTGATGCGATATGGTTGATTCATGCATGCCCGAGAACAGGGGATAGATGTTTTAGTCTCACCTGACCTGATGCAACATCTATGGTTGCAGCCCCACCGGTGGCGTTTGCCAACGAAGAGGTTTTCCGAAAGACAAAGTCTTTGATTCACCATGGAGGAATTCTTGTGATTAATTGTTGCCTATGTCCTGGCAACCTCTTCTATGATCATTTGATACAGAGTATAGTTATGTAAGATGGTCCTCCTTTCTCAATGAGGGCTTGGAAATACAAAGTAAAACATCCAAAGTTCTAGCAATCTCATCTCAACTCTGACATCAATTTTGGGTCATAAAAGCCTACTTGTCCACTTTTTTTTTTTTTTTTTTTGTTTATTTAAATTAAGTTTGGGCAATACCATAGAATAATATCCTAACTCAATGAATCCTAAGAAAAAGTAAAACCCTGAAAATACACATTACTTCCTCCGTTCCAGCCGAAAAAACACAAATTTTCATTTTGATTGTCTCATTTAAAAAGGAAAACTCCCAAACTGACAACTTTTTAATATTTCTTTATTTGTGTGATTCACTTGTTATACTAATAATAACTATCCACTAACTATTTTCTACCTCACTTTCTATTTTTTACATTACTTTTTATACTCACAATATTTACTCAAATTTAAACTTTCATTAATTTTCGTACAATACTAAATTTTTACCTTTTTCGGATGGGACGGAGGGAGTATTCTTTATCCGCTCATTTATAAATACCAAAACAACACATAAGACATTATGGGATACATTTAGGGACAGAGGACAACCTTAATGGGCTCAAAATGAGCTATATGAGAACTGCTCTATCCATGTGTGGCAATGCCACACAAGCAAACCTCAACCCATTTTGCACCAACCAGTTGATATCCATCAACTAACTGGTTGGTTTATGCTCTGACATAATTTGTTTTTTTTTGCAAAATATTTACCTTTTCTAAAAAAATATAATACTTCGCTGTCCCAAGACAAATATTTATTTATATAATTTTTTTAATTAAAATAAAATGTCAATTTTTTTTAAAAAAAGTGTTTTTAAAAAGGTTTATGAGAGTGGGGGATAAAGTTGTTATAAGTTTATAGAAATAAGAGTATATAAAGTGGCGGCCCCAAGAGGTTTATGAGTAGGGATGGCCCGAAGAACTGATCATATTGTTAAAATGGCGAATGACATTTTGGTATCCAAAATTTAGCGGGTGTTACTAAGATAAGCACATTCTATCACTAACGATATAGGATATAAATTTCATATTTTGTTAACATTTTAGGGTTTTTAATCAATTTTGTTAGAAAAATGCGTTAAATGATCACGTGCAAGTCACGTGTCATTTAATGAAGGATGTTTTTAACGCAAATTCTTTCGTTGTTGTTTTAATACAAATTAAATGAAAATAAATTAACTATATGATCCCTCAAATAATTTATAACTTTATAAGATTTCAGAAATACCCTTTTATCCCAAACAAAACCTTACCCCTACCCCCCCCCCTCACACTCTCTCTCTCTCTCTCTCTCTCTCTCTCTCTCTCTCTCTCTCTCTCTCTCTCTCTCTCTCTCTCTCTCTCTCTCTCTCTCTCTCTCTCTCTCTCTCTCTCTACCCCCATCTTCTTCCTCATCTTCCAATCCACCCACCTCCATCAGCTCACCCAGCATCACCCCCACCTCCACCCCCCACTCCCCTCTCGCCACCCCAATCCTACCCACCACCGCCGCCTTCCTTGCCCCTTTTCCCCAACACAAATCAGTCACAAAACCCATTACAATTCTTTTCAAATTTCCAAATTTTATCAATGAATTCATCGGTGATTCAAGAGATTTAGAATTAATTAGGTACACCAATAAATACACATCAGAATTCTCTGCTCAACAGCCGCTCTCTTAGCTTGACGTGGATAAATTCTGTAAAAAAAAAAAAAGACTATTATTATTATTATTATTATTCAAGAGATGGGGATCGACGGAGGGGGAAACGGGGAAAGGGTATGGATCTTTTAGTGACACGCACCTGTGTATAAGGGAAGAAGAAGATAGTATCGTCTGCACGGAGCGGAGGAATGGAAGGAGGTTAAGGGAGATGAAGAATTGAAGGGAAGAAGAAGAAGTTGGGTTGGCAAAGAAGGTAGAAGGCTCCTGATTTTCGAAAACATATCGGCTCTTTTTCCCGTCGGTGGGGAACATAGGGGAAGCCTGACCGCCTTTGATGCTGCTGTTGGTTCTGAGACGGCGGCTGAGAGAGGTGGATAGAGAGATGGGTGGGTCACGTGATCGACCCGAACTTAAGATGGATTTGGAGATCTTCATGACAAAGGAAGAGGAAGAGGAAGAAGAAGAGAGACGAGATGTGAAGCAAATGAAAAGCCCTCTGGAAGGTGTGGTGGTGGTGGTCCGGTGGGTTCTGTCCACTTCCATTGATGGGGAGTATTGCTAGGTTGAGGTGGGGGGTAGAGAGAGAGAGAGACAAAGTGTGTGTGTGGAAGGGGAGAGTAGGTGTAATGTTTTTTTTTTTTGTACAAGGGTAGTTCTGAAATTTTATTAAGTTATAAATCAGTTGAAGTACCATATGGTTAATTTATTTTTATTTAATTTGCATTAAAACAACAACGAAAGAATTTGTGTTAAAAAACATCCTCCGTTAAATGACACGTGACTTGCACGTGATCATTTAACGAGATTTTCTAAAAAAATTAGTTAAAATCCCTAAAATGTTAACAACTCTTGAACCCTATATGTAATTAGTGATATAATGGGGCTCATATTAGAAACACTCCCTAAACTTTGGGGCCTAAAATTAGGAACGCCCCTAAACTTTAGGCCATTGTTAAAATTAAACTTAGATATACTAAGACATTCAATCATAAAACTGGGCTCAAAAGTGATCTTAACCTCGAGGTATAAACCAATCGTCTCTACTAACGTAAAATCTAGGGAGAAACGCGTTTCTCCATAAGTTATGGAGAAACGGGTTACGGGTATCCAGAACCTTTTGAAAGGATATCCAGAAACTTTTTGTATTGGCCATGACCTTGTCACATGATTACTTACGGATATCGATCTCAAAGGTTACGGATATCCAGAACCCTTTGAAAGGATATCCGAAGCTTATGAAAGTGATATCCAGAACCTTCAAAATGATATCCGAAACTTTCAAAATGTTTTACGGATATTCATTTGATGATTTCTGGATATACATTTGAAGGTTTCTGGATATCCGTAAACTTTCAATAAGCAATTTCGGTCTTGGCCTTGGATTTGGCTTCAAATCTATTTTTCTCGGATATCCGCCCAAAGGCTTCGGATATCCGTTCCAAAGCTTCTGGATATCCAGAACCCTTTGAGACTGATATCCAGAAATTTTCTTCTGGTTATCAAACGTATAGCTTCTGGCTATTAAAAACGCGTTTCTCCATAGTTATGGAGAAACGCGTTTCTCAGCAGACCTACTCCTCTACTAATCACTGCATATTTTGTGTACTACTAAATCTCATAGTAGTAGTCGTTAAAACTCATGGAGTGCTATTGTTGGGCTACCTAGTTACATAATACTCCCTCCGTCCCGGCTTTCATGGTCAACTCAACTCAATGAAATTTTCAATACAACTTTATAAAAATCTAGCTATCGCTATCCAATTTAAAACATTATTATTGATTCACCATTAGTAATACTATCGATAACAATTTTTACAAATTGCGATAATTAGATTAATATAAACTTATGATCAAAGTCCAACTGAGTTGACCACGAATGTCAAAGTAGGACAAACCATACTGGGCTAAACTTATGGTCAAAGTCCGACTTCTTTTACAATGAATCTCAAAGTGGGACAAACTATCATGGGCTAAACTTATGATAAAAGTCCGAGAGTTGACCATTAATGTCAAAGTGGGACAAAATCCAGGGAGGAAATAAGGCTCCGTTTGTTTGGCCGTAAAACATTTTTCGAAAAACGTTTTCCGGAAAATAACTCGTTTTACGCCGTTTGATTAGCCCCCGGAAAATGTTTTCCGGAAAATAATTCGTTTTCCGCTGTTTGGTTGCCTAAGTAAAACGTTTTCCGGAAAACATTTTACGTTCTTCCTAAGTAAAACGACCTACTGACCTTGTCCTAAGTAAAACATTTTCCGAAAAATGGAGGCCTTAATGTACAACTCATATTAAGCCCGGTACAACCACCCCCTGCCTACCCCACCCCCCAAATTTTTTTTTTTTTTTGTAATCGCCCCACCCACCCCCTCGCCCCACCCCCACCCCCCAATTTTTTTTTTTTTGTAATCGCCCCCACCCCCTGCCTCCCCCACCCCCTCCCCCCAATTTTTTATTTTTTTTGTAATCGCCCCACCCACCCCCTACCTACCCCACCCCACCCACACCCACACCCCCACCCCCACCCCCAAATTTTTTTTTTGTAATCGCCCCACCCACCCCCCACTCCCCCCCCCCCCAATTTTATTTTATTTTTTGTAATCGCCCCACCCACTTCCCCACCCCCCAATTTTTTTATTTTTTGTAATCAACCCATCCACTCCTGCCTACCCCACCCACCCCCTCCCCTCAAAAAAATTTGGGGGTGGTGGGGTGGGTGGGATAGGCGGGGGTGGGTGGGTTGATTACAAAAAAAATTGGGGGGGAAGTGGGTTGATTACAAAAAAAAAAAAAAAAAATTTTGGGAGGGGTGAGAGGTTGGGTCAGTGGGTTGATTACAAAAATAAAAAAAAATAAAATTTGGGGGGTGGGGTAGGCAGGGGTGGGTGGGTTGATTACAAAAAAAAAAAATTTGGGGGCGGGGCGGGGGGGGTGGGTGGGTTGATAACAAAAAAAAATAAAAATTTTTTTGGGGGGTGGGGGGTGGGTTGATTACAAAAAAAAAAAAAAAAAAAAAAAAAAAAATTGGGGGTGGGGGGTGGGGGTGGGTGGTGCGATTACAAAAAAAATAAAAATTGGGGGGGGTGTGGGGTGGGTGGGGCGGTTACAAAAAAAATAAAAATTCGGGGGTGGGTGGGTGGGGGGGGTAGGCCACCTTGTGAAATATGAGTCGTTTTACCAAACACTCGAAAACATTTTACACTTTTCCTCCGTAAAACATTTTACACTCTACCTCCGTAAAATATTTTACAGGAAAACATTTTACAGGAAAACATTTTTCAGAAAACGTTTTTCGAAAAATATTTTACGTCGAAACAAACGAGCCTAGTAACATAATAGTCTGAACACAACACAGATTTCTAAACTCGAATTGAGCCCAAACTTGGCTAAGCTTGTTAACATACTAACTTTATAACTCATTACCAACCCAATTCATATCTACCATGGCAGCAAAAGACAGTCAACAAAACAATAACAATAATTAATAAACCATGTTAATTTCAGCATGATCGCGACTGTCTTGATTATAATTCACTCTATAATAGTCATATTAATTTAAAACGAAAAAAAAATCTTCATAATTAATTTTCCAAAATATGAATAACAAGTAGGAAATGTTTTACATTCTTTCAAGTAGCAGCAAGGCAATGTAAACCTTTAGCCGTCGGGGCTGATCTAGCCTTTTTTTG
This sequence comes from Adenophora triphylla var. japonica, assembly GCA_022495995.1. Lineage (NCBI taxonomy): Eukaryota > Viridiplantae > Streptophyta > Magnoliopsida > Asterales > Campanulaceae > Adenophora > Adenophora triphylla. The sequence continues at coordinate 232,498 of JAFEMH010001699.1, read as the reverse complement.
AGCCCACCTCAAAAAACAATTTTTTTTTTTTTTAACCTAAGTTACTCATTATATGTAACTTTATATATATATATATATATGAAGTTATTTTTCACTGTTATTATTGTTTACAACATTTTTTAAATATCAAGCTCACGCGATTTCAAAATTCTGGATTCGCGCCTGTTAGCCATATTCTTTGAAATGCAAAGATAGGGTTGGCATGTACCCAACAAAAATGTTATGTTATCATACTTGTCGCTTCTAACATAATTAGCAGGGTTCATTTTGCTCATGACTTTCTCACATAATTAGCATGGTTTATTTAGCTCATGAATTATCAATGATTTGATAATATTAATACAAAACTTGTAGGCGATATGATACTAAGTTTTTTTTTTTTTCTTTTAGTTTTAAAATACATATAAATAATGAAAATTAAAAATAAAATATTTTACTTGTGATCTCTACTAAATCATTATTGAGATATTGGAGAAAACTATATACAGTTAAATTTTGTGCCTAAATGAGGCTGTCAGAACATAGACAATTAAATTCGATGCAATGTCCATTGAAATTGAGTTGCTTGCTATTTTGCCTACCCTAAATGAGGTCATTCTCCAGATTCAAAGGGGCAAAACAAACCAATCTCCCTCATTTAGGCACAATGGACATTATATCAAATTTTAAAACATAAATAATTATTGAGATTGCATCGAATTATTGAGGTTGTCAGAACATAATCACAATATTTATTTTTAGAATATCCTCAATAATTATGTATTACTTTGTGCTAATCAACTCAATTTCATTGATTTTCAATAAGTACTTATTGATAATTCGAATTTGAGTCAACAGTATCTTTTAAGAAGAATTCACAATTCAGAGAGGAGTCGTATCAGAGATGTAATACAAGTGACCACACTGAGAAACATCATGCAATGCTTTTTTTTTTTGTTAGAAATAAAATATACAGGTGTAAATAAATAATTCGAATGCATAAATCGAATACATAAATCGAATTCACAAAAATATTATTGAAAATAAATAATTCGAATTTCAATAAGTACTGAAAATAAATAATTCGAATTTCAGAACATAAATCATTATTGAGATATTTGAGAAAACTATATACAGTTAAATTTTGTGCCTAAATGAGGTTGTCAGAACATAGGTAAATGCAAATGACCGATTAACTAACGCCAAAAACTCAATACCCAACTTTTTCTCAATATGAATTGTCGATAGGGAGACCAATTTTTGACATAATTCCATGAAGGTCAGCTTGGTGAAGCAGCATTGGGAAGATATCATCGAGTTGATCTTTTGTTATTTATTTTACGTCGTAATGACAGAAAGAATTACTATTTTACGTCGTAATGACAAGGAATTTTACGTCACAATGACAAGAATTTTATGTTGCAATGACAAGGAAATTTACGTTGAAATGACAAGGAATTTTTGTGTTTTAGGGAGGGGTGAACTGCCGATGGTGGTGATGATAGCAGGTCTTTTGGGAAGGCCGAAGTTTCTGGAGAAAGGCCAAAGTGGAGAGGTTAGGATTTTGGTTGGGGTTAAGGTAGGTTTGCAGAGGAAGCTTGATGCAGTCGAAGAATTAGCTATCGAATTTTAGAGGAGTTGAATCGTAAAGGGCGTAACTTTTGATTTCGGCGGAGTTACGGGACGCACAGCATATCAAAACGATCGTCTTTTCGATTTTCGAGAGGAACAAAAATCATTTGGCTATGCCCCATGAGCAGGCTTTAAAAAGCCCAAATTCCGCTTCTAAGGCCCTCAAACAGCCTTCTAAAGTTTTATCAGTTTTTTGAACTTTTCGTAATTTCTTGTTTTAGGGTTTATTTTTTATTAGGGTTTTTAGAGACCTTTAAATACATTATTTTAAGGTTTTAAAGGCAGTTTTTGCCATTTTTAATAAATAATTGGTTTCTTCTTCTTCCAACTCTCTGTATTGATTAAATTTTACGAGCGTTGAAGGTCGATTACTGGTTAACGTGCATGTTACAACAGTAATTGATTACCGATCCTATCTTTCGCTACGTCAAAGCTCCGAAAGAAGAAGTTGCAGATTGAGGTTTTCGGCTGTAGAAGCAAGTTAGGGTATGGTTCAAGGGAGTAATATCAATATCCATAACTCTCAGAATTAATGACCAAATTAAATTCACAAAGAAATAAGAATGAGAAAAACTCAAAGACAATTGATTATAGAATGGGTATTTAGGTGGGTTTTGTACACGGCTGAAGGTGAGATGTCGATTAAGGGTTTGAGGCCGCCGACGTGATGTAGCTGATGCAAACGACGACAATTCAGAAGCTGATGCTGAGGCGGCCGCACCTTGTCCTTCCAGGCGTGCGCTTCAAATTGGGTCGAAGGAGGATGGCCTACGGTGATTGAGGCGGCCGCCCCATGTTGCTCCATGCGCCCGCCTCAAGGTGGAGTCACGATGGGAGAAGACGCGGCATTCCAGGCGCCCGCATGGCGAGATCCAGGCGCCCGCCTGGCGCTGTTTTGATGGGTTCACGTATTTACGTTTTATTATGTTTACTGAATTTTTGTTATTTCAAACTGGGGTATTTTAGTCATTTGGATGGTTATTTGTTTCTTAGGGTAAAGGAGTATTTAAACGCTGGTAGTTTAGGGTTAGAGCAGCTTTTGATTTCTTTGTTATTGGATTGCAAACTCTGCAATTTGTTGAAGTCTTAAAATCCTTTATTCGTGGATTCGAGTCAAGGTCAAGAAATCCCTTTGATTTTCTTGTTTATTCATTGTTGATTCCGCTGCGTTTACATTATTTGGTATCAGAGCAGGAGAAATCCTAGGACGATGGCCAATAACGGAAACGATGGAGGTATCAATGAGCTTCAAACAGCCATGGCTACCAAGACCGCAAATTTTACTGCTTTGGTTCAGCAGATGCAGCAACAGATGCAGGAGGATCGTGCCGCTCGCGCTGAAGAACATGCAGCAATCGTGGAATCTTTACAGGCTTTGCAGCTCAACCAAGGGCATCGGGCAGGCAATCGTGAGATCCCTGCAGGACGCGAGGACAGACACTTCCATCGCGCTCCGCCGGCCGGAGGAGTTCAGAACAACGTCGAACAACTACCAAAAATCAAGGCAGATATTCCCTTCTTTTCTGGTGAGTTGGACATGGTTGGTTTTTCTGATTGGTTAGATGAAGTTGAAAAATATTTTGATTTGATGAATACGTTTGAGGAGAAAAAGGTCCCATATGTGGCATATAAATTAAGGGGTGGTGCATCCGCATGGTGGAAACAAATCAATAACCAATTGATTCGTAGTGGAAGACCACCAATTAATGATTGGGACCGTATGAAACAAGCTTTGAGGCAGAGGTTTCTACCTGTTAACTTTGAGCAGGTTATGTACAAGAAGTTCATGGAGTGTAAACAAGGTGCTAGAACGGTTGATGCTTATCTCCATGATTTTCACAACTGGTCCTCTCGCACTGACTTGAGTGAAACAGATGCGCAATTGACAGCTCGCTTTGTTCAAGGTCTACGACAGAATATCCGTAATCAGGTTGAACTCCATTCTGTCAATTTCTTGGATGAGGCTATCGAACGAGCGCAAACAGTCGAACGTCAGTTGGCGCCGGCTTTCAGGCCACCATCTCAGTTCCGTAATTTGGGGGGTCAATCGTCGACTGCTGCGGGTTCTGATTCGGGCAAGACACCTGTTGGGGGTTCAGCGAGTGCCGAAGCGAAAACAACCTCCGCCCCTACAACGCAAGCTGTGCGTAAGCCGACTCCACCTACCTCGACTAACCGTCAGACTACCAATCCTTATGCTAAGTCTTACGGTGACAAGTGTTATAAGTGTGGTGGGGTGGGTCATATTTTGAGCCAATGTCCGAGTCGTAAGTCTGTTAACGTGGTTGAAAGGGATGATGGTGAGGAGGATGTCAATGAGGAAGATTGTCCGGAGGTTTGGGAGGATCCCAATGATGAAGCCGACTTCGAGGGAGAGCATTCTTCTTTTGTGGTCCGAAGACTTATGTTGACAACCCCTACTGCTGCTGATGATCCGGAACGTCACAACATTTTTCGCACACGGGGGAAGGTTAATGATATTGATTCTACAGTTTCTATCATCGTTGACAGTGGGAGTAGCGAAAATCTGATTTCGCGGGATACGGTGGAGAAATTGCAGCTGAAGGCGCAGACACATCCTACACCCTATACAGTTGGGTGGATAAATTCTTTGGGCAACATTAAGGTACACCAACAATGTCTTGTCCCCTTTTCTATTGGTCGTTATAAGGATGATGTCTTATGTGATATTGTGGATATGAATGCTTGCAATCTTTTGTTGGGTCGACCATGGCAATTCGACCTTAATGTCGTGCATAAGGGTCGGGATAATGTTTTGAGCTTTATGAAGGATGGGACTCGTTTTAATTTGTGTCCATTGCGTGAAAAATCTGTATGTGCCCAACCTAGGCGAAAGCCTATTGTTTCTCTATGTACTGCACAGGAGTTTGCTTCTGAGGCTAGGGATGCACCTGTTATTTTTGCTGTAGTCAAGAAGGGCTTGGGTGATGACACTTGTTTAGTTCCTACTACTTTACAAGCATTACTGGATGAGTATAAGGACATTATGCCTGATGAACTTCCTGCGGGGTTGCCTCCGTTGCGGGATATTCAACATAGCATTGACTTAGTCCCTGGTGCTTCCCTCCCTAATTTGCCACATTACAGATTGAGCCCAGCTGAGCATGATATTCTGAGGTCGCAGGTTGAGGAGTTATTACAGCGGGGTTATATTCGGGAAAGTATGAGCCCTTGTGCGGTTCCAGCTCTACTTGTTCCCAAGAAGGATGGTTCATGGCGGATGTGTGTTGATAGCAGGGCTATTAACAAGATTACTGTTAAGTACAGATTCCCTATTCCCCGCCTTGATGATATGCTAGATATCCTTCGTGGTGCTCGCATCTTCTCTAAGATTGATTTGCGTAGTGGGTACCATCAAGTAAGGGTTCGTCAAGGTGATGAGTGGAAGACTGCTTTCAAAACCAAGGAGGGGCTTTATGAGTGGTTGGTCATGCCGTTCGGCTTATCTAATGCTCCTAGCACTTTTATGCGGTTGATGAATCAGGTTTTGAAGCCTTTTAATGGGAAATTTTTGGTGGTTTACTTTGATGACATATTGATCTTTAGTAAATCGGAGGAGGAGCATATTGGGCATATTCGATTGGTTCTGCATGCACTTCGAGAGAATGAGTTGTACATCAATTTCAAGAAGTGCAGTTTTATGCTTGGCAAGCTGTTTTTCTTGGGGTATGTCGTTTCTGCGGATGGGATTCAGGTTGATGAAGAGAAAGTTCGGGCTATTCGCGACTGGCCTACTCCTACTACAGTTAGTGAGGTACGCAGTTTTCATGGTCTTGCTACTTTTTACCGTCGTTTCATTCAGAACTTTAGTACTGTTGTAGCTCCTATTACTGAATGTATGAAAAAGGGGAAGTTCTTGTGGGGGGACGAGGTTGCTGCTAGTTTTGCCTTAATTAAGGAGAAACTCACTAGTGCTCCTATTTTGGTGTTACCGGATTTCTCTAAGCCTTTTGAGTTGGAGACTGATGCTTCTGTTGTGGGCATTGGAGCTGTTTTGATTCAGAGTAAGCGACCTGTGGCTTTTATGAGTCAAAAGCTTGAGGAGGCTAAACGTAAGTTCAGGCCATCAAACATTGGGAGCAGTATTTATTACACCGTGAGTTTATCCTTCATACTGATCATGAGGCGTTGAAATATATGAATGGTCAGAAATCTCTTAACAGGATGCATGCACGTTGGGTGGCATATCTACAACAGTTCACTTTTTTTATTCAGCACAAGAGTGGGCAACATAATAAGGTTGCCGATGCATTGAGTCGTCAGGTGAGTCTGTTGGTTACAATGCATACTGTCGTGGTGGGGTTTGACTGCTTGAAAGAGTTGTACGCGTCAGATCCTGATTTTTCTGCAGATTGGGCTCGTTGTCAACATGGAGATCCTGTCGGAGTGTTCTTTCTGCAAGATGGGTTCTTATTTTTCAAGAACCGTTTGTGCATTCCTCAAGGCTCTGTTCGTGAGAGTCTTATTGCGGAGATTCACAAGGATGGTCATATTGGTCGTGACAAAAACTTTGGAGTTGGTTTCACAACGTTACTATTGGCCACAGTTGCGAAGGGACACTAATATGTTCATGCGGAAGTGCATGGTTTGTCAGACGAACAAAGGGCAGTCCCAGAATACAGGATTGTACACCCCTCTTCCTGTTCCTACAGCCCCTTGGGAGGATATTTCGATGGACTTTGTTCTGGGGTTACCTCGTACACAAAGGCCCAATGATTCGGTGTTCGTGATCGTTGATCGTTTCTCGAAGATGGCCCATTTTATTCCGTGTCGTAAGACATCGGACGCTGCTCATATTGCGGGTCTTTTCTTCAAGGAGGTGGTTCGCCTACATGGGGCTCCCAAGACTATTACTTCCGATCGTGACACGAAGTTCTTAAGTCATTTTTGGCATACATTGTGGAGTATCTTCCGGACGGGTCTTCAGTTTAGCAGTTCTTTTCATCCTCAGACAGATGGCCAGACGGAGGTGGTTAATCGGACTTTGGGGTCGATGGTTCGCTGTTTATGCGGTGACAATCCGAAGAAGTGGGATGTGATGTTGGCCACTGCTGAGTTTGCTTTTAATAATATGCCTAACAGAACTACGAAGAAGACACCATTCGAGGTTGTGTACCAGCGTCCTCCGAGTCATACACTTGATTTGGTGCCCTTACCAAAGTTGCCGGGGTATAGCGTTGCAGCTGAACATATGGCAGAATCATTCGACACTATTCAGGCGGAGGTTCGGAAGAATATTGAGGTCTCGAATGCTAGATATAAGGCAGATGCGGATAAGCGACGTCGCGTCAAAACTTTTTCTGTGGGAGATTTGGTTATGGTGCATTTGCGCAAGGAGATATTTCTGGTGGGTACCTACAGTAAGTTGCATCCCAAGAAGATCGGTCCGTGCAAGGTGGTGCGCAAGGTCAATGATAACGCTTATGTTGTGGAGTTACCTGACGGGTGGCACATTTCTCCTACTTTCAATGTCGCTGATCTCTTCGAGTATTTCCCGGACGATCCTCTTTATGTTGATGTGGATTCGGGGACGAATCCTTTTCAAGAAGGGGAGCATGATGTAGCAGATGCAAACGACGACAATTCAGAAGCTGGTGCTGAGGCGGCCGCACCTTGTCCTTCCAGGCGTGCGCTTCAAATTGGGTCGAAGGAGGATGGCCTACGGTGATTGAGGCGGCCGCCCCATGTTGCTCCATGCGCCCGCCTCAAGGTGGAGTCACGATGGGAGAAGACGTGGCATTCCAGGCGCCCGCATGGCGAGATCCAGGCGCCCGCCTGGCGCTGTTTTGATGGGTTCACGTATTTACGTTTTATTATGTTTACTGAATTTTTGTTATTTTAAACTGGGGTATTTTAGTCATTTGGATGGTTATTTGTTTCTTAGGGTAAAGGAGTATTTAAACGCTGGTAGTTTAGGGTTAGAGCAGCTTTTGATTTCTTTGTTATTGGATTGCAAACTCTGCAATTTGTTGAAGTCTTAAAATCCTTTATTCGTGGATTCGAGTCAAGGTCAAGAAATCCCTTTGATTTTCTTGTTTATTCATTGTTGATTCCGCTGCGTTTACATTACGACGGTTTAAGATGTGGTAGCTTAGGGTTTTGTCGTGGTGGTGTTAAAGGAGGAGAGGCGAAACCTAGTTAGGGCAGGCCCGCCTTTGGACCGGTCCAACGTGAACATCCGCACAGGGCCCCAATTGTGAAGGGGGCCCAATTTTTTTTATACGTTATATCCCTTCTCCAGTTCTCCAGCGCCTTCTCTCCGATCGATCTCCTCAACTTCTCTCTCAATCGAGACGTCGCTTCTCCTTCTCCGACAGACCGACAGTACCAATTCTTCGTCTTCCTCCGGCGACGGCGACACCAATTCTCGCTTCTCGCTGCTCCGATCTCATCAACTTCTCTCTCAAATCTCAATCGAGGCCAGGCGTCCTCTTCTCTCCGTCGACGGCGAGGCGAGGCCCACATACAGTCAAGTTTACTTTCAGATCTGGTAATTCTTTGAAATCAAGTTGATTCAACAATTCCGACGACAGACCGACACCAATTCAGGTTGATTCGCTCCTTATTAATTTTATTTTGTTGTTTTTTTCATATATTTAGCTATGGTTAGGAAATGTGAATCTGGATATCAAAAACTTAAAAAAAGAAAAAGAATAGAAAAGTTAACTCAATCTCAAAAAGGAGCACTTGATAAATTTATTTTTAAAGAATCAAATAGTTTTTCGGAAAATGAAAATCAGGATGTCGATACTAATGTTAATGAAAATCAAAGTGTCGTTGGTGATAATGATGCTAATGTTGATAATTTTGTTAATGTTGATGGTGATGTTTGTGAGAATATTCCTGTTGAGGATGATAATGTTGGTGATGATAATGTTGATCATGTTGAGAAATTAGATAATTGTGATCCTAATGTTAATGGTGAGAATTCTAATGATAATGTTGGTGATGATAATGAAACTTACATGTTTGATATTTTTGATCCAAGATATTGGGATGCGCTTGATTCTAAAATGATTGATATTTTGGTAGAAAAAGGTCCAAAAAGAGATTTATCCATTCAAAAAGGACCTAAAGACAAATTTTCAAGGCGATTTTCGGCCTTAATTTATACTAGAGTTCTATCAAATGGAGAGAAGTGTGATAGAGATTGGCTTGTTTATTCAAAAGAGCTTGACAGAATATTTTGTTTTTGTTGTAAAATTTTTAAAAAAGGGTGTGGAAGAGGTCAATTAGTTAACGAGGGTTTTAGTGATTGGGCACATGTTAGCGTTAGAATTAAGGAGCATGAAACAAGTATAGATCATGTCACGAATATGGCCTATTGGTATGAGTTGCGATTGAGATTACAAAAGAATCAAACAATTGATAAAGTGACTCAAAAACAAATTGAGAAAGAAAAAGATCATTGGAAGAAAGTTTTGTCTAGAATAATTTCGATTGTAAAATTTCTTGCAAAACATAACTTAGCATTTCGTGGTACTAACAAGAGATTGTATGAAAACAATAATGGTAATTTCTTAGGCCTAGTTGAAATGTTAGCTGAGTTTGATCCTATTGTCCAAGAACATGTTCAACGCATTACACATAACGATATTCATTATCATTATCTTGGTTCCAGTATTCAAAACGAATTGATACTTATGCTTTCTTCTGCCATTAAACTTGAAATCATTAAGAAAATAAAGGAAGCAAAATATTTTTCTGTTATACTTGATTGTACTCCCGATGTAAGTCACCAAGAACAAATGTGTTAGTGTAATCTGCAGGTGATATCGCAGATGATTTCCCAAAAGTCCAGGTGATATCACAGATGATTTCCTGGACTGAAAATTATATAGTTGTATATTTCTTGTTTGTTATTTAATGGACTAACGTGCTAATATGGTCTGTATAGTCTATGGTTTATGGTTGTATTTCAGGGTGCAATAGCATCAAAGAAGGAGCTAGACACGTGTGGAAATTGGAAGAAAATAATTAATACATTTTATGTATTAATTCGTAATTTTGGCAAACAACAACAACACGTGTGTGGACTTTGTCAAAGGTTGTTGCTGAGTTATAGAAAAAGTACAAGGATGATAAAGCAAGGGAGTACAAGGCGTGGAAGCATGGCTTGAGGATTCAACAACTCGGTTGCTACAAAATAGGAAGTGGGAGCTAGAATTGTGGAAATAAATTCACTCACTCTCCCTATACTTCCTCCACGTGCAAGACCAGCCCCAAGGCTGTTATTGAAGTAGCCTTCAAGTAATTGAAGACTATAAATAAGCTTGGAAGGTTTATTTGAAGATATGCCAATTATTTCATCACATTCACACCTTCGAAAAGCTTAGAGATAGAGTTCTTTGTTTGGTTCTTTTTAATCCTTTCTCCCTTGTAATTTCGCACTTGATTACTTTGGTATCAAGGTGTGTGAAGGCTAGGATAGAATTCCGTTCTTTATCTCTTGTTCCATAGAGCTCAAAATAGATATAGCTATAGGGAACTTTCGGCTTTGTAAATTCATTCATAGTGATTATAAAGTCTTGCCTAAGAGGCACTCTCAAGTTATATTTATATAACTTGAGAAAAACAATTTTGGTGTTTTATTCCGCTGCAAACTCTTTTACAAAATTGTTTTATTTTCGAAGTGTGTGTGTGTGCCATCCCAAGTGCTATCGTTGGTGTGTTATCACCTTGGATATCACTTGTGATTCAAGCCGTGACAATTTCAATTGGTATCGAGCCTCTCACTTGACGATACTAAGTGTTTGGTCCTCTTTATCATGGCTTTTGATCTGCAAATCCAAACCAAAAACGTCTTCTGTTTTAGATGGTTCGAATTATGCATATTGGAAAATTCGCCTTCGCTCGCATATCAAATCAATTGATCTTCGAGCATGGCGATCTATAGTTCATGGGTACTCTCTTCCACTCTTACCTCGATGAGGATGGTGATGTTCGGAGTTAAACCTGAAGGTGAGTGGACGAATGAAGAGATCAATCTAGCTAACTATAATGAGAAAGCTCTTAATGCTATCTTTGAGTGGGTTGACATGCATATTTTTAAACTTATTCAAAATAGTTCCACAGCTCAAGAAGCTTGGGATATTTTACAAAGGTTTTGTGAAGGTGATTCTAGTGTGCGTGAAAACAAACTTAGATGTCTTACTGGCAAATTTGAAAGGTTGAGAATGGGTGAAAGTGATACCATTTCCTCTTATTTTGAAAAATTGTTTGACATTGCTAATAAGTGTCAACTTTTAGGTGAACCTTTTACAAACAAACAATTGGTTTCAAAGGCTATTAGAACTCTCCCTGAGCGTTTTAATATTAAGGTTTCATCTATAGAAGAGGCTCACAATCTTTCTACTATGAACATCAATTCCTTAATGAGCATTTTAAAAAATTTTGAGTCAAACCTTGCTGAGCAAAGTGAAGCTTCTAAGGGCAAGAGTGTTGCTTTAAAAGTTCAATCCTCTAGTGGTTCAACTAATGAGGATGACGAAATTTTTGAGGAATTAGGTGAAGATGCCAGTGTTGCCTTACTTACCAGGAAATATAACTCAATGGTGAGAAAATTTAACAAAGAAAATGTGCAGGTAAAGGCTAAAGAGCAACAAGCCAAGGTGTACAATTCAATGCCCAAGAGGACATTTCCATCTACTCAGAAAGGAGGTCCCATAAGGAGAGCATCATCAGATCAATCCAGATCTGATCCAAAATACCTTGAATCAATCCAATGTCATGCTTGCTCTGGATGGGGTCATTACTCAAATGAGTGTGCTAACACTCTAAGGAAGATGGGAAAGAACCTATGGGTTTCTCTCAGTGACAATGAGGATGAGGAGACCAATCAATCTGAAGATTCAGATCAAACAGCAATGGTGGTCACAACCTGTGACTCGGATTGTCGTGTGATACCCCAGGTGATATCCAAAATGGGATAGCACCCGAGATATCATCCAACGGGTATACGATTTAAATTTGATAAATGCTTTGTTTGTTTTGTGGGTTACTGTTAACATGGATGCAGGTTGTTCACAAGATGAGAAGGAGTTCAGCAAGGATGAACTCATTTGTGGTCTTAAGAACCTTTGCAAAGAATTGGTGGATGAATGGAAGAAAGAGAACAAGAAGGTGATCTCACTATCCAAAGAGGTTCAAGATCTAACTGATGGCTTGACTAGATTGGAAGTTCAACTTACAAAGAAGGATGTGGAGCTGGACAAAGTCAAGAGCAAGCTTACTCTTGCCGAAACAACATTCAAGAAACTCAACACGAGTTCTACCAAGTTAGATGCAATTCTTGGGTTGTCTAAACCACTCAAGGCAGGTATGGGTTTTCAAGAGTCTTTGAATGCTATTACTTCTACTTTGTCTAATACAGAAGATAAGTTAATTTTTGTTAAAGAAAGAGATCATGTTGAACTTATATCTTCGATAAGTCTTCGACAAGGTAAAAATATGTAACTCTTGTTACTCTCTTGGACATTTGAAAAATGATTGTAAAACTCTCTTAAAGAAAGCTTGATCCAGTTCTGTGTGATACACGAAGTGCTACCTAGCATGTGAGGATATCCTTTGATCAGTCAGAAGAAAAATTATCAAAGTAGAAAAGTGTGGAAACCTAAGTCTAATTTGATATGTGATGTTGTATGCACTGCCCTAAAAACTAATGTTGAAGGTTCATGGTATTTTGATAGTGGTTGTTCTCGTCATATGGCTGGAACAAAAATGTTTTTAAAGGAATATGAATCTATTCAAGGTGGTAGTGTAACATATGGTGGTGGTGGCAAGAGTAATATAGTAGGAAAAGGTGTATTAAATGTACTGGATTTCTGCTTTGAAAAATGTTTTGCATGTTGATGGGTGGTAACTAATTTAATTAGTATTAGCCAACTTTGCGATGACAACCTTGAAGTAAAATTCAATAAAAACACTTGTGAAGTTTTTGATTGTACCAATAAGCGTGTTATGGTGGTACTAGGTCAAGTAATAAGCTGCTACCTTGTTGAGAATAAACAAGTGTGTCATTCTGTGAGGGTTGATGATGCTACCTTATGGCATCAAAAGTTGGGTCATGTCCATTTTCGTAACATTGTGAAACTCATTAATGCCGAAGCTATAAGAGGTATACCTAGTCCGGACATAAGTACGAAAATCATATGTGAAGATTGTTTAAAGGGTAAACAAACACGTGCTACCCGTAGTGCTACCCAACATAATGAGGAGTATATCTGCGGGACAACGCACTTTGTTTTCAATTAATGCATATGGATTTAATGGGTCAGTTGAGGTAGACAGTTTAGGAGGGAAGAAATATACGTTTGTAATAGTTGATGATTTTTCTAGATTTACTTGGGTATATTTTTTTAAAAGAAAAATCAGAAACTTTTGAAAAGTTTAAAGTCTTACATGCTAAAATCAAAAACATGTTTTCTGCTCTTATCATGCGAATAAGGTCTGATCATGGAACGGAGTTTGATAATTCATTGTTCTTTACTTTTTGTAAATTAAAAGGAATTAAACATGAGTTTTCTGCTCCTAAAACACCTCAACAAAATGGGGTGGCTGAAAGGAAAAATAGGACCTTACTTGAGATGGCACGTGTGATGTTGTTTTCAAAAAGAATTTCAAAGAGATTTTGGGCCGAGGCCTTAAACACAGCGTGCCACACGGCCAATAGGGTTTTTCTAAGACCTGGTACTAGAATGACTCCTTATGAAATTTTGAATGGTAGGATACCAAAGGTTCATTATTTTCATACATTTGGGTGTATGTGTTATGTTCTAAATGATCGGGATTACTTAGCTAAATTTGACTCTAAAAGTGATAAGGCTATATTTCTTGGGTATGCTCAGGACGGTCGAGCATATAGGGTCTATAACCTTAGGTTAAAAACCATTCGGGAATCAATTAACGTTGTTTTTGATGATTTAGCAAGTGTTACGGGTGAGGGAGTACAGGAATCACCATTCTTATTCTTTGGAAGAACTGGAGGATCAAAATCAGGTAAAAGATACCCCAGTCTTTGGCCCAAAGTGTTGCAGCGATGGGATAGCATCTCCGGTATCACCCAAGACCAATCCGGCAACTGAAAAGGATGAACAGTCGAGATGATGATCATGTGCATGAAGACTTGAGAAGGGATCCACCGGCTAGGATCGAAGAGACCATCCTTCCTCTCAAATTATTGGAGAAGCTAGTGAGGGGGTACAAACAAGGAACAAAGGACATTTTAGTGACCGTGAAATGGCAAGGTATGTGCGTATGTCCCCCACATCCCACAAGGTAAAATATTCTGTTTTGTCTCTTCTTTAGAACCCAAAAATATTTACGAAGCTTTAAAAGATAATTTTTGGATACAAGCCATGCAAGAGGAACTTGACCAATTTGCTCGTAATGAAGTTTGGTGTTTAGTACCACGTCCTAGTAATACAAATGTTATTGGTACTAAATGGATTTTCAAAAACAAATCGGATGAGCAAGGAAATATTGTTAGGAACAAAGCTCGTCTCGTAGCACAAGGTTACACCCAAATTGAAGGTGTTGACTTTGATGAGACCTTTGCTCCCGTTGCTAGAATAGAATCCATAAGACTCCTCTTGGCTATAGCTTGTTTTCTAAAAATTACTTTGTTTCAAATGGATGTTAAAGCCGCCTTTTTAAATGGTTATTTAAAAGAAGAAGTTTTTGTTGAACAACCAAAAGGATTTGAAGATCCTAATCTACCAAACCATGTATATAGACTTGATAAAGCTTTATATGGCTTGAAACAAGCTCCACGTGCATGGTATGGTCGCTTAACCTCTTTCTTACTTGAATATGGATTCACAAGAGGTGAAGCGAGATAGGACCTTATTTATCCTAAGGCATGGCAAAGAAATAGTCATTGTTCAAATCTATGTTGATGACATAGTCTATGGCTCTACTTCTCAAACGTGTTTAAAAGATTTTGTAGAGGCTATGACATCAACATTTGAAATGAGCATGATTGGAGAGTTAACATTCTTTCTAGGCTTGCGGGTGAAACAATCAAATGAAGGAATATTCATTTCACAAAGCAAGTATGCAAAGAGCCTAGTAAACGGTTTGGGTTGGAAGGAGCAAAAAGTTCAAAAATCCCCATGTGTTCTTCCCTCAAACTTGGTAGAGATCAAGTAGGTGAGGATGTTGATCCTACTCTTTATCGTTCAATGATAGGTAGCCTTCTCTATCTCACTTCTAGTCGTCTGATATCATGTTCGGCGTGTGTGTTTGTGCACGTTATCAATCCAATCCTAAAGTCTCTCACCTTAATTCGTCAAAAGATAATTAAATATGTTTCAGAACAAGTGAATTAGGGATTTGGTTTAGTAAGGATACTAATACCAATTTGGTTGGCTTTAGTGACTCGGATTGGGCGGGGATATGGATGATAGGAAAAGTACTAGTGGGGGTGTTTTTACTTGGGCAACAATTTAGTTTCATGGTATAGTCGTAAACAAAATTGTGTTTCTCTCTCCACCAGTGAGTCGAGTATGTGGCGGTGGTAGTTGTTGTTCACAACTTATTTAGCTAAAACATATGTTAGATGACTATGGCCTAGAGAGTAATTCTTTGACTATGTCTTGTGATAACCCGAGTGCTATCAACATTTCAAAAAACCCGAGTTCAACATTCCCGTACCAAACACATTGACATACGTCATCATTTTCTTAGAGATATGGTAGATAAAGGCCTAATTAATATTGATCATATTGATACTAAGTATCAACTGGCTGACATCTTTACCAAGGCCTTAGACCACGAGAGATTTTCTAGTTTGAAAAGATCTCTTGGTCTTTGTAATCTCTGAGTCTGTTCGCCTGTGGTTATCACTTAGGGTAACACTTGTATATTAGTGTATTTTTTTTTATTTGGTTATTTACTTAAAAAAAAAAAAATACTTTATTATTTGTTTATTCTAGCTAGCTTAGTTCTAACAGTGGCACATGCTGACCTTTTTGTTATGGTAGGTTATTATTTAGGTTAGCACGTCTGATATCATTTCTCTTCATATGCTTAAAGTGACAAAGTCACTAATCTTTTCTTTTTGATAAATAAAAGGCAAAGACATTTTTTTCATACTTTTCTCTCGAGCTCGGGGCACGGTGTTCGCTGCAACGATGTACTCTTGCCAATGAGAAGGTATGAGGTGATTTATGCTAAGTATTAGGGACATGGAGTTCGCTACTACAGTGTACCCTACTTGAAAGGCATAGATCACTTGGTCTCTACACTTGAAATATAACTTGAAGCACGGAGCTCGTTACTACGTTGCTTTCTTGTTTAAAAAAGTGTATTGAGACGTGTTTAACAAGCAATGTACTTAAAAAATTATATATAGGCATATAATGCCTAAAGTGCATGAAAAATGCTCAGCTTGTTATGCCTCAAGTGTTTGAAACTGAAAAAATATTTATCAAGGGGTTTTATATCATATGTGTTATCCTACGTGTTGCCATCATTGCCTTAACACATTAGTGTGTGCTATATATAAGTTTTTTATTTTCGAAATATTGTTGATTAATTTCTCAAAATCTGAAAGTTTTTTTAATTAAAGAGTTTACGATTTTGAAAACGTCTTCAACAAGTTTCCTTTATTTTTTGATAAACTTAATTAAGTAACTAACCCATATTTATTTTTTTTTTGCTTATAATATTTTGGGCTGAGTTACAAATTATTTAGTTTACTTATTTTTTTTATTATTGTTTTACGTTTATACTTAAAAAAAATATATATATAATATTTTCTTTATTTTTTAAATTTTGCAACCGTGTTTATTATCCTTAAGTTGGTTAGGGTTTTAAAAACTTTGTGTGGTGAGGGTTTATTGTTAATGAGTGGATAGGGTTAAAGGTGATGGTTTTTAGGAGTTTAGATGGGATAGGGTTGTCTAATCAATTTAATTTTATGTTCCCTCACCGTCTCTCTCTCTTAATTTCCTAAATTTTCTCTAACTCTCCTATTATCTCTCTCTAACCGTTACTCCCTCTACCTCTTTAAACCCCCATTCCAGCGTCTTCTTCCCTTCTCAACCTAGGTCAAAAAATTCGTTCCAAAATTCCATCATATCTCCATGGCATCTCCATCCAAAGCTAGTACCGAACCTTCCCACACGGACCAAATGGACATCTCACCTAGCATTGCTCCTTCCGTGGCATCTCGCGTGGCCATGGAAACTTCCCCAATGATCACTCCAAGCTCTTCTCCACCAACAATGGCAATTGTTCCTACCTCTGGCCCCAATACCTCGTTTGATCAAGGCATTCCTAAAGTGACTCTCATCCCTGCCGAGCCAAAAAGGAAGAGGAAAGCCCCAACTGCCAAGCTGTCTCCCCAAATTGCAAAAAGGAGGTCTTCCAACCGCATTAGATCAATCAGGTCCAAGGCAAATTCAAATACCACCTCTGATCCGGTTGAAGTCTCAGAAAGCTCTATTGATGTGTCCTCACCCCATGTGAGTGACGAGAACTTTGAAGCAAACAAAGGAGCCTTCTGTGGACTCATTTGATGCTTGGGTAGATGGTGATGAAGAGGAGACCCTCTCAGATTATCAGAAAAAGAAGGCCAAGGGCAAATCTGTGAGTGCTACCAGAAGTGCTAGCAAGAAGAGGATATCATCTGAGGTAACACTTGCCCCCTCTTCTGTTCCTAAACATTCCTCTAGTGATAATTCTGGTGATGAGGTTACTCAAACTGAAGAGGATAAAGAGAAGCACATTGATGAGGGTCAGTTGGAAAAGGAAGGAGTGGTTCAGTTTTTAAAGGACAGGAATTTTATTAATGCTAATAATCATGCATCAGTTTTTGTTGAGAGTGTTATTCGCAATTTCTTTGCCAATTTGCATGCTCATTTGGATGATGAAGGGTCTGCTAAATATGGAAAAGTGTTTGTTAGGGGAAGAGTCTATTCTTTTACTCCTGCCATGATTAACAAAGTTTTAGGCCTCCCTAATGTAGATGATGAGAGCATTAGGGTCAATAGAGATGAAATGGTAAAATTGCTCACTCACAACAAACTGCAGTCTTGGCCTTTGAAAGAGAAACTTCATGCTTCTAGATTATCTTCTCTCTATTCTGTACTACACAAACTGTGCATCTTCAATTGGCTTCCTACAACTAATGAACCTATTGTGACTTTGGAGCATGCGAATGTGTTGTATAGATTGGGTAAAAATTTAAGGATTAACTTTGGAAGATTAGTGTTTAAACACTTAGCTTCATGGGGTAGACAAAAGGAAGTGAACATTAGCTTTTTCCCCTATCCTTCTCTAATCTTCAAAGTTTTGGTATTTCAATCCTTGCCCATTGAAGCCTCGATGTTTTTACCACCGAACCTCGAGTACTATACCGTTGATCAACAAGCGAAAAAGGGTAAAAGGTATACTAAAGATCTTCCTTGGAACAAATCGATGAATCAACCCCTGCTCCTCCCAGTGCTATCTCACGTGATACCCCAAGTGCTTCCGTGTGTTGCCCTCATACTTTTGCAGAGAACCGATGCCGCAAGTATTCGAACAACATGATAAATCTTTTGGGCAACTCTGGACCATCAATCCCAAAGGCTACGGTTCTCAAATTCCCGCACGAACCAAGTGCAATAGGAGAACTTGCCGAGGGATGGGCTAAGCTTAAGCGGGTAATGATGCTTTTATTGATGAAATTTCTTCCCAAACAGGGGAGGATCTGCCGCCGGAACTTCGGAGCCGGTGCTACTGCAGGTGCTACCACCGATCTTGGCCCAGTGATGGTGGAAGTGATAGGGAAGGAGATCAGGAGGAAGAAGAGGAGTTTGAAGAAGAAGAAAGCTGAACCTGAAGGTTGACAAACCTGAAGGTTGATGTTGCCACTATCATATGGGTGACTGTTTTTGTGGAGGTCCTACAAACAATGTTTTTATTTTGGTGATGGTGGTGGTCCTCTAAACAATTTACTTTTATTTTGTTTATTTTTGCTAAAACACTTTAGTTGGTTTGTTAATAACTTAATCTGCTAGGTTGTTTTTTGCTAGTTTTTGGATGATATTTGCTACAATGGTTATGGTTTTTAATGGTTACTTAGTTTATTTCGAAAACTTTTTAAAGTTTGAAATAAATTAGTTTATTTTGATAAATCATTGTTTAGGATTAGCTCCTTGATTAAGGGGGAGTTAATTTTTTGTGGAGATATTATTCTGTGTTCTATGCTCTGTACATTTGTATATAGACTAATCCTACAGGACAGCAGCACATTGAGTTTGGAAAGAAATATCCAACTAAGGGGGAGATTGTTAGTGTAATCTGCAGGTGATATCGCAGATGATTTCCCAGAAGTCCAATTATATAGTTGTATATTTCTTGTTTGTTATTTAATGGACTAACGTGCTAATATGGTCTGTATAGTCTATGGTTTATGGTTGTATTTCAGGGTGCAATAGCATCAAAGAAGGAGCTAGACACGTGTGGAAATTGGAAGAAAATAATTAATACATTTTATGTATTAATTCGTAATTTTGGCAAACAACAACAACACGTGTGTGGACTTTGTCAAAGGTTGTTCTTTGAGTTATAGAAAAAGTACAAGGATGATAAAGCAAGGGAGTACAAGGCGTGGAAGCATGGCTTGAGGATTCAACAACTCGGTTGCTACAAAATAGGAAGTGGGAGCTAGAATTGTGGAAACAAATTCACTCACTCTCCCTATACTTCCTCCACGTGCAAGACCAGCCCCAAGGCTGTTATTGAAGTAGCCTTCAAGTAATTGAAGACTATAAATAAGCTTGGAAGGTTTATTTGAAGATATGCCAATTATTTCATCACATTCACACCTTCGAAAAGCTTAGAGATAGAGTTCTTTGTTTGGTTCTTTTTAATCCTTTCTCCCTTGTAATTTCGCACTTGATTACTTTGGTATCAAGGTGTGTGAAGGCTAGGATAGGATTCCGTTCTTTATCTCTTGTTCCATAGAGCTCAAAATAGATATAGCTATAGGGAACTTTCGGCTTTGTAAATTCATTCATAGTGATTATAAAGTCTTGCCTAAGAGGCACTCTCAAGTTATATTTATATAACTTGAGAAAAACAATTTTGGTGTTTTATTCCGCTGCAAACTCTTTTACAAAATTGTTTTATTTTCGAAGTGTGTGTGTGTGCCATCCCAAGTGCTATCGTTGGTGCTGTTATCACCTTGGATATCACTTGTGATTCAAGCCGTGACAATTTCAAAATGTCTTTAATAATAAGATATGTGGATGTCGATTCAAAATCTGTTAATATTCAGGAATCCTTTTTGGGATATTTGGATGTGAAAGAAACAACAGGTCAAGGACTTTTTGATGTTTTACAAAGTGAATTGAAATTACTTGATCTTGATATTGATAATGTGTGAGGGCAAGGATATGATAATGGATCAAATATGAAAGGAAAACATCAAGGCGTGCAAAAAAAACTCTTAGACTTAAATCCTAGAGCATTTTATACACCTTGTGGTTGTCATAGTCTTAATTTAACATTATGTGATATGGCTAACACGTGTGGTAAAGCTAAAGATTTTTTTGGAACTATACAACGCATCTACACTATATTTGCGAATTCTACCAAGAGATGGGAGATTTTGAATGATAATGTAAAAGGATTGACCCTTAAATCATTGTCGACTACTCGTTGGGAGAGTCGTGTTGATAGTGTTAAAGCTATTAGATATCAAGTTTCCGATATAAGAGAAGCATTACTTCAAGTAAGCGAAAGTGATAATGATTCAAAAATAAGAAGTGAAGCTAAATCGTTAGCGAATAATGAACTTGGTGATTTTGAGTTTTTACTTGCTATAGTTATTTGGTATGAAATCTTGCTTGTAGTTAATTTGATTAGTAAACATTTACAATCCAAGGATATGCTAATTGATGTTGCCATTGAAAAGGTAAAGGGTCTAATTTCTTATTTTAAGGAGTATATAGAATCTGGTTTTGATAAAGCCCTTAAAATTGCCGAGGAAATTGCCATTGAAATGAATGTTGATCCAGTATTTCCTCAAAGACGAGAAATTAAAAGAAAAAGACATTTTGATGAGAATCCAAATGATGTACCTTCCATTGCCCAATCTTCAAAGGAATCATTTAGGATTAATTATTTCATATATATTGTTGATCAAGCTATTATATCACTTACTAAAAGGTTTGAACAATATGAATCATATGAAAAAAAAAAAAAATTGGTTTTTTATTTAATTCTAGCATGTTGCACTCTTTGGATGATATGAGTTTAAGGTCTTATTGTGATAATCTTGAGGTTGCACTTAAAAAAGATGATCAATTTGATATTATTGGAAATGATTTATATGTGGAGTTAAAGTTACTTCAAAATTTCTTGCCTAAGGAAAACATGGGACCTATTGATATTTTGAAATTTCTAAAACGTTTAGATTGTTTTCCTAATGCAATTATTGCATATAGAATTTTGTTGACTATACCTTGTGTTGCATCTGCAGAAGAAGTTTTTCCAAGTTGAAGTTGTTGAAGACGTACATGCGTTCCACAATGACTCAAGAGAGACTCAATGGATTAGCTATGATCGCAATTGAGAACGAGCTTTTAGAGAAAATTGACTACGAAGATCTTATTGAAGATTTTGCTTCAAAAAATGTTAGAAGAATGACACGATTTAAGTGAAGAAAGGACTTCAAATTATGGTTAGTACTAATTTTTATTTTTATTGTAGAAGTGAAATTTAATATTAAAAAAAGGCCCATTTTCTTTGTTTGCACCGGGGCCTCAAAATCTTAGGGGCGGCCCTGAGTTAGGGATTGGGTGGCTCTTTGGCGGAAGCAATTTAGGGTTATGCCGCAAATATTGGCGGAGAATAGACCATTATGGATCATATTGTTCTGATACCATACCATGATAGAATATGGAGAACACAAAATATATTATCTATTATTTCTATCTCAAATTTTACATAATCTAGAAAACTCGTATTTATACACAAAGCATATGAGTCCAAATTCTATTAGAATTCTAACTAATCTCTTTATTTTCAGACACAATAGGTGAATTTGAATTAATGATCGACTCTAGTTGCACAAAAATGAGACCACAGATCCAGAGAAACATCAGTTTATTGTATTGAAATAACGTATACACCTTTGAAGCCCTGCATATAATTACAACAAATGTTGAAACACACACACACCCACACACGCGCGACTCGTTCGGTCTCAGGCTGCTTTCATATCTTTGGATTTTGATTTGGCAGAATTAGCCTTGGCCTCAGCAGCAGCGGCTTTCACTAGAGTCGTAGGCCTAATAACACTCTTGGGATTGAGAGCTTTTCTTATCTTGTACACAGCCCAAGCTGTCCCTATAGCATGTCCCGCAGCACTCATCCCATCATGAGTCACCTCTCCGGCTTGTTCTCCATATCTGCACATAACAATCCCAATAATATCCTAAGTCAAAAGAATCCCGAGAAAAAGTAAAACCACTAAAACAGATGTCCTAGTACTACCTCCGTCTTTGGACATTCATTTTGGGACGTTAAGTCAGATATTTACCTCTGCGAGACAAGTCCTGTTGTCACAACTGAAGTAGTTGACATTACGTTCCTCCCAGCAACTTCAACAGCATCAAACACCTTATCTGTTTGGCAACGCCGAAATGGAAAATGATAAGAAGAAGATTTATCACGACTGTATAATGATAATTGGGTATTTAGTTGTTCTAGTCTATGCTACCTCAAGCAGAAACAAGGGTTAGATCAATTAATTGGAAATTGAGAAAGAGAGAGGACATACTGAAGCCATCGAGGGAAGCGAGAACAATTTCCCCAGGAAGAAGGTTGAAGAATTTCTTGCCAACGCCTCTGTTTACGATTGAACTTGTGAAGAATCCGGATACTTTCACAACTCCTGAAAGTATTCCCGTCGCCACATTCTCTGTCATCTTTGTCAATTTCTTGACCCTGAAAATAGAGTCTTCATCAGCTCATAAATGCATACCAAAATAAAATAGAACAAGACGGATATGTTATTCATTGAGCTTGTAACAAAAAATGACACTCTATATCAGTATGCTCATCAATTTACGGAAAAAATATCCCTAGATGAGGATTATTTTCTAGTAAAGTTACTACAGCCAACTATAACTATCATGTTCTTATTTGTATTTGCAAGGGCATATCGCGGTCAGTAAGGGCATATTACAGCTAATTGCAGAATTAACATAATAGTCGGAACTTAGAGTTCTCGACTTGAATCGAGCGCAGACAAATTAACAGCAATAACAAAATTTACGAAACAGATCAAGATTATACCTTTTCATTCTCCTCAAAGCTTGGGGACTAATATCCGAACACGAACCCGAACCCACCCGCTTCTTCAAAACCTCATTCCCCCATCTCAACCCATCCACAGTCACATCCCCACACCACAATATTCCCCTAATCACCTGTCCTGACCCGGCTGCAATCATCTTAGCAACACTCCCACTATAATCCTCCACATTTGGAGCCAATGTAGTCCAGTATGCCGCCGACATCTTCTTCGCCAGCTCCTTTTTATCGCCTCCTTTCCCCATCTCCGCCGGAGACACCTCTGGCGCCCTCCCCGCCGTCTCTCCCTCCACCTTTTTCACTGAAAAAGCACTGTACTGTTCCAACACCGTATCCAAATCCTTCAACAAATTCTCCTGCCCTTTCGACGCAATCGTCAACCCATAATTCAACAAATTATCCGACTGAAATCCACCGGCGGTGTCAGCTTCACCATACTCCGGCGGGACTCGGAGGGTAAAAAAGTAATGCGACTCATCAAGCTTCACCGCAGCTTCATCCCTGGCCAACGGCCACTGAATTTCGTCGCCGACGCGAGCTAGAACGGCTACGACGGTGTCGTTTTGCCATAGCCGAACTATAATCAAATCCCCACAAGCAAGCTCGATGCTTTTTTGCTTGTCGATTAAATGAACTATGGCGCCGGAAATTCTAACAAGAACATCTTCAGAAGATTCAAACGTAGCAGGCGGATTCGAATTGCTGGAGGTTTCATCGGGAAACAAATTTGGAGCAAGATCGTTAATTTCAATAGTGGGGTATAAAGATGATGGTTTTGCAGATGGGTTTGAGCGGAAAGGGGAATCGGAATCTGGGTTTGACATGATGATTTGTGGGTAAAGAAGATGGGGGGGTTTAGGGTTTTGAAACGATGACGATGACATTGTTTCGTTCCCGGTCAAATTGAAAGCGATTATAGACGGAGATGGGAGAAAGGAAAATGTACGATTTTGCAATAGATTGTAAGATTTTGGGGGTTATTTTAAAAAGAGTTGAAGCTTAGGGCTGAAGAAAAAAAGGGAGGGAAAGGGAGTTTGCCAGTGGCGCGACGCGGAGATGCCGTGTGATAAAAATTCTAATTTATAATGAAACTTGTTATAAACTATTTCTTTCTTAATTATTAAGAAAGCGTAAATGTTGTGAGTATAAAAATTAAAATCAAAAAGAGAAAATTGATAAATAACGGTAAATGAGATGTTATTGTGAGTTTAGCAAGTCGTTTGCATTTTCTATTTTAGAAATAAAACAAACTACGAATTTTATTTTGCGACAAAAGAAAAAGGAAATTGAAAAAATTAGTTTGGGACCAAAGGAATATTATGGATAAAATATTACTCCCTCCTTCCCAATCTAAATGTTCAAAAATGAGTTTGACGCGGGAATTAAGGAAAGTGAGGTAGGAAAGAGAAAAAGTGAGATAGGAAAGAGAAAAAGTTTAAATGTTGTGAGTATGAAAAATTAAATAGGAGAGAGAATGAGTGGGATGAATAGTTAGGAAAGAGAATGTTGTGAGTGTAAAAGTAAAGTAGGAGAGAGAATGAGTGGGTGGAATAGTGAAAAAAACTTTTCTTTTTTGAAAATGAGACATTTTAAATGAAACGCTCAAAATGAAAAGTTTGGACATTTAGATTGAGACGGAGGGAGTATTGAGTAAACTAATATTGGAGCAAGTGAAGAAGTTTAATTTGACATTCTATTCATTAAGTTACAATAATAATTATTTTTAAATAAATGATGAATGACACTTATTCTAAAAGGAATTTGAATTTGATTCATAAGTTCCTTTTTTGAAGTGAATCAAGTTTTCTCAAATTTTTCATTAAATTAAATGTTTCATAAATTTTTATACAGTATTATATTATACTGTAAGCAATATGCAGTATTTAAAAATTATGATACAGCATTATCAATACAGCCTCCTGTAATCACAGTCGCTCGTCGTCGACGCTGCCGATCGCCGGAAAGTCACCAGAAATCGATCGCCAATCGTCGAAAAATCGGTCACCAGTATCTAGAAATCAATCGCCGGTCTCCACCTGAAGCTGTAATATACTCTCTCCGTCCCGGTAATTGCTTCACCCTTTTGGGGTGGGCACGCAAATTAAGGAAATTGGTGAGTGGAGAAAATGTTGTGAGTGTAATAATAAAATAGGAGAGAGAATGAGTGGAGGAAATAGTAAATTTGAAAAATGTTGCTAGTGTAATAGTAAAATAGGAGAGAAAATGAGTGGGTGGAATAGTAAAGATTTTTTGCCATTTTAAAAAAGGTGAAGCTTTAAACGGGACACCCGTTTTGACAAAAAGTGAAATTATTAATGGAAGGAGGGAGTATTCAGCATACAGTATTACCCATTATCATGATACTCTTTTAAAACTTGTGGGACATTCTCTCTTTGAAACAAATCACTTTCACTCAAATTTTTCATTAAATTAAATGCTTTACAAGTTTTTATTAAGTAGTATATTATACTGAATTCAATATGCAATAGCTATTATGATACAACATTATCAATATTGGCTACTGCCACCATCGCCGCCAGAAAGCGGTCGCCGGTCTCCACCTGATGTGATGCAGTATTATTCACAGCATGATAATACAATATTGAAAAATAACTTATAGGATATTAAGATAATTTTTTAAAATTTATAAGGCATTCTCCCTATTTAAACCAGACTAGTTTAACTCCCGTGCGATGCACAGGCAGTTACTAACGAATAACTTATAGAAATTGAAATAAATACAAAAGAAAATAAAGATGTTTGTATACATTGTAAAACATTTATTTGAAAATTATAATCTCAATACAAATATCAGATTGAATGTGACTAAAATAAATCTAGTGTTACATTCATGCGATGCACGGGGAGTTATTGATAAAATGACTAAATGAGAGATATTTTTTTATAAAATGTGAAATCCAGCTTTAGAAGACAACATTGTCGGCGCAACTGTCGAAAGAGGAAGGAAGATCATCATTACATATCAATATATTTGGACCATCGGGTTAGTGAACATTTTTTAATGTGAAATATAATCGAAAACGACAACTAACATAGTATCGATTTATAAGGAGGTCAACAATGAATTTCTATTAACATTTGAATTTTATTAATAGTCATAGCATAAAAGGAATACAATAATACAAATACCTTGAAATTAAAAATATAGAATATATCGTACAATTTAAAATATATTTTTTGACAGAAATTAATGAGACATTAATCAGATGTAAATATAATATAAAAAATTAGTCATTAAACAAAGAAATAAACAGTATTTTGAATGTAAAAATTGTATAAATCTTAAGGCCATTTACCAAAAAGAACTTTTAAAAGATGGATATTAAAGAGGGAAAAAACAACCCAAAGAAGCTGATTGTTACAACAAAACTCCCTGAATATCACAAAAAAACGCTTTTGTTTTTAAATGTTAATTTTAATTTTTTTAATTTTAATTTTTAAATTTAAATTTTAATTTTAAATTTGTAATTATTAATTCTTACTTCTTAATTTTAAATTTTCAGATTTTATATTTTAATTGAATTTGGATTAATTAGTATTATTATTTTTAAATGTTAAAGAAATCAGATAAAAAAATCGGAAATCCAATCGCCCAATGAACGGACACAAAGTGTCCCATTTAAATAAAAAAAAATCACCTTCATAGACGCGCTTCTGTACGCGCGTGTATGACACGCGCCACTTTTCAGACAAAAATATATAATTAAAATACCAATTTATACTATCTTTATTTCTTATAATATTGACATACACTTCAATCAAAATTTTAAAAATGATGGCCATCTTTCCCAATATTCGTCTTTATAAATACACAATTTTTTAGAAGAATTGGAACATTGAAAATTTTATTAATACTTTATTTACTATGCTAATTTTTTTAAAAAAAAATTAAATAAATTGTCTGATATACCGAACTAAAATAAACACAATAACCATATTACCCCATCCAACTTATTAAATAAAAAATTAAATAGATTGTGAAACACATCTTTAAAAGACAACATTATTCGGACCATCGGGATTGTGAACGCTCGTTAATGCGAAATATAATTGACAACGTCAAATGACACAGTATAGATATAAAAGGAGGCCAATAATGAATAAATATTGACCTTTGACTTTTATTAATCGGCATAGCATAAAAGGAAAACAATAATGCAAATATCTTGAATTGAAAAAAATAAGAGAATAAAATTATAAGAAGAAAAAAATCAAATAGAAATAAAGAAAACATCAAATGGAAAATATATTATCGTACAATTCTGAAGTATTTATTTTTGATAAAAATAAAATAGAAAACACAAACATGTTTTATTACATACGAAATAAGTTATTGAAATCAGTAAAAAAAGATAAATAGTGGATAAAGAGAATTAAATGAAAAAAGTTTCCCCAAACACTACACTCACTCATCAAATCCGACCCCATTCCACTTATTAAATAGAAACTAAAACCCACATTTATCACATTCCGCCCTATATATATATATATATATATATATATATATATATATATATATATATATATATTTACTATGGTTCAAAGATTTTTTTTTAAAAACAAAATTAAATAAATTGTTTGATATATCAAACAAATAAACACAATAATCATATTACCCCATCTCACTTATTAAATAGAAATCAAAACCCACATTCATCACAATCCCCCATATATATAGATATAAATTATTATTATATTAAATAACCATATACTCCCTCCGTCCCATTAATAACTTCACCAATTACCCTAAATGGCGTCCCGTTAGAAGCTTCACCTTTCTTTTATTGGCAAATAATCTGTAATATTTTCTCCACTCTTTATCTCTCCTATTTCACTATTACACTCACAACACTTTTCAAATTTACTATTCTCTCCACTCATTCTATCTCCTAATTTACTATTACACTCACAATATTTTCACCACCTTTAATTTGCATGTCGGGTTTTAAAATGGTGAACTTATTATTGGGACGGAGGGAGTATACTTTATAAATACACAATTGTTTTGTTTATAAAAATTCAACACCATTCCAACTCATCATCCTATATCCCACCACTTTTATTTTATTTTATATTGTTCATTTTTATGCTCAGTAAAAATATTATTATTATTATTATTATTATCATTTATAATTAGAAATTAATACTTCAGACTTATTTAATTTTTACTAAAAAGATATTGAAAAAAAAATCGAAAATTAACAAAAGATAATTAAGAAATTTAAATTTAAAAAAGAGGAATTTTTTCTCTATCCAAATCAAATGAAAGAAGTCTCTATTGAAAGAGAAAAAAAATTCCTCTTTTTTAAATATAAATTTGTTAATTATCCTTTAACTAATTTAACTAAAAAGAAATTAAAAAATTAGTAAAGGATAATTAATAAATTTATATTTAAAAAATAGGAATATTTTCATATTTTCAAATCAAATGAAAGAAGTCTCTATTTAAAGAGAAATTTTTTTATTAATTTTGGTGTAATTAACAAAGAAATTGAAAAAAAGAGGAATATTTTTCTTTGTCCAAATAAAATGAAAGAAGTCTCTATTTAAAGAGAAAAAAAAATTATGAATTTTGGTGAAAAAAATAAAAAAAATTTGATCAGTAAAAATATTATTATTATTATTATCATTTATAATTAGAAATTAATACTTCAGACTTATTTAATTTTTACTAAAAAGATATTGAAAAAAAAATCGAAAATTAACAAAAGATAATTAATAAATTAAAATTAAAAAAAGAGGAATTTTTTTCTCTATCCAAATCAAATAAAAGAAGTCTCTATTGAAAGAGAAAAAAAAATCTTCTTTTTTAAATATAAATTTGTTAATTATCCTCTAACTAATTTTAAATAAAAAGAAATTAAAAAATTAGTAAAGGATAATTAATAAATTTATATTTAAAAAATAGAAATATTTTCATATTTTCAAATCTAATGAAAGAAGTCTATATTTAAAGAGAAAATTTTTATATTAATTTTGGTGTAATTAACAAAGTTAAATTGAAAAAAAGAGGAATATTTTTCTTTGTCCAAATAAAATGAAAGAAGTCTCTATTTAAAGAGAAAAAAAAATTATGAATTTTGGTGAAAATAAAAAAAAAAATAAATAAATTTTATATATAATATTTGAGGCCAAAGAAAAGGGTGAATTTTTAATTTTTTGAAATCCATCCAGCCAATCACGTGTTGACACCTGGAATTTAAAAAAAAAAAAAAAAAAAACTTCGCAGGCATGACGCGCCATTGTCTGGGCGTGAACTCCACTCGCCACGAAAATGTCCAAAATGCCCTCCTCTATATTGGCGACACGTGTTCTGAACGGTTTTAAAAAAAAAAAAAAAAAAAAATTTCGATCAATCACTGTGTGCCACGTCTCATTTCAGCCCTTTTTTTGCTAGATTGCCACCGCATGAAATGTCTAAAATACCCCTCAATGGCAAACAATTTACCACTATCTTGTTATTATATATTGATAGATGAGATATTAGTTGGATCCACTTGTTGTTTAGTGATAGTGGATATGTATTTGAGTTTATAAATGGAGAATTAAAATAGTGCTAGTTCTAGCGTTAGTGATTCAGATTATATAAGTGGTGGTCTTAAAAAATGATATTTCATTTATTTTCTTAGTGTTAGTTAAAAAGTGTCGGTTGTAATTTTAAAAAGTGTTGATAGGTTTCGATTATTTACAAAATATTATCGCGCGATTTTTAAAGAAGTTTCAGTTACTAATCGAAATTTCACCGCGCATTTTAAAACGAATTTCACTTACTTATAAAAATGTCACTATGCATTTTGAGAATACGTTTTTCTAAGTGTAGAAAAAAAAATTCTTATATTATATTTTTTATGAACAGATTAATTTAATTTTGTTGGTAAAATAAGAGTAAATGAAAAGACGATTAAGCCATCATATTCACTTGATTATTTTAGGGGTCATTTGTTTCATGGGAAATATACTATCTTAGTCATCATTTTCATATGACTATTTTAGGGGTCATTTGTTTCAAGTTGTGCTAGGGTAATTAATAAGCCTATTATATTTTTAAATTGTCATTGAACCATTTTAATTTTTACAATATTTCAAATATGTTCACACAATCAAAAAAAAAATTGTTTAAAATGTAATGAATGTTAGCTATGTGACCTCACATGAATAACCTTCATTATATTTTGTAACATTTCATTATTTTTAAAGAATCATTTTTAGAGCACCTACAATGGTGACAAAATGCTCGGTCATAGCTGAGGTGGAGCAGTTGACACTCCACAACGGTGACCAAGGAAGTGGGCATAGATGGATGACCATTTTATTTTTTGGCCTGCCAAATGACCAAATGACCAAAGGTCATCAAAATCATTTGGGTCCTTCCTCATCAAAATATTAATATTAATATTAATATTAATATTATATTAATATATTAATATTAATATTAATATTAATAAAAATATTTAACTAATAATTAAAATATATAGATTATTTATCATATATAATTTGTGTCACCATTGTTGATAAAATAGGATGGAGTTATGGTTAATGATGACCGATGACGTGAAGCTGATGTGGAGGAGAGGGAGTAACCATGCCCCGATCACCACTGCGGATGCTCTTACCACCACCACCACCTTCATTACCGCCACTCGCATCACCACCAATGTGATCTCACGTGATTAAACTTTGTTAGTTCTTGTCTATAGTACAATCTTAAACAGGAAAGGAGTGTTAATTGACGCCTACATTTTTGAAATTTGCCATTGAGACCCTTCTAATTTTTTTTAGAAAACATAATTTTGAAACTCCACTAGAATTTCAAAGGACTCCCCTAAATTTGAGGGTAAAAAAAAAAAAGAAGGATTGTGATATGAAATAAAAACCATTAAACTTCCAACAATGCACCTTTGATTCATTTTCGATACAAGCCTAGAGTGCAAACTAACAGTACTTACTACAGCTGTAGCTGTGCATGACCAGTGGTAAAGGCACATGAATGCCATGGGGCCGTTCGATCCCCCTTCAATTTTAAATTTTAGTTCGTGTCAATTTTAATACCTTCTATTTTCTTAAAAATGACATTTTACAACTAAAAATAATGATTTCATGCTACATTTTGACTCTTATAATTTTGAGAAAAAAAAATTTACACTAATTTATTTTTTACCCCATTATATATATACTACTGATGCTGCAGGAAATGTGCTTATCAATCTTCCTCCACGTGGCAGGACTGATCACCTGGCTTCTTGACCTGAAAACAGAACCCACGACTAGCCGGATGTGTCTCCGGCGAAGACGCTCGGGCGTGAGAGTAAGATAACAGTTGTATAAAGCTCAAAATGTATTGAATGATGAACTCAGAATACAAAATGGCAGTTACCTTTCACCGTTTGGTAGTGATGAAGTATTTATAGGCAAGAGTGATGTATTTTTGGGGAGGCGACATGTCCTCCGAGATTATAGCGGCAGTTACTTGGACGTGGGAACATGTCTATAACGGTCCCTGATTTATAGGGATGTGGTTATGAGGATTGTTCAACCAAATAAGCCGGCAAGTGTTAAGTCGTCACTTGTCGATTTAGGTCGAGGTCGCCACTCGTGGAATGGTCGACCTGACTGTCGGGTAGAGCATGGTTCGTACCCGAATTGTGATATGGATCATGAGATCGGACTAAGTCAGGTCGGGACCTGATAGGTCGGACCATGGACTTAGTCGACTGATGTCTGGGATGGGCTTTGGGCCTTGTTACGATTGGGCCGGCCTTATTGGGAACTTGGAGACCAAGGCATGCCGTAATTGGACTTTACTCGTTTGGCCCAACTCGACACTTTTGGTATGTTCGGTGGCCCCAACTTTCGAGTTGACTTCGTCGACTTGGAAGTTAAGAAGATTTCTTTGACGAAAATTGCTTTACTCGCAGGTCGATGCTAGTCTTTGAAGTAAGTCGACCATGATGACGTGGCAACATCCTGATCGTTGGCGATGAACGGTTGGAGATGAAGGAGCGCCGGTTTTAGTAATGATTGCAATTCGACTCTTGAAACTCCTTCTCGGAAACCGCTTGCTTTTTTAATTTTGGAAAATTAATTTCTATTTTCTTTTCCCCTTCCAAATTTAGGAAAATAGAAATACTCGAGTCTTTCTTTCCAATTCGAATTCTTACCGTTTTCAAACTCCTCTTCTCCGTGACAATCACGGAATTGCGGTAGAACTTAAACTCGGTTCTCGGCCGGCAACGAACTCCCTTTCTTCAATCAATTAAGGTATTTCCCTTGTATATTTGTTTTAGGGCTTTAATTTACGCTTTGTGTTCAATTCCGCCATGGCTAGGACCTTTAGTAGTGAACCGGGAGCTTGGTATGGCTCTTTGCACCGTTAACCGTAGGGCATGCAAGAATGTGAACGGTGAGTGGAGAGTGATGTCCTTAGATGAGTGTGCCTCCATTTTGACTAGTTGGTTGAATTACACTGAGATAGGGCTGCCCATTGTAGGAGAAATTGAGAATGTGGTGATTGACGACTCAACTGTTGTCGCTTTTCATTTATTCCATGAACTGCTTGACCATATCACCTTGTTTTATGTTAGGGATGTCCACCAACCTTCTTTCCTTAGAAACAGAATAGGTTTTCCAGGGGAGTTTAGGTCGCCCTTAGGTAGGTCGACTGAATGTGATCATAGGGTGACTCCCTGTTTCTCCTTCTTCTTGTACGAGATATGACAACTCAGGAAGGAAATGCTGCTTCGACCTCTTCTGGCCCCCGAATTGTGGATGCATTTGGCTCCTCCGTTGTACCGGGGAAGAACGAGAGAGGATATATACCCAGTAGGCCTCTTCGAGGAAAGAAAAACATGGAGTCCTGATACAACATGGTTTATGATTTATGTGAAGTAAGTAGATTGGATTATAGGATAACCATCCTTAGTAAGGCGGACTTTATGGCCAAGTTCCGTACCAGCTTCACTACTGATGCCACTAGGGTGGCTTTCTTTTATGGACAGTTTGAGGCGGGGTTGAGGTTGCCCTTAGATCCCTTTATCAATGAGTTTCTGGAGTGCGTGGATGCTCTTCCCCTTCGGCTGGGGCCAACACTTGCAGCAGTACTAGTGTGCTTTGCCATGGTATGTAGGTTTCTAGGCCATGAACCTTGCATGAGAGTCTTCAAGGAATTTTTCGCTCCAAAGCTCGACAAGGCGGATTGGGGGATTAGTACTCCTTCCAAACCCAATTCTCCAAAATTGTTTGCCAACCTTCCCAACAAGCATAGCAATTGGAATTCCTATGTGGTAGTTGTAGAGAGTAGGTGGGATGGGAGTTCCCCTTGCCAAATAGCGAGTCCGACACCATTGACGAGGAAAACTACGGGAGCCTCCATGGCACCAAACCTTGTATAGGAAGTTGTGCGTGTTGGTCGCGAAAGGGCCCATTAGCCGGGAGGTGTTAGGGACGACCAAGTATAACTACATCCAGCCGGGATGATGCACGGTGATGGAGTGGTAGAACCCCTTGTTCTCGTATTGAGAGGCCGGGTATATCCTGGATCGGGTTACTCACTCCTTAGGTAGGTTGAAGGAGAAGCTGTCAATTTTGTCGAAGAATGAAAATTACTTGCAAAGACCACGGAGAGCATGTTGGGTGGTAAGGATTTACTTGACACCGCATTCATTAGCTCGTCCATTGTTATCTTGCATAAGTAACTTATCATTGGCACATAGTGTTATTTTTAGCCGCATATACAACTCTTAGATCGTCCGTTGTACGCTTCGTATGTAGAACTTAGTTAATTCGTACATAGAACTATTTCGAATGCAACTCTTTATCAAATTGCCTCGCTCGTATGTAGAGTTATTCAATTCGTACATAGAAGCTGCTTTGAATTGTATCAATTACCTCGTCAATGGTTTACTCGTAGAAGCTGTTTTGAATTGCCGAGCTAACACTTGATTTGATGTCGTGTAGTTTTAACTCCCGAACAAGAAGCGAATATGGTGCGTATTGTTGGGGTTTCGATAAGAGGAAAGCCAAGAGGGCTCATGGGGCCGCCAATGCTAAGGCGAGCGAGAGAGAGAGAAAGTTTGCTACTAGGAACAATTTGCTCCCGAAGGATGTCATGGAATGATCCCAATGGAAGAGGTCGAGCCGGAAGACCCTTTGCTAAGCGGCACCCAATCCAATGATGCCAATGAAGGAGGTGATGATTCCCAGCGGGTCGGTCGGGGCAAGTCGAGCTCCGACCCAAATCAAGACGCCAATATGGAGACCTCTGAGAGCTGGGATGGCGGGGGCTAGCCCTTTGCCGGTCGTCAACGTTGATGAAGATGATATGGAGGAAGATGAGGACGATCGTCCTATAAGTTCGAAGAAGAGGTCCCGATGCGAGAAGGGAAAGTCTGTGTCTTCGAGTCAATTGCCTCCACGGCCTTCCCTCCTCCCGGTAAGGAGTCTCTGGATGAAAAGATGAAGAGGCTGAGTGATGTTCCTCCGCTGGAAGGGTTTAACAGCTTGAGCCGTCGCTATCCCGACATGAGCCTGGGCCAAGTGATTGTTAGGAGGGCAATAGATGTCGACCTCCTAGCTTACTTCGGCCGATAAGGGGATCACCCCGAGGAATTTTTACGCTCGTTGCGGGATGGCTCATAGTGAGGTAACTTGTCATTTTCTCTTTCATTGTAGTTGCTTATCCCACTTACTCGATCCACTCAAATTACGAGCTAACACTTCTTCTCGTTTCTTTGAAATGCGAGAATCTTACAATGATTGAGCAAGCCAAGAGCTCTTGGAGGGCCTCCATCGAGAGGGAGAGACAAGCCCTTCGTGCTTATTTCAAAAAGGCTCAAGAGCTTGCGGAATGGAAAGAGAAGTATAACGACTTGGACAATTCATGTGAAGCCAACGAAGCGGTGAAGACCAAGGCTTTGTCCGACCTTGAGGCTGCAGAGTCCAAACTCAAGGAAGTGGAGGCTGAGAGGGATGCTGAGAAGAAAGAACTGGGGAAGGCCAAGACTGAGCTGGCCACTATTAACAAACTTCTAAAGGAGAAGGATGCCTTCTTGCTCGAGTTGCATGAACAGCATCGACTTGAGAGAGAGAAAAGTCAGGAAGACCACAAGGCTGCTGTTGAGAAAGCGCGAGGATGCCTCTGAAGCCGCGGTTGAGAAGTTGAGCGGGGGATGAGTACTATGATGCCATAGTGTCTAAGGCCCAAGATTTTCTTGAGGTCGGCAAAAGACACATGGCCCGTCGTGCGCTTGTAGATCCAACGGCTACGGTTACCATTGAGCAATTAGCTCGTTGGTTTACTGAGTCCCAATATGATATGGCAGCTCGTGGTGGTCACTCGCTCGTTCCTTACCTTGAAAACGATCTAGCCTTCATTGCCCAAGAGGATGAGGAGGATCACTGCGAGAAGTGGGAAGCTCCCCCTGTCCTTGATAGAAATTTTGATGTGGTCTTGGCGGAACTTGACGATGCTGAAGCCATGGAGACAGTAGATGAACAAGTTTATTCAGAGTCGGGTAAACCTTTAGACCCTCAGCAACAAGGAGATGAAGAGGGTCGAGCTGCTACTGACGACCAAGCTGATGTCGGCCAGAACTCCTGAGTTGTTTAGTTGAATTTGTAAGGAACAAGTTCCAAACAATATTTTTGTTTTTTGCTCTAACATTATCCGAATGCCTTGGCCCAGTTTTTTGGGAGGCAAAATATTTTTGTAAGTTAATTTTGTCTAAGTCTTAGCCCGTTTTGGGAGACTTTTCTCTATCATAGCTGACTTTTGTTTTCAGAATGTTGTATGTTTTTCATTCTATATTGTATGTCGAGCTAGATATAGATAATATAAATGAGTCGACTTGAGCCTAGAGGCGACTTGATCTTGTTGGTTTAGTCGACCTCGGACTTGGTTAACTTTTAGTGAACGAGGTTGACCATGAGTCGAACCTGTTCATACCATTTGAACTGATTAAGAATCGAGTTAGTTAGAACGAAGCTGACTAAGAGTCGAGCTTGTTAAGTGAACAAAGCTGATTAAGAATCGAGCTTGTTAGAACGAAGCTGACTGAGAGTCGAGCTTGTTAGGGTGAAGCTGACTAAGAGTCGAGCTAAGATGAACTGACTACGAGTCGAGCTCGGATGAACTGACTAAGAGTCGAGCTCGTTAGAACGAAGTCGACTAAGAGTCGGACTTGTTAAATAAACAAAGCTGATTAAGAATCGAGCTTGTTAGAACGAAGCTGACTAAGAGTCGAGCTTGTTGATATTAATGCAACACTATGTTTGATCGAATAAACTGCTCTTTTCATTGAAGTAGGAATCATGCTTACATCAATTCGAAACTAGCTTTAACACAAACTTGAACTTTGAAATTGAAAACTAGAAGTAGTATTTGATGAGGTGAGTAGCATGCCAAGGATGTTTCAACTCGTCACCTCCAGGATGAGCTATCATGTAGGTCCCTTCCTTGACGACTCGAGTGACTATATAGGGACCTTCCCAGTTAGGAGATAGCTTGTTCTGCTGGGTCCTTCTACCCGTTGCCTCAATCTTTCTCAATACGTAATCTCCAACTTGGAAAGACCTTGCCTTGACCTTCTTGTCGTGATAACTTTTGGTCATTTGCTTGTAATTGACCATTCGGAGGTAGAGGCTGTTTCTCGCTTCTCGTCGATCGAGGTCCAAGTCGATCAACTTTGTTGGTGTCGTTCGCTCTTGCTCAAAGAAGGTCACTCTAGCGGTAGGGAATCCGAGCTCGGCGGGTGCCATGGCCTCGACCCATATGTGAGAGCAAAAGGGGTTTCCCAGTAGGCCCCAGAGTGGTTGTACGAACCGCCCAAAGAGCAAGGGAGTTCGTCCAACCAATTGTTTCGTCGACCTACGAGCCCAGTCTTGAGCGAAGATAGAACAAGTTTATTTCTTGCTTCGGCTTGCCCATTTCCTTGAGGATAGGCGACGAGAAGATTTCCAATGTTTGATTCCAACTCGCTTCATCTCTCGCCGAAATTCCGGGAGAAGCTGTAAACCATTGTCGGACACTATAGCTCGAGGAAAACCAAACCGGCACCAAATGAAGTCATGAATAAAGTTGATAGCATTTTCCTCGTGATGCGAGCTAATGGTTTGGCCTCAACCCATTTAGTGAAGTAATCTATGGCGACGATCACATATTTGCGGTTTCCTCGGGGCGGGAGGGAAGGGTCCAATCGTGTCGACGCCCCACATGTCAAACGGCCAAGCTGCGATCACGGGAGTACGCTGCATTTGTAGGCACGTAGGGGAAGGTTGGCAAACCTTTGGCATTGATCACATTGCTGAACAAAGTTGTGAGTGTCGGCTCTCATGTGTGGCCGTAGTATCCCAAAGTGATTAACTTGTCGGCAAGAGTCCCGGCCCCGGGTGTCCACCACAAATTCCACTATGTACCTCGTATCAACAGGCGACCTCGAGGGTGGATACATTTTAGCAATGGTCGAGTATAAGATCTTCTGAATAGGTCGCCTCCTTGAATGACATACCTTGGAGCTTTCTTTTTGATAGCTCGAGCCTTCTTCTCGTCCTCTGGCAGCTCTCCATTCTCTAAATATGCCTTCATTTCCTCGATCCAACACTTCTCCTGAGCCCAATTCCTTGAGGGATCATCTATGCAATGAATTTTTACTCTTTCATAGGCTGGACTTTCGAGAAAGGAGATAGGTTCATCATGTGGCTCATCCGAAGTGGCTAACTTCGAGAGGAGGTCAGCTAGCTCATTGTCTTCTCGTCCAATTCTTTGGATCTCCCAGAATTCCAAATCTTTTATCAGTTCCTTCACCAGGTCGCAGTATTTAATCAGTGTGGCACTAAGTACCTCGTACTCGCCTCGACACAGTTGACTATCAGTTTGTGAATCACGGTAGGCCATGATCTTAGTCGCTCCAAAACACTTGGCGTATTCTATAGCCGCTATCAAAGCTTCATATTCGGCCCGGTTGTTGGAAGCATCAAACTTGAACCTTAGTGATTCCTCATACGCTTCTGATTACGGTTCAATTAGCACTATCCCAGCTCAGCTTTGCTATTCTTGGTCGCCGATCCGTCCGAATAGACCTTCCAACAATCGACGGGTAAGGCGATGGCGACACAGGACTCTAACTCCTTCCCTTAGCCTTTTCTTTTGGAGCTGTTGCTCGTCGTCTTCCTTGGTAAACGTAAGCTCGACCAAGAAGTCAGCTAGAGCTTGAGCCTTCAACGCCTTTCGAGGTCGATACTCAATGTCAAATTCAGTAAGGGCAATTGACCAATTGAGAAGTCGACCTGAACTCTCCGGCTTGTGAAGAATTTTTCTAAGGGGGGGCATTTGTAAGAACCACAATTGGATGAGCCAGAAAATAAGCTCGCAGCTTCCTTGAAGCCACGACTAGGGCATAAGCGACCTTCTCAGCATTGTAGTATCTGCTCTCCACATCTGATAAGGCCTTCTTTGATGTAATATACTGGTTTTTGAAGCCCTTCATCCTCTCTAATCAACACCGCTGCAACCGACTTGTCTCCCACGGACAAATATACAAATAGGGTCTCACCAGTGGTTGGGCTACTTAGCAAAGGTGGATTAGCGAGGTAATCCTTCAATTGTTGAAACGACGAATGACATTCGGTCGTCCACTCAAAATTTTTCGTCCCCCTCAATGCTTTGAAGAAGGGGAGAGACCTCTCTGCTGACTTTGATATGAAGCGACCAAGAGCCGCTACCCTTAGTTAAGTCGCTGCATCTCTTTGACACTGGTGGGAGCTTTCATGTCGACTAGCGCCTTGATTTTTTCTGGATTGGCTTCTATGCCTCTTTGAGATACCATAAATCCCAAGAACTTTCCAGCAGCTACACCAAATACACACTTGCTGGGGTTGAGCTTCATGTCGTTTGCTCTCAAATTGGCGAATGTCTCCTTTAGGTCGACTACGTGACCCCCGGTCTTAGTTTTAATGACCATGTCGTCAACGTAAGCCTCCATATTTCGACCAATTTGTGAGGCAAAGACCTTGTTCACCATTCTTTGATAGGTAGCTCCTGCATTTTTTAAGCCAAATGGCATCATGTTGTAGCAGTAAATGCCTCCAGCTGCTTGAAATGCCGTTTTCACAATGTCATCCTCGTGCATCTTTATCTGGTGGTATCCCGAGTAAGCATCCAGGAAACTGAGAGTAGAGTGGCCAGCGATGGAATCAACAAGCTTGTCAATTCTAGGAAGAGGATAGCTATCTTTTGGGCAAGCTAGATTGAGAGTAGTGAAGTCGACACACATCCGCCACTTGCCATTCGATTTCTTCACCATGACCACGTTGGCCAACCACGTTGTATGAGTGGCCTCTTTGATTATCCCTGCACTCAAAAGTTTTTGTACCTCTGCTTTGATAGCCTCTTCCTTGTCGCGAGCAAAACTTCTCAACTTTTGGGGTCTAGGCTTTATGGTCGGGTTGACTTCAAGTCTGTGAACAGCGACCTCTTCCTTGATTCCCCTCATGTCTTCTACCCTCCATGCAAAGACATCATTACTTTCTTTGAGTAGCTCGATGATTTCTGCTCGCTCCTCAACTGATAGCTGCTTCCCAATCTGAATTTTTTGGTCGGGGTAAGAAGGGTTGGTGATTACGACTCGGCTCATCCACGGCTTCTAGCTCGGTCCATCTACGAATTGTAGAGTCTCCACTATGATTTCCACGACCTTTTGTCTTTCCTCGGCTCCCAAGTGTGGAGCCTCCTCGGCTATCATATCATCAAGCTTGCTCGCAACCTTGTTGGTAGTGGCCCCCGAGTTATTGTCTATCTGGAGGCATAGGTCGCCTATGAGGACTTGATCGACCATAACTACATCTGGATCGACCATTGTGTTGTCAGAGTGACGTGTCGACTCATGCATGACCTCGTCATTTGAGCGATAGGTCGACTCTTCCACCATGGTGATCGTTGACAATCGGGTAGTTTTGGTGATCGATCGGGGACGGCTTCAAGTAACCGTCGGCGGTCTCAATCTCTAGCTCCCTTTTCTTTCTTTCTCTTAGAACGTGATCCCGAGATAAGCACGAGCCGTGCCTTGTACGCAACCTACTCCGGCGGGTGTGGGGAACTTTACTCGGCGGTGAGGAATTGATGCTACCATTCCAAGAGCGACCTGTCCGGGAATTCCAAGTATGGCGGCATAGTCACTATTTACATCAATTACGATAAATTGTACCTTCGAGACAACCACGAGGGTGCTTGGCCTAGGTCGACGTCGAGCACTATCGGCCTTTAGCATCAACTCGGTGGTTGGTGAAGCCCTCCAACCTCGCCATCATATCTCTCCATTGCTCGTCATTAAGACCCATCTCCTTGAAAGTTTTGTAAAACAAAATATCCTTGCGGGCCCCGTGTCGACTAAGAGTACGCTCGTCGTGCATCCATCAATGAGACACAGGATGACGAGAACTTGCTCCCTAGCCGCCATATTAGTTGCCGGTTCATGGGGGTAGAAGGCGATCACTTCAATCTCGACTTCTCTCCTTGGAGGCACATGTGGGGCCTTATTGAGTTTGGAATATCTTGTGCTTGATGGCCGTGTTGCTCGCTTGTTCGGTGATGACCCCCGTGTTCGGTCTAGGTTGCCTAGGTCCTTGTTGCCCACTGCTGGCCGCTCACCTCCTCCGGCTTGAGGTCTCTTCACATAAGCTTCGAGTCTCCCCGGTCGAACCATTCTCTCGGATGATACGCTTTAATCCCAAGCAATCCTACGTGAGATGACCGGTGTCTTTGTGGTAGTCGCGGTACTTGCCGTCATTTGTCCCTCCTAAACTTGTTGCCTGGATTCATTGGGACTGGAGGAGCCAGTTCGACAGCATTCAAAATCTCAGTTCGACTCACCGTGAGGGGAGTGAAAGCTTCGGGCACCTTCTCTGTTGCCCTAGTTCTGTTCTTTCCATTTTTATTGTTCCCTCCATTCTTGTTGGAGTCCTTTTTATCATCAGTGACTTCAACCTTGGGGCTCTTACCATTCTTCTTTTCTTTCCTCTCTTCAGCAAGGGCGACATTGTATACCTTCTCAAACAACTCCTGTCGAGTCGTTACTGTACGAACTGTGAGCTCGTAATCCATGTCTGCCGAGGAAATACCGTTTCTGAAGCAGTTGATGACTTCCCTATCAGTGAGGTCTTCCTCTATCTTATCAACCATTTCTTTGAACTTGGTGAAATAGCTCATAGAGCTTTCACTCTTACCCTGCACCAAGTTATTCAGATCGGTGACAGTGACCTTACGAGCTCCTGCAGTCGAGAAGCGATCCAAAAACTTTGTCCTGAAGCAAGTCCAAGTGGTGATGCTTCCAGCAGCCAAACCGTTGAACCAAGTTAAAGCTGCCCCAGTGAGTGTGCTTAGGAGAGCTTTGCACATATTGTCGTCCTCATTGGCGACAAAACACATTGTGGCTTCTAAATGTGCTATATGACTCCTAGCATTGGTCGACCCTGAATATTTCTCCAGAAGAGGCAACCTGAAGGTAGGAGGAGGTCGACTATCTCTGATTTCTTTGGATAAAGGTCGAAGAGCAAAGTCAATTCGTTCGACCTTTCCAATCTCCTTCTTCTTTTCCTCCTCCCACTGTTCGAACTTCTTTTTCATCAATAGCCATTCTCTGGCATCGGGTCTTTCATCTCCTGGAGGGGGAGCAGCATTTGACCTCTGGCCCTCACTTCTGGGGGGAGTCACCTGTCTACTCCTCCTGTCTTTATGGGAATTGGTCCTTTCTGATCTTATTGGAGATCTATGTCTGTTACTTCTTTGAGGCGACCTGCGCCTCTCAGCACCAGACGGCGACCTGCGCCTCTCCTGTCTTATAGGCGACCTGCGCCCGTTCCTGTCTCTATGGGACCCTGATCTCTGTGTCCGTGCTGGAGAGACATGCCTGTTTCTGTTGGCTGTTAACTGAGTCCTCAAATCAGATTGAGCCTCCTGCTCCCTGTTTCTGTTGAGGCTAGCCCTTAGGTCGTTACTCGGCACATGAACAATTGTAGGAGCTCGCTGAACTATCCTGTCCTCGCCATTCTGCCCCACACCTTCATTTGGCCTAGCACTCCTGGCCTGCTGCCTGTTGGAGACTTGGGAGGGAGCAATCCTTTCTGAACGTACGTCGGCCTGCTCTGCCTCCTCCATGGCTATCAAGTCAGCCAAAATTTGAGCTCGCTCTAACATCATTTCCTTCTTGCTCATGGGATTAATTGAGGGACCTGCCCTGTTTCCCATGTTCACCTGTCCAGTTGGACGCTTAGGAGGAGGTGGAACTTCTTGCCCATCCATATGCCTTTTCCCTCTCCTTGTGTCAGGCAATCCCCTGCCGTCAACGACACTAGTAGAGCGTGTGGCTCTACCATGAGGACGATTTGGTGGGGGAGGAGGCAAGTTCAAGTTTTCAGCATTGACATTGAGATTTCCTGCGTTTGTAGTGGTGTTGTTGTTCACCTCAATGAATTCTTCAGAAGCATCTTCAACATGCCCGTCTGGGGTTACCATTGTTGTAGGTTGATGAACTTTTCGAGGTCAAGCTTAAGCACGATTCCCGGCAATGGAACCAAACTGATGCTGCAGGAAATGTGCTTATCAATCTTCCTCCACGTGGCAGGACTGATCACCTGGCTTCTTGACCTGAAAACAGAACCCACGACTAGCCGGATGTGTCTCCGGCGAAGACGCTCGGGCGTGAGAGTAAGATAACAGTTGTATAAAGCTCAAAATGTATTGAATGATGAACTCAGAATACAAAATGGCAGTTACCTTTCACCGTTTGGTAGTGATGAAGTATTTATAGGCAAGAGTGATGTATTTTTGGGGAGGCGACATGTCCTCCGAGATTATAGCGGCAGTTACTTGGACGTGGGAACATGTCTATAACGGTCCCTGATTTATAGGGATGTGGTTATGAGGATTGTTCAACCAAATAAGCCGGCAAGTGTTAAGTCGTCACTTGTCGATTTAGGTCGAGGTCGCCACTCGTGGAATGGTCGACATTTGTCGGGTAGAGCATGGTTCGTACCCGAATTGTGATATGGATCATGAGATCGGACTAAGTCAGGTCGGGACCTGATAGGTCGGACCATGGACTTAGTCGACTGATACAAGGGATGGGCTTTGGGCCTTGTTCTGATTGGGCCAGCCTTATTGGGAACTTGGAGACCAAGGCTGTCTGTAATTGGACTTTACTCGTTTGGCCCAACTCGACACTTTTGGTATGTTCAACTACACTAGTACAACATTCGTACGTTAAACGAACGGTCAAAAAACTTTAACAAATTGCATGAACCAAATAAAAAAAGTTACAATATCTATAGATATTATTATAAATTTTTTAAATAAACGTTATTCATCAAAAATATATTTCAGCCCAACCTCTCCCATTATATAGACCACATACATTTCAGCCAAATTGTTCACATTATAAACATCAAGTTCTTAATATTATATTTGTAAAAAAATTACCATTTTATCCCAATATGGCCATCTAAATAGAAACTTATAACCCTAAAACATATATACTACAAAATGTAATATTACGTACCATTTTGAAAAAATGATTCATATTAAATGAATTAATTATTCCCTCCTTCCCTAAATGAATGTTGATTTTTTTTTTTTAAATTTACTTTTGATCAATCAAGAGCAAATGTGAGAGAAATTTTTTTGACACTCATTTAAAGATGGAACGAGTATTTTTTAGAAAAAAAAAATATTATAACTAATTGGCCAGTAATTAATAAAAACAACAAACATATAAAATAAAAATTAAAGTCTCACAAGTAATTTTGGCCCAAACCTAACCCTAATGGTACATATTTTTCGTCGCTCCCTCTCTTCTCTTAACTCATCGCCGCTCTCTCTCTCTCTTCTCTCTCTCTACCCGAAAACCATAATTCGGTTGCATTATTGCTAAAATCATTCAATTCCAAGCCCTTTGATGATGCTTTCCTCTCATCGTATTTCGTCATTCAATTCACATTTTGATAATTTTCAAGAATAATTACTAGCAATGTAATCGGTGGATCGGCTTAGCATCCAAAATCAATGGATTCGGACCGTGCATTAAATTTTGAGCCTTGATTTTGGTAATTTATACTCCCTCCGTCCCACGTCATTGTGAACCATTTTTTCGGGCACAATAATTAAGAAATATTATTAAGATAATGAAAATGTGTGGTAGGAAATGAAGAGAGAGAATGAGTGGAGTTAATAGTAGGTTGGTTGAATAAATTGTATGGTGAAAAATGAAGAGAGAGAATGAGTGGGTGGGGTAGGGTGAATATAAAATAATAAATTTATTTTCATTTTGGGCAGTTTGCATTCACGTGAGACGGACCAAAATGGAAATAAGTTTGCATTCACGTGGGACGGAGGGAGTATATATATATTATACCTTGATATAGTTATAGTTAGGGTCACATATCATATTTCAAAACTTAATTGGGTTAGTTTATAGTGTTTGGTCAAGCCATATTAGAATAGATAAAATAATTTTATAGTGTTATAGAACTGAAAATCAACCTGAGGTTAAGTTGATAATTTAAAATGATGTGCTCATTATTTTGTGTATCAGCAAACTGTTCCTTTGAAATGAGAAAAATTGA
Source organism: Adenophora triphylla var. japonica (assembly GCA_022495995.1). NCBI lineage: Eukaryota > Viridiplantae > Streptophyta > Magnoliopsida > Asterales > Campanulaceae > Adenophora > Adenophora triphylla. The sequence goes on along the minus strand of JAFEMH010001699.1, from coordinate 187,927 downwards.
TAATTTAAATGATGTTTTTTAATTATCCTTGTTTTGACCTAAGGCTAATAGAATTCTGCTAGTGGGACAAAGAAATGCTCATCCAAAAAAATTTATAGAGAGGAGATAGTTTCCGAGTCATGATTTTCATAGTCTGCTAAAGCATTCAAAGAAAAACATAGTTTTGAAATAAAGGTATGTATTGTCAAACTAGCATTGAAATTAGCTATCTTCGTGTCTAGTTTGTATATCAATGCAACTACAATCTTGTATGAGTTGTTCTTATTCTTATATTTCAAACAGATCGTCTATCATTATATTATTCTGTAATTATGTTTTCTTTTTTATAAAGATTTGAGGGTGGTTGACTTGAAAGCATTTTGGCAACTTACAAAATTACAAATACATCATTGTTCCAAAATGTAGACTAAAGTCGGCACGATAAATATTTTTTTAAATGAATCACTAGTACAGATTGGAGCTTAGATAGCGTTTTTTTAGAGCTTAGATTGTGCTTAAAAGCGCCATCTATGCTACCGCTATGCAAGTTAGCATAGCACTTATTATGCGCTACATAAGCTCACAAACTTAGATAGCGCTTTTAAAAAGCGCTATCTAAGCAATTTTTTTATTTTCATAAATCATCTTAGGTAACGTTTTTTAAGTGCTATACAAGCAATTTAAAAAAAAAAAAAAAAAGCAAGCTTAGATATCGCTTAAAAAAGCGCTATCTAAGGCTATTTTTCATTTTTTATTTTGTATTTTATTTTTATTTTTTTCCTGTTGCACCTATTTCAAATTATATGAATTATAACCAAGAAATCAATTAATATGAACTAAAAAATATTTCATTCAACAATAACAATCAATCTTTTCATTTATTACACCAATAATAATTCTTACAATCATCCACAAGCTAGAGTTATAAACTAATTAACTAGTCTAAAAAGATGCTCAGGAACTACCTCCACCATCATCGTCTCATGAAGATCCATAATTTTTTCATACCCATTGGATGGATTAATCTTCTTGATCACTGCACTAGAGGTGAAAGAAGTGGTTGTAAGAGGAGATGGGGCAGCACCTCTGTACATTGCCCCTGCCCTCCAATATCTAGAACCAAATGTCTCCTCCCATTGCTTTGTAGTTTCAGAAAATCCAGTATATAGCTTCTTCCCTTTTGCTCGGTCAGAATTTGTGTCATCATGCTCCAAAACCTTACCAATCAATTTTACAAGGTCGTTACAGTATGAAACAGGATTCAATCGGTGAGAATGCCAGATCAGGTCGATATCATATGTTGGAACACATAACCATTTTAGAGATCTTTCTCTGTTTCTCCTGATTAGATGCAAAAAGCCCTTATATGCTCCTTCCAGGAGGAGGTCGTCGTTCATATGAGGTCTTGAGACCTGTCAATTGTACAAGTTAGGAAATGCAACAAGAAATTTTTTTCTCATAATCTACTTTATAAGGAGAATCAATCTTCATCCAACATGGATAGAATGGCTACATGAAGAAAGTAACCAAATTATTGAAGTTTAGAAAGATAAGGTAACCTGATTTATCACTGTGTAGTGCGACAAAAAGAAGTCATGCGACAATAATGAGCTACAATCAGAAAACTACGGTATTCTACTCTTTCAGTAATGAGCTTTACTTTCAAGAGCAGCAAGCTCACAAAAAGGCAGGAATTTTATATATATGAACCAGCATCAAGGAAATAATACTGTTATTTTTTTTATTTTTTTCATTTTCTGACGCTGAATTTAACAAGGGTTCACATTTCTGAACCGGAACTTCAAACTAGCAAATGCTATTCCACTGCACATACTCTATAGAACCCAATCTTGGGCCAGACTCCAGACATCATAATTACCTGATAAAAGAAAGGGGCTTGCCTTTCGACAGCCAACACAAGATTGTATTTAGTGTGCTTTTCAGCTCCACAAGGACTTTCAGAGATGTCATTGGAGAAAGCTTTTGTCAAGTCAAGGTCATAGGGCTCTTCTGGGTACAATTTATTCCATATCTCTTCTGTTTGCCTAATTGAAATACCTTGAAAGGAAGATACAATGTTCTTGTTGTCAAGAATCCTACCATAAAATTCTTCGCAATCAGATTTGTACCTAACCTGAAAAACAACAAGAACCAAACAACGTCATTCCACCAAACGAGAATCTATCAGATGTGATGCTAAACAAGATCCCTTTCAGTCCAGAAGAATACCGGATTGAGCCTGTGACAGTGCCAAACCCATTCACAGTCAAGAGGAACTACCAAAGGTCCTTCTGGGACCTGAGCCTCGGAGTTTCTAGCAAGCAGGGGAAGCCAGCAAGCATTGTACCTGTCATTGCATCCTCAAGATTGTTAAGTCAAGATAAACAGAATTCCCAAACTATTATTTCAAAAAATATTTCCTATGACCATCCACCTTAACTCTAAATTGCAATGTGCATATCAAGCAAAAGCTTAAACGTCCAATGAAAGATGCTAAGATTAAATCCACCATTGTTTGTTCCTTCTTGTTACAAAACTCAAGTTTCTTTTCCTAACCTCAAGGAGACACATAGTCCCTCAATCCCCCCAAAAAAGTGTCACTTCCTTTTTTTGCTTGTCTAAGAAGACTCGTACTTGTGAAATAAGAGTACGAACTTAACCTAAAATTCCTATTAAAATCCGGTATCTTGAAGGAAATATTTAAATTTGCATTGCGTATAAGCTGTGTTACCCGGACTCTTCAAATATGTTGAAGTACCCGTGTCCGACACGTATCGTGTCCGACAAGACACCCCGACACCCGCATTTTCATTCGAATACGACAAGAAAAATTAAAAAGAATAAAAGGAGTGAGTTGACTTCATTTATAAAATTTTTACAAGTTTTAATGTTGTTTTACTTAATTATACATTATATCTTAGCAAAAAAAAAAGTGAGTTGACTTCATTTATAAGTAAACTATCGTACCCGTATCCTAATTTTAGGACAGTGTCTCCGTGTCCAATTTTTTGAGGAAAAATGAATCCGACACTAGGATCCGTACCCGTGTCGGATACCCGATCCCGAGTCCAGGTAACATAGCGTATAAGAATAAGAGGGTAATTTAAGAGCTGAAGAAAAGTGATTAAAAAGTTTGACTTATTAAATGTGACACTTTTTCTGAGATGGAGGGAGTAATATCCATATTGTAAAAAATCGATTCCGCTGATATCATAGCCACAACTATCAACATTTCCTCCAAACAATTGAACTGATTCGCAAGGACAAGCGCCTTAGAATCATTAGGTTCCAGTGGTAGACGGGCCATTTGCTTTAGCCCAATAGCATTAAGTGAATTCAATAGTATTAAGCAATTCTGATAAGTGACTCCTATAAAAGAACTGTTCAAACAATAAGGTAATCTCCATAGAAAACTCCGAGATACGGAGTAATAAACATCAAAAACTCAACCATTTTGTGTAGTACACACAAGTACTAGGAGAGATTATTCCATCAGGTGTACACTGCGCAATCCGGGGACAGACAACACAAGGAATGGGAGGTGTAACAGTTGTTAAACCTTCACCAAGAGCTCCCGCAGGAAGACATCTATAACAAACTGCTCCAACAGGTATTCCATGATAATCTCCAAGTCCGTCGCTCTTTGCTTCTATAATCTTATTGTCCATAACCATAGACTTCAATATCTCACTGATTTGTTGAGTTGTACACTCAACAGCGGTGAGCTTATTCTTCTTGAAAAAATCTGTAACTCCCTCAACTGTAGCAACCTTCAGCTTACGTATGATCTTTACGCTTGTATCTTTAAGAGATTCGATGAAATCTTTATCAAGATTACCATCTACATACCATGAGCCTCCGGTGACTTCCGTTGATGGTTCAAATTCAGCTGCAATATAGTACTTCCTACCCTTAAATTGGATGTGTGGAACTTCCTTAATCAATTTCATATTTGATAGATTCTTCAGGGACTTCGTCACTACGTTATCCGGAAGCTTTGCTTCATTCTTGATGTCTCTGGCCCAAATTGCCATATCCTCCCTCTTTTTTATGACATTGAGGACTGCACGATCAGCTTCTGATAAAGCAGACATGGATGAATTTGACTCTTGTCGTTTTCGTTTATGATCTTGTGCCCGGCTCATCTCTATTAAAACAAAAATAATTAATACTATCAGGTAAGCATTTTATGCAAAAACAAAATGTTAAAAAGTGTTTTGGTTTTAAGAAAGTGACACCTCCATTACAAATTCACTACGTGCTCGTATGGTATACAACAATAACCATTCCATTCAATTGCATAATTATTTTTTTATAAGTATCACGTGACGCCAGGATAGTTCAAATAGCATGGAATATAAGAGCAATATTTTGTGCCAAACAAGCATTAAGAGTTTTGAGTGTGGCACCATCAGAAAAAAAAAAAACCTTTCAACCATCCGACAAGTCAAAGTAACTGAGCAAGTATAAATTTTGGCTGCAAACAGAAATTTTGTGAATTGTAATGTTCAAGAGGCATATACTATTTGTGGATTTTATTATCATACTACTAATGATTGTCCGTCTTGGACATATTTTCCTGAGTATCTTCCGCATGTGCAATAAAGGATCTCTTTCATCTTTGGCAGCCGCAATTTAACCATTCCCCTAACTCTTATAATCAAGGTTGGTTAAATCGTTCAAACAACGTTTGGGACGATGATTAGGTAGTTTACGATCCAACTTGTGTGTCATGCTATTTTGGTGATCTGCCACCACAAACTGAAAATCAACCTTTGGAGGACGCAAATGAGAATTTTGTCTGTGAAATCTCCATTGTTGACTCTAAGGATGGATCACCTTGTGATAGTGAAAGTATGTGTATAAAGAAGGTAGAGAATGTAGAGAAAACATGGTTTGAGCAAGCCATCGATGAGCTTGAGTTTGAGTTTGCCTTATATGGTTATGAGGAGAGGGATTGTGAGGAGGCTCACGATGAGGATGAGGATCTTCAACCCCTTAAAAATTCCATGAGAACTTGTCCATACTTATTGTACTCCCTCCTACTTTTGCGAGTGAAAAGAGTGGCAGAGGTTCACAAGAAAAGGAGCCCAAAAAGCGAAAACGTCAAATATTTCCTTGGGCGTTATATGATCTGAAAAAGAGGAGATTATGTATGAGGCATGAGATGAAAATAAGGACCCGCGAGAATGAAAAGTGGACCAAAGGAAGGAAAGCTAAATCTTAACGTGGTCATAGCCGGGCTAACGACTATAAACAAATTCGCTTGTTGGGAGGCAACCAAACTTGGTAACATTTATTTCGCATTCTTTTATTTTTTTGTATTGTGTCAACCCTTGAACCCAAGGCATGCTTCTATACATCGTTATGCTCCGAAGACATCATGTATTAAGTTTGGGGGTTGCCAATGGTAAGTTTTGCGTCACTCTTTGGGAGTCTATCTGTGTTTGTGGGTTTATAGGGGAGTGCAAATATTGTCACCCTCCAAAAAAAATCTAAAACAAAAATTGTTCTTTTCATATTTTGAGATGTTTCTAAAGTCTCTGGTGATAAGAGAGTATCTTAATTGTGAATCTTAATTCTTATTATAAGTATGGGATTGTAATTACTTTAATACATATGAATGACGTTAGTGATAAGTAAAGATTTGTTCTTGAATATCTCGGAACGTCTTTTTTTCTTAAGACTGCAATAAAGGAGTCTTTTGAAAGACAAGGAATCTTTCATTCCGAATTAAAGAATAAGAAACTTCGAAATTTTCGAACGAATCCATGGAAAAGCTGGTTAAGAGGTCTGCCTCACTACACTTTATCTAAGAGTATATGGTCTCAATTAAAAGATCGATTCAAAGAGAGCAAAGAGATAAAGCTATTGAAATATTTGAAATCTTTCAATTATTTCAATCGCCATAGGCCTAAAAAGAAAGAACAAAAATTAATTATTCCACCTTTCACTTCCATGCTAATTTCTTGATCGTTGTCATCAACCTATGAGATCGTTATAGGATCATTTTGGCATTCTCGGGGCCCCTATAATATGTTTGCATGATTGTCAATAACACATCAAATAGGCTACTGGGGAAGTGATATTTGGATATTTTCTTTAAACCTTATTTGTGAGCCTTAAACTTTCTAGTCAATTAAAAAATTTCGCTAAAACCCTTTTTGAGACTTATTAATAATGGGCATTAGAGTCCGTCATTCACCATCAATTCATTCCCATATTATTACACTTATACACAATTTTTCACCTTTTTAAGAAAGTGGAGCTAGGTAATGAATGATAAATTGAAGTTTATGCTTGGAAAATAATGAGAATGAGTGAAAAGAGATCAAATTTGGGAAAATGATTATGTATTAGATTGAATACATTGAAAAGAAGTGCAAATGCAAGAAGAAGAAAAAAAAAAGAGAGAAAGAAAAAGAATGAAAAAAAAAACTGAAAAGCCTTGCCCTCTTATGAAAAGTGACCATGGAATATGAGGAATTATCATCAACCTCTTGTTTATGGAATTATGTAACTTCAAGTTTGGGAGTTGAGACATGGGGTAGCATGAGTGGGTGGAGAGTTATGACTAACATGCATATGAGTGTCCTTTTGCAGAATTTCACCATCTAATCATCTTTGATTTAAAGTATGACATAAGTGATCCATAAATTATCTTATCTTGGTGACAATGATCTCCCATTATTCATGCATCATTTCATTGTGTGGTGGAGAATTGTGATTTATATGCATTAATGTAGTTGTAATCTCATGTTTATAATGACACTAGTTGATTATATGTGTTTCTCAGGATCTGAGACTTGTTTTGTTTCCAACCTTTATGTGATGAAACATTCCAAAAATATGTTTTTTTTAATGTTTTTATCATTCTTACTTTAGAGAGTAGTTTTAATTCTTAATGTCAGATTGGAATGTTTTATGAGTACAGGGTGGAGAAGTAAATTGGCATTGTTTGTGGACTTGAAGAGTGCAAAAGGAATGGGATGAAACATCCCAAAAATGACACTAGTTGATTATATGTGTTTCTCAGGATCTGAGACTTGTTTTGTTTCCAACCTTTATGTGATGAAACATCCCAAAAATATATTTTTTTTAATGTTTTTATCTTTCTTACTTTAGAGAGTAGTTTTAATTCTTAATGTCAGATTGGAATGTTTTATGAGTACAGGGTGGAGAAGTAAATTGGCATTGTTTATGGACTTGAAGAGTGCAAAAGGAATGGGATAGACGGGAGCATCAAGGAAGACAGAAGGAAAACATAAAAGGACAAGAAGGGTGTGACCATGTGAAAAATTTCCCATTGAAAACTACTCGTCATTACCTTTCCAACGATATATGGCGCGTCCAAAATGGAGTTCGTATGAAATGGCCTCCAGAATTTTGCCTTCAACAGAAGATGTCCAAGTCTGCTCAGCCTAGGGGGCGCCGCACCACCCATAAAGGGTGTGACCGCACCCTATGACCAGAAATCAAAGAAAAGTTAGTACATAGGGGGCGGTCGCACCCCCCCCCAATGCTTGTGACCGTACCCCTTCCGTTCCAGCAGTTTCCGAAATCCATTTTTATGAAGGAAACGTGGTTCTTTCCTAATTTTTGGCGCCTCCTTAAGTACATATAGTGAAACCCCATTTTCTTTTAGGAGATGTTTTAATGGAGGTTTCTACTTAGTTCTTCATAGCAAAGGATCAAGGATTTCTTTACTTCAATTCCAGGTTTTTATGTATTCTATATTATTCTTTGTTATCATTGTTATGGATATGAGTAGCTAAACCTTTAGATTCGCGGATTGGATATAGCTTATACCTAATCTTTATGCTATAATATTTTTTTTCTTATCAATCAATCCCATTCTTTTTCATCATAGTATTTATCATCTAGTTTTAGGGTTTCAATTGTATGTTAAGATACATATAGGCCCTTAAACAATCAGAGTATAATTCATTCCATAAATTTGGGTGTTTGATATATTGACCATTGCTTTGATGATTAGATCTAATTGGGGACGTAACAAAAATCAACAGGATATAGATTCAATTGTTCTAGGGTGCTTAATGAATTTCTGGCAAATTTCATGGGGGCGAATGACATTTTGGGCCCCAAAGTTTAGGGGGTGCTCCTATGATGGGCCTCATTCTATCACTAATTACAATATAGGGTCCAAAGTTCATATTCTGTTAACGTTTCAGGGTTTTTAACCAATTTTGTTAGAAAAATCCGTTAAATGATCACGTGCAAAGAGCTGTCAATACGGGCTGGCGGGACGGGGCGGGCCCAACCCGCCACTAAACGGGGCGAGCCAAATTCCTGGCGGGCTGAAAATATGTCAACACAACCCAACCCAACTTGGGTTGGTGGGCCAGGCGGGCCAATGCGGGTCGGCTGTTAAAACAATTTTCTGCATATTTCACACACACACATATTGGAACTAAAGCATGGGTTATGATTGAAGCTGACAATCAATGAATAAAATCTAAAATGTTAACAATAGGAAATAAACAAGATCAAATGTACTCTCATAGCACTGGACTCTGAAATGTTGTACAGTACAACAACCTAGGGTACAGAAATTATGTTTACCGTAGCATCACTCAAAGAGAAGAGACGGATTGCATTCAATCGATCATAGAAATTGAAAGTAGAGTAAAATTTAAAGAAAAAATATGAGTTATGATTGAAAGTGAGAATTAATGAATAAAATTAAAAAATGAGGGAATAATTAGGAATCTACGAACCTTAAGAATTGAGCAAAGTGTATTCAATGGAGGAGGAAGAAGAAGGTGATTTTCCGTGTACAATAGATCGAGAGCGAGGGCGAGGGAGACGGATGGCGTTTCACGTTTGAACTGGAAAGTCGAATGGGATTAGAAAAGTTGAAAAGTGAAAACTGAAAACCCTAGCTTAGAAAAGGGAACGACGGAAAACGAAACGGCGTCGTTTGAATGAGCGCTGTCTGGAAATAAAAGAGTTGGGTTGGCCTGCCCCACCCGCCCAAACCCGTTTGGCCCGCCCCCCTTTGGACCCGCCCGAATTGGCCCACTTTTATTTGGGTTAATATTTTTAAAGTCCAACCCATCCCTATTGAATGGTGGGGCGGCCTGTCCCGACGGGCTCAACCCAAATTGACGACGAGTCACGTGTCATCTAAGACCATGATTAATGGTGAACGAAAAATTTGTTCACCACGTGAACGACACTGACCTGTGAACGAAATTTCGCTCACGCCAGCTTACATTCTGTAGTGGTGAACGAATTTTTCGTTCACAGAAATATTTTTTAATAGAAATTTGATATTATAAAATTAATAATATACATTAATAAATATTATTTTTTATTAACATCATTAACAATAAATATAATTTTTATTATTATTTTACTTAATTGCACAATTTTAAAAAATTAAACACTCGTAAATAAACGTTAAATTATGATAATTTAAAACATTACACTCATGAAAATTAAAAATTAAAATACAACACACAAACAAACGAATAGAAAGTAACGTGCTCATAAATTAAAATACAACACACAAACAAACAAATTAAAATTTGAAATTTTGATCTAAACGATGCCGTTTGACGCAAGAGAAAATTTAAATATATAAAAAATTAAAATTTTATCAAATATATGCAATAATTTTTTTATCATTTTTAAATAGTAAACTATTAAAATTATGTCAAATATTATAAAATTAGACTCTATTTATAGAGAAAAAGAAATTATAAACATTTTTAATATTTTTATTTCAATAATATAATTTCAAAAATATCAAAATTACAAAATACACATATAGCATTATAGCCCTGAACGAAATTTTCACTCACGAATTCGTTCATGAAATGAACGAAACTCATGAACGAAATTTCGTTCATGGCCATGAACGAAATTTCGTTCACGGAATTGCTCTTGGTGAACGAAATTTCGTTCAGCATTAATCATGGTCTAACGAATGATGTTTTTTAACACAAATTCGTTCGTTGTTGTTTTAATGCAAATTTAATGAAAATAAATTAATTATATGGTCCCCCAACTGATTTATAACTTTATTAAATTTCATAAATATCCTTGTACAAAAAAAAAACATTAGCCCTGCTCTCCCCTCCCACTCTCTCTCTCTCTCTCTCTCTCTCTCTCTCTCTCTCTCTCTCTCTCTCTCTCTCTCTCTCTCTCTCTCTATACGCTAATGAATTAAATACCCAGGAAGCAGCATTGCTGGGCTTGTATTCTCAGTGTGGAGAGTTCGAATCTTGGCAGGAGCAGCTGGAGCAGCCAATTGGTGTTGTAAGAGTGATGTAATTGTCTCGGGGAAAGAATTTGGGCACCGATTGGTGATGTAAGAGTGATGTAAATGCCTTGTAGGAGGAGGCCTCAGCCTGGAGTATAAGAGTGCTGATACGCCATCGTGCGTAAGCACATCCCGCGATTTACCTCCACCAAGATATCATTGTGGGGCCCAGGTGCATGGTGGTCAGGGATTGGTGACAAAGCTGGGAACCCGAGTATAAAAAAAAAAAAAAAAAAAAAAAAAAAAAAAAATTAAATACCCATCAAAAATCTTCTGCTACCTCAGTTTGTGTACCTAATTCTCACAGCACATAATTAATTTTTAAAATCTCTAAACCCGCGTGAAAAATTCTCACATCACATAATTAATTTCACCCAAATTCTTCACCATTCAGCAACAATGATGATCACTATAAATAATTCATTAAACTGATTAAATAAAAATTAGTAACCTTCTAATGGATTCAAGAATGGAGGGTTTATGGTGGAGTCAGAAGAAATCAACTATTCTTTAAAAACCAAGATCTAAACACAGAAAAGAAAATCAAAATGGTTTTGTAGATCTGGGTTTGATTATTGAGGGGTTTCTAGATCTGAAGCAGAAGTCGATTGACCTTAGTCCCGCTCCTAACGGTGACCTTAGTCCGGCTTCTAAGAGCTTCTCGGATATGAGAATGGTTAGCTTGGAACGGCATAGACGAACACGAAAAGGTGGGGGTGGGATGTGGGCGGCGTCGGAGCTGATGGACAAGGTGGGTGACGGGGAGGCCGAATTTTTATGAGAAATTAGGTACACAAACTAAACTAAGGTAGCAGAAGATTATTTATGGGTATTTAATGGTTGGATTCATTAGGGTAGAGAGAGAAAGCTAAAGAGAGAGAGAGAAAGACAATGTGTGTGTGTGTGTGTATGTGAGTGGAGAGGAGAGGAAGGGTAATTTTTTTTTGGTACAAGGGAATTTATCAAATTTAATAAAGTTATAAATCAGTTAAGGGATCGTATGGTTAATTTATTTTCATTAAATTTGCATTGAAACAACAATAATAAAATTTGTGTTAAAAAACATCATCCATTAAATGACACGTGACTTGCACGTGATCATTTAACGAATTTTTCTAACATAATTGGTTAAAAACCCTGAAACATTAACATAATATGAACTTTGGACCCTATATTGTAATTAGTGATAGAATGAGGCCCATATTAGGAACACCCCCTAAACTTTGGGGCCCAAAATATCATTCGCCAATTTCATGGACGTTATTGAAAGTTTAATATAAGAGAAATAATAGGATTGCAAATCGCACTAAACCGTCCCAACTCTTAAATAAGTGAACAAATATGTGAATGAGATAGATATCTTTAATTATTAATATAGCATAGAGTGAAGGTATTTGTGAACCCAATCCATGGATCTCTCTCATAATCTGATTAATTCCTTATTTTTAATAGTTTTCTTAGTTTAATCTTTAATTATTTCAATTAGTAGAATTAGAATCAATAATCAAACACCCCCTTATTTGCTTTTCTGTATTTTAAACAACTTGTTTCACCAAGTCTCTATTGTTCGACCCATTTTTATACGTTGCTACAACTTTAACTAGTACACTTGCTAGGTTTTATTACAAGCGGGAGAATTCTTCCATCAATCATCTTAATGATATTTTGATTGGATTAAAGCCCAAATAGGCAGATCATCACCAATTAGGATCAGAGCCAAATCAGGCAAATTATCTATCGGGTATTTTCAGAATTGAATCAGAGATTTGATTCCTCTGTATAAATTAATCTTCGCAAAAATGATTTTCAAAAATGTCTGAAATATCTTTTTTCGAGTATTTTTTGGAGTCAAACTACGTTTGGTCTGATTCTTCTATTATTGAGATACGCAGGCAGCCATCTGACACGGCCATCCTAAACTTCTTAATTAATGTATGTCTTTTACTATCAACGACATTACTTCTTTCATAAGTTTTGTATTCAAGGTGTTTGTAGACACCACATTCTCAACTAATTGATTCATGGGTAGCCTTGCTACTCAGTGGCTAAGGATTTACGACACATACCAACGTAAAAGAGTGTTAGTCAAATATATTGATAGCATTAAAATTGCTTAATCTCAATCATTATAAGCATTATTGAGGATCCCTAATTTTAACTAGACTACTTAGATTTTTCTATGTACCCTTATAATCCCCTTAGTGCTAGTGTCAGTGTCTTTACACATGTATTTTCTCAAAGATTATTGAAGACTTGAAGACCTTGAGATTTTCCAAGATGATATTGGCTTAACTTGTCAACCAGCCAAGGCCTCAACCGGTTGACTACCTTAGCCAGTCATGCCTTAGCTGACCAACCATTCAACCGGTTGAGTCAGTCAACCGGTTAGGCTCCTCAGTTGCGGCAATCAGTCAAGCTTCCTCAACAAGTTTCCAATCAGTTGAAGCATTTATTGCTCTCACCTACTTGGCTCACAACTTAGCTAAAGTTGGTAGAACAGTTGCTATGAAGACTTTGCTTCCGCCTTGTTAGTAACTACTTTGAGGAATGTTCAAGTTACCAGTACTCACAACAACTTCTTTATCGAGTGGAAAATTCAAATATGGTTGTACTTCAGATCTCAAGCATTTAATGCAGAAGATATTCTCATTTAATGCTTGTCAGTACAAGTCATCTTTTCAACCCCTTCAAAGACAACATCTCCATTTGAAGTCACTATAAATACCTTCCTTAGAACATTTATGTGGGTTGGTGCATTGAAGTCTTTGAGGATGAGATTTTCAAGAACTGCAAGTGCTCAAGCATTGAAGTTCAAGACATTCTGTCCTAATATTCACTAGATTATTTATTAGGACATACATTGTGCATACTCAATCAATTTTTGTAAATGTTCCCCAACAAGACTATGTCTGGAACACTTTGATTGATCATAATACACACCCAAGAGAAAGCAATTCAACTTGTGAACACATCTCTTGAATACATCTGGTCAAACTTGTATCACGATCCATTAGTGATCACTTTACTTTAGGCAGCTTTCAATCATAAAGCTTGCAACTTGTAATAGAATAGTGACATTAATAGTGCACATTTTCACAAATCCAAGTTTTGATCAAACTTGATAGATGACGTAGCAGTTAATTAACAGTGTAAACCTCTCCAAACAACCGTGTCCCTTTCTTTGTGTTTTGCTCATTTTATCTTGTCTTGTAACCGGTTGAACTCTATCACCGGTTACAACCCCTTGAATCTTTAACTGCTTGTTTGTCTTTCTTATTGGAATATAAGTTGCATGATATTTTAACTTGTCTTTGAAACTCCTTTTGTTTAACTGATTTGTGTGAGTAAAACCAGTAATATTGTATCCGCTGCGTAACTGGTTACCATCGGTTTAGCTAGTGATAACTTACTTGGCTATTTTATAAAGGTTTTAGAAAAGAAGTTAATCAGGCTATTCATCTCCCCTCTAGCCTGTTTTCCTACCAATTGGGCCTAACAATTGGTATCAGAGCTTACAATTTTTGAAAAATATTTTTCCAAGCTTCACAACTTGATTTGTCGATTCCAATGGCTGAAAAACTCATGCAAACGTGGAACATGTCAACTATACCCATGTTAAACGAAAATGAATTTTCAGTATGGAAAAATAGAATCATGCGGTACATGGATTCAATTGACGACAGATTAATGACTGTAGTTAGAGATGATCCAATCATTCCTATCAAAGTCAACACAATGCCAAGAGCCCCAAAAACTCCTCTCATGGATCACGTCGATAGATCATCAGAACAAGAGTTTGAAGTTTATGAAACTATTGTTCCAAAGACCCGTGAAGAATGGACTGAAGAGGATAACATATGTGTAGCCCTCGACAAAAAGTCTATGCACATTTTAACCTCTGGTCTGGACGATAGGCTGTACAAACAACTACAGAACTATGAGACGACCCATCAAGTTTGGCAAAGTATCCTCATATACTTTGAAGGAGATCAAGTGGCAAAGGACAACCGGTTGTACAAAAGTGTAGCTGAGTTCGAGTCTTTCAAGAAGAACCCCAGTGAGTCCCTCAGAGAAACTACGATCGATTTTGTGAGGTAAGCAACTCTTGTGCATCTTTAGGAAGAATATATACCATGAAAGATCTTAACATGGGTTTCCTTGATAATTCATTTACCACTTTCGTATATTACTTTGTGTACCACTAATGATCCAATGACTGGTACTGATAGAGCTGATGTCATGACAATGTCATGGATGAAGATGAGCAGTTGGATCACTAGTAGTACAGAAAATTTGGACTAGTACTGATAGATCTGATGTCATGACAATGTCATGGATGAAGATGAGCAGTTGGATCACTAGTAGTACATAAAATTTGGACTTGTGTTAACGTTGTTCTTAGTTAACATTCCTTGCATTAATATTTGTTTTTTGAATAAAAACTATCAGGTCTGTGACGTCTGCGGGTTCCTCTGAGCTTATTGCAGTCTCCTCATTATGCACATATGATATCTACCAAACATACATAAATATAGACGCAACCGGGAAACATATTCTTAAAGTCTCAAGGGCAATAGTCCTGGCATTTGGATGTTTCATGGGGATTTTAGTAGTAATATTGAACAAAGCCGGAGTTTCTTTAGGTTGGATGTATCTTGCCATGGGAGTATTCATAGGCTCAGCAGTTATGCCCATTGCTTTCATGCTTCTATGGCGGAAAGCAAATGCTTTTGGTGCTATTCTAGGGACTTGTCTAGGCTGTGTTCTTGGGATTATCACTTGGTTATCAGTTGCAAAGGTAGAGTATGGTCGGGTTAATCTTAATACAACGGGGAGGAATGCTCCAATGCTTGCTGGAAATCTTGTGTCAATACTTACTGGTGGAGCTATTCATGCTGTTTGTAGTTTTCTAAAACCTCAAAATTATGAATGGGAAACAACTAAACAGATAACAGTTGTCTAGAAAGAAAGGAGTGAATTGGCGGCGGATGAATTCAAGGAGGATAAATTGGTACATGCGAAAAAATGGATTATTAAATGGGGTGTTGGATATACCGTCGTTATCTATCTATTAGTAAATAACAAGTGAAGTCACTTTGGCACAATCAATCTCCCGCCTACATTTGGAACATTCTAGAATGGTAAAACCTCATCGTCGCCTCACCTTCCATGGCTGCCACCACCTCTCTCTCTCTTCTTCGGGCATCACTCCCTCTCTTCTCAAGGCATCACTTCCTCTTCCCCAAAAACATCCCCGTCTCAAGGCATCACTCCCTCTTCCCCAAAAATATCCCGGCCCTCTTCTACAACAAAGTGTCGTCACCTCCCCCTATCTCGTCTGCCATGCTTGTTTTTGCCTCTCTTTCTCTCTCTCTTCTTCCATGGCCGCCTCCACAACTCTCTCTCTTTTCTCTCTTCTCTCTTCTCTCTTCTCTTCTCTCTTCTCTCTTCTACAATTCATGCATTGTTCGAATCCGAACTGAAACCCTAACCCTACTCCGCCGCCCACATCTCCCTAAGCCCAGTTCTTTGTTGTTAAAGTTCATCCACTAGACGAACTTTGTATAACCGGAGAACAGAGAGATTGACGGACGACGAGCACGAACAACAGAACGATGGCGCCAATGCCAGTAGCAGCCGTAAGCAGGTATGCCTTCTCTCCCAAGCGACCGCTCTCTCTCTCTCTCTCTACAATTATCTGCACCCATTAACGACATTTTTATAACTTTCAATCTCTTTGAAGTTAATGGAACTAAGAAATCAGTGAAGAAATCATGGTAGATTACTTTTTATTCAGTGCCAAAGGCTACCCATGACCTGTTTGATGAAATGCCCCACAGAGATTTCGATATAAGTTGACGTAAACTATATGTGTATTTCCTGTATTGTATTCTGATTTAGCTCTATTTTCACTCTACTGTTGGGTTGTTCGATGGAGTTATTTATCTCAGTTTATCAATGGATCATTGTTTGAGAAATGCAAATGTTTGCTTGATAAAATCACTGTCAGTTGGAGAAACAATTATGTTCATCTGTTCCAACCAAAGAGTACATTTTGATTTATTTTATTTATTTTTTGGTTAACTTGATTCATTTCTGACCAATGTTTTGCATACTTTAAGATATTATAGCATATTTGAGGAGTTATATTATAATAGAATCATAATAAGGACTATAAAGTACTCGATCAATGCAACTTTGTTTATTTTTATTTTTTTTGGGATCCTAATTTGGTTTGCAACGCATTTCAGGAAGTTATCTACCACAGAAATGTAGGTTTTCTGTCTGCTGTACAAGCTCTGGAAGAAACATCTGCTTCGGAGGGCATCCTTCAATGCTTGAGGTACACATACTACTTGAGTAATACTCCATATTTCATTTCTACAGATGTTTGCTTCTTGCTTTGTTTACTTTTACCAATAAGTATTCATTTTGATTTTTGGTATAGTATCAAGATATTCGTTTCTAATTGAGATGGAAAAAGATTCAAAGAGTAGGTACAATAAGAACTTAGAAACAAAGTAACACTTCCTCCGTCCAAAAAAGATAGGTCCCATTTGATGATTTAAACTTGAGGCCCCCTCATCCCAAATCATTCTCCATAAAAATTCAGAGAAACCAAATTAGACGGGGAGACAATTTTTATTTTTTTGGGGGGACGGATGTCTTTCAAGTGAAATGTTGAGAAAGTACCTTGAGTGATCACAATATGCAAAGTGGACCATGGTCCCTCTAATCTCACAATGAACATTGTGTACCTTTTGTGACCATCCATCCTATTCATCAAATGTTAATTTTTTACAGTTGAGTTATATTTGGTTCCCACAACAATGCTACTAAACTTAGAGGTGTGTTTTTGTGTGTTTTAAGAACTTAAGATGTCTTCCTATCAGTCTGTAAGAAGAGAAGTTGAACAATATTATTGTGGCTACTTTATTATATAAAAAGAAAGGGTAAAAGAGAGAACTAAGCTCTCAAACTTGGGACTTGTAATCTGGCAAGAACATGAACAATTTGAAGAGTTAATAAAGCAAGTGTGAAACATAATTTGAGTTTATTTTCTGAGGTTGACACAACATATTTTTACATTCACGTCCACTATTTTACGTTTTTATGCAGTGCCCAGAATGTGTGACAATGTGATATTTGCGAGGAAGCAACAACTTATTGAAGGTGAAAAACAGATTCTTGAGTTTGAGAGATGGCGTCTCCCTGAGATGCCGTTAGCAGCAGGTGAAGTTTTAAACCTCAGCAGTCAGCATAGACATTAAGCAACTCAAGGAAGCTTCATTTGGTTGTTAGATGAAATATCCCATTTTCGTGTTAACCTTACTTTCATTACCCCATCTGATTTTTCCTTTCGAATGTCCGCGAAGATAGTAGCAGACAAAGATGTTTTTTCTTTAGTTACTAACATTTTTTTTATTTCTTATATGTGCAGATACAAGCAACAGACTCAGAACTTTCATTACTTTTTTTTTCCAAATAAAAAGGAAAGAATATGTAATCTTTTAAATTTCTAAACCTTGTAGTGTATTTTTTTATTTCTACAATTCTATTTTCCAAAAAATTGTTAAATTGTTGAAGAGGCTGTAGAAATTTCCTTAACATTTTTTAGAAAAGTAGTTAATATTTATTTAGCATGTTTTTAATAATTTGTATCGTTTTCCGAACACTATTTTGGCAGCCCATTAAATGCATAAGCATGCGCCAAATAAGACATTAAATGGTGTTTTATTTTAAATTCAAAATCTGAAAAATGTTAAATATGTAACAATTTGTATCGTTTTTCGGACACTATTTTGGCAGCCCATTAAATGCATAAGCATGCGCCAAATAAGACATTAAATGGTGTTTTATTTTAATTTCAAAATCTGAAGAATGTTAATCTGTTTTAATAAAAGTTACTATATTTAGCACAACAGGTTTTGGGGCCAAAATACCTTATTTAGTAAGTGTGATTGTTGCACATGTGCCATTATATAGTAATAGATAGATTTGTATACCTCAATTATAATAAGTATTTTATAAGCAAACTTAACCCCGCTTCCAAAAAATTATGCCTTCGCTACCACCGATGATTATTACAACCATAAAAAAATTGTTTAGATAAGCCATATCATTAAAGAGGTTAAGTAAATATGGAAAAGAAAATATTTCATTAAAAATATAAAAGATATGAATAGTTATATGGGACTTGATGCTGCAGGAATCGTGTTGTATCAATCTCCGTCTAGCTGCAAGATTGATCACCTAGCTTTTGACCTGAAACACAGAACCCACGACTAGCCGAAATGGTCTCCGGCGAAGACCCTCGGGCGTGAGAGTAAGTATGGTGATTCGAGAGCTAAATAATTATTATGAACAATGTATTCAGAATAACAAAATAGCAATTACCTCAAAACCGTTGATGTTGTGAAGTATTTATAGGCCTTGATAAGAGATATAATTGTAGTAGGATTGTGTGAGATCCCTAGAATCACGGATCAGATTTGTATAAGAAATCGTGTCCATAAATAAATCTTGATTTGTAGGGCTTTTGTTATGGAAAGAATTGTAGGCGGAGTAAGATTCTGTAGGTCGACGTACGCTTGGTAGGTCGAGGTCGTCTGCATGGATCCTAGGTCGACCTGACTTGAATGATATTGCTGGGCCTTACCCGTATAAGATATGGATCGTATGTCGGACAAATCTAGGTCGGGACCAAAGAGGTCGGACAATGAACTAGGTCGACTGATCTTGCTGATGGGCCATGGGCCTGATAATAATTAGGTCATCCCACCAAGGACATGGTGGCAATAATGTCTGAATAACTGGGTTTTGTACGTTGGGCCTAGCCCGTCACTTTTATTTCGTTCAGTGGCCCCCAACTTTTTGGGTGGACTGTGTCGATCAGGAAGTTATAAGTATTTTGATGAAGATTTGAGTAGTTCGCAGGCAGATGCTCGAACTACTAGTTGGTCGACCAGTAATGACGTGGCTCAATCTCGACCATTGGATGTTGACGGTCAGATCTGTAGGAGCGCCGTAATTCCGTAATCATTACCCCTTTTGACGCTTGGACAACCGCCTTGGGAACCGTTCGGGGCATTAATTTTTGATTAATCCGTTTGAAACTCCAAACCTTTCCAATTCAAGAAAGGATTATCATTTGTATAAAAGGAAAATACTTTTCCTTCTCTCACTTTACAAACCCCCAACCCTCAGGCGTACATCAAGAGAAAAGGCAGAGCAAGATTTCTAATTTCTGGTGTATTTCGTCCTTTGTTTCGCGTATTATACCCCTCGTCTTCGACTCAAACTAAGGTATTCCTTCAATTCCTTGCTTTTAGGTTTATTTCTGAGTTTATCTTTGTTGGGTTTCGAGGGTCCATGCGCAGCGGAATAATGCAAATAACTCGAATACCCAAAGCCCTAGAATCCGTTCTAGATGAGTAATTAAGAAATATGAATTAGGGTTACCAACCTTGAATGCCTTTGTCGTTGATATACGTAGTCTAACTCCAGATTGAAGAATTAGCAAGTCTTCAATATACGATCCTTGAATCACGAACAAATGATCTTGAAAAGCGAAGATCCTCTACGAGTATCCACGCGATGAACGAACCCTAGAACTCTTTCTAGGAGGATTGCTAGATCTCTTGATTGAAACCTTTTCAATCTATGATGAATTATGGAATTGATGAGATGTTTTCAATTCACAATTGAAAAATTCTCTCTATTTTGTCTCTCTCAAGGCTCAAAATCGGAACTTTCGCTAGGGTTGTTAAAGGAGAGTATTTATACTCTATAAATACTATGCCCTATTAAAAACCCTTGAGAAAAACGGTTTCAGCATTTAGGGTACATGGGCGGTCGCCCATAGGGACCTGGGCGGTCGCCCATGTGTCCAGTGCCTAATCCCTTCCTCCGAAAACCCATATGGGCGGTCGCTCATCAGGACATGGGCGGTCGCCCATGTGTCCAGAGGTTTAATCCCTTATTCGAAAACCAACATGGGCGGTCGCCCATAATGACAAGGGCGGTCGCCCATCTAGACAGTCTCCAATGCCCAGTTTTCAAATAACATGGGCGGTCGCCCATAGCACCTTGGGCGGTCGCCCAACACACCAGAAATCCATAATTCATTTTTGACAATTCGTTCGATGCGTGTGACCCCATAGGACTATATTATGTTGGCAATGAGTTCGATCACATCGATCCTCATAAGACATGAGCGGACTCTAGCAAGCCATCATGTCTACCCAAATAATATAATATCAAGTTCGTTTTTCCTACATAGTACATATCACAATCCCATTGTCACACGATGTTATATTGAACATGAGTCATGGTCCACGTCAACTCATATTGTTCAATGCTTTCTCGTTACCAAGTAAATTGATTAATCGAATGACATTAATCATATTAATTCATTCGGGCATGGCCATGCACTACATCAATCTTACTCACGAGTGGCCAAGCAAACATCTCTCTTTACGAGGGACAAGTTTCCATCTTGACTTATCATTCTTCCCAACAAGAATCATATCATGCCAATAATAGCCCTTATTGTTGTCCGGTTAAAGACAACGTTAAACTATATCAAACATGATATTCATCAAGTGGAAGACGATGATAATCTCAGGTCAAAGGATATCAATGATATGACTATATGAGATTTATCTATGACATATGACCATGACATAAATCTCATAATGGGTCAAGTCCAGTACCTTGTTCTCTAACAAGTACCCATGAATCTAATGTGCATCCCCATGCATATAATCATCACATGATTATCCATTAGACTTCATACTAGTGCTTCATAAGTACTAGGGACACGATTATTATAACTAAACATGCAAACACATATAATAATCAAATAAACAATCTCATATATAAATGAACAATGACATTACATAAAGGTCTATCTCTATAGGCCTAGGGCACTAACACCTACAATCTTTAATTTTCGCCATGACTAGGACCTTTAGCTGCGAACCTGGGGTTTGGTATGGGTATTGCACCGCAAATCATAGAGTATACAAACACATAGGTGGGGTATGGAAGGAGATGACCATGGAGGAGTGTGCTTCCATCTTGACTAGATGGGGCTTGAGCTTTAGTGAGCTAGGTCTCCCGGTAGGAGAAAACTTAGGTGACTTAAATGTAGACGACCAAAGAGTTGTTTCCTTTCATCTTTTTCATGAGTTGCTCGACCATTTGGTCCTGTTTTATGTTAGGGATTCCACTAAACCCTCCTTCCTTAGAAATGCAGGGGAATCTAGGTCGCCCATAAGTAGGTCACTTGAGTCTGTAGGTAGGACTGATTCCCCTGTTTCTTCTTCTGTAGATATGGCAGATCAAAGGCAAGCTAATGCATCCACCTCGTCAAGCCCACATATTGTGGATGCGTTCGACTCCTCCATTGCACAAGGGAGGAATGAGAGGGGTTATGTGGCCCCCAAGCCACTTGCTGGGAAGAAAGGCTCTGAATCCCGGCTAACTATCTTGTATGGCTTCTATGAGGTCAACAAAGATGAATTTCGGCTCATCCAATACCCAAAGAAGGAGTTTATGAACAAATTTGGGTCGACCTATATCACTGATCCCACCAAGGTAGCTTTCTTTTATGGGCAATTCGAGGCTGGACTTAGACTTCCCTTGGACCCCTTTGTTAACGAATTTCTGGAGTGCATGAACGCCCTACCTCTTCAATTGGGAGCAAATACTTGTAGAGTTTTGGTGTGTTTTGCCATGATATGCAGATTTCTAGGTTTTGAGCCTTGCCTCCATGTATTTAGGATATTTTTCAAGATCACCATAAATAAGTCGACCATGGGGATTAGTACCCCCTCCAGACCTCATGCCCCCAAACTATTCATAAACCTTCCTAGCAAAGTCAGTGGGTGGAACTCCCACGTTATAGTGGTTGAGAGCAGGAGAGGTTGGGAATTCCCTCTACCTGATGATGATTCTGATATAATAAAGGAGCAAGACATCTGGGTGCCAGACTGGAGTGATGCTTTGTATAAGAAATTGGTAGAAGTAGCTAGTCGAGGTCCTATCAGCTGAGAGATATTAGGAACCACGAAAAACAACTACATCCAGGATGGGATGATGCTGGGTAGTGGCGAGGTAGCTCCCCTAGTTCCCATTGTTAGAAGCTGGAGGTACCCTGATTGGGTTACTCACGAGGAAGATAGGTTTAGATTTGAAAACCAATGCCATGACTGTAAGAAGACCCCAAATTTATGCAGACTGAACAAAGATCACTGTGGGGGTAAGTGTTTGCTTGCCCTTTTACTTAGCTCGTTCATTCTTACTCGCATACTTCTTACCTTGCTCGTTCATGTTTTACTCGTCAACTTTTTACTGAACATCTCGAGCTAACACTTCCTCTCATCTGTGCAGTTCTTACCCCAGAACAGGAAGCTAACACAGTGCGAGTTGTGAATGTGAAGAAAAGCAAGAGGAGTTGTGGGGCTGCCAATGCCCGGGCCAGCAGGCAAAGAGAAGCTGAGGAGCGACACAAGTTGTTGCAGCTGGTTGATGAGGACACCGAGAAGATGATCCCCATTGAGGAGGATGCTGAGCAAGCTGAGTTGGAGAGGACGGTGGGTGACGCCCCAAGAGATAATACTGCAGGGGTTGAGGAGGAGGAGGCCGAGCAAATACTTGAGCCCATGCTGGAGGATCCCAAAGATAAGTCTAACCTGGCTGTCGTCGACCTGGATGACGAGGAAGAAGAAGACGACCTCCCCCTCAACAGCAAAAGGAAGAGGTCGAAGCTCAACCCTGGGCTTGAGGGGGTTGGCTCTCTACGAGCATCTGGTGCCATTGCTAAAAGCTCTTTGCCTTCAACTTCCAAAGCTTCATATGCCGAGCTTGTCCAGGCTCGAGTAGACAAATTAAGTGATGTTCCCCCTCTTACGGGCATTGATAGTTCTAGCAAGGAATATCCTAAGCTAGAGTATGGGCAGGTTGTGGTGAGGAGGTCTACTGACAAGGACCTAGTGGCTAGGTATGCTGATAGAGGTTTGAGCGCTGAAGAGTTCAGTGCTAGATAGGGATTAATTCATTCCGAGGTAATACTTCAGCTTTCTCAATCTTTTCGCTTTCCCTTTTGTGCGCACATCCACTTACAAATAGCTCGATCTGATACTTTAACTTTTCATTTTTTTTATAGTCTCTTGCTATGATAGAGCTGGCTAAGAGTAGCTAGAAGGCGGCTGAGGAGCAGGAGAAACTTGCCTTGACCATGTATAACTAGTTGAGGGAGAAACAGGCTGACTTAGATACAGCTTATGAGGCCTTGAAGCTGGTCAAGGAAGAGGCCCTGAAAGCCAAAGGGGTAGCGTGGGGCAAGCTCGGGGATGTCAAGAAAGAGCTAGGTGCACTCCAGCTGGGCAAGGAGAAGGTTGAGCAGGAGCTTGAAATTGCGGTCCAGTCACTCGAAGAAAGCAATGTTTTGATAGCCAAACAGAATGAAGCTCATGAGGCGGCTCGTCTAAAATGGGAAGAGGAGATGCGAACTAGAATGGAGACCGCCGTAGAAGCTGCCAAGGAAGATGCTAGTAAATCTGCAATGGAGGCTTACAAGGATGGAGATGAATGCCATAACTTCATCGCAGATCAATCTAAGTCCTTCTTTAATATTGGCCGTCGCCACATGGCTCGCCGTATTTTAGTGGACCCCTCTGTCGACCTGCCAGTTGAACAATTGGCTAAGTGGGCCTCAGAGGACCAGTATGATATGGTAGCTCGCCAGGGTCATCTTCTTGTACCTTATAATGAAAACGATCTGGCGGCCCTCGCCCAAGAAAATGAAGAGATGGGAGCTGAGCTGTGGGTCGCACCTCCCATTGAGCAGGTGCATTTTACCACAATTCTTAAAGAGCTTGAGGAGGCAGATGAGATGGAAGAAGATGAAGGTGAGGTTGCCAAGGGCTATGTTTATTCTGAATAAGGAATGAGCGACCAACTACCCCAGCAACAAAACCAAGTGGAGGAACATCCCGAGCGTTGAGACAGCTGATTTTTAATTTATATCTGTAATTTTGAACAAGTTCCACCGTACTTTGTTGTCTGATTTATGTAACCTATGTCTTGGCCCAGATTTTGGGAGGCATTTAACTTGATATATTTTGTTTTACCAAGTTCTAGCCCATTTTTGGGGAACTTGTTTTATAACATCTTAGTTGACTTTATACTTGAATCTTTTTTGTTTTAGATCCTTGCTCGTATGTATGTCGAACTATATTGAATGGAGAATGATCTTGAGTTGAACCTTGTTAGAACGAGATCGACTAAAGGTCGGATCTGTTAAAGGAACGAGACTGACTAAGAGTCGAGTTTGTTAGAACGAGGTCGACTTAGGAGTAGGATTTGTTAGAGGAATGAGACTGACTAAGAGTCGAGTCTGTTAGAACGAGGTCGACTTAGGAGTCGAACTTGTTAGAGGAACGAGACTGACTAAGAGTCGAGTATGTTAGAACGAGGTCGACTTAGGAGTCGGACCTGTTAGAGGAACGAGACTGACTAAGAGTCGAGTATGTTAGAACGAGGTCGACTTAGGAGTCGGACCTGTTAGAGGAACGAGACTGACTAAGAGTCGAGTCTGTTAGAACGAGGTCGACTTAGGAATCGGACCTGTTAGAAGAACGAGACTGACTAAGAGTCGAGTCTGTTAAAGTGAGATCGACTTACGAGTCGGCCCGGTAGTAGCATAGAAGTAACACAACTTGGTTGAGTAGAACTGCAACTTTATTGAAGTAGTAGAACGATTACACAGAAAACAGAAAACTGGAACTGAAACTAAAACTTAAACCGAAACTGAACTTAAAAGTAGTATTTGATAAGGTGGCTAGCATGCCATGGATGTTTCAACTCTTCACCATCTGGATGACCAATCAAATAAGTTCCCTCTTTGACAACACGAGTAACGACGTAGGGACCTTCCCAGTTAGGAGATAACTTGTTCTACTGAGCTTTCCTTCCTGTTTCCTTGATCTTCCTTAGCACGTAGTCCCCAACTTGAAATGACCTTCTCTTAACTTTTTTGTCATGGTAGCCCTTGGTTTTCTGCTTGTAGTTGACCATTCGTAGTTGGTTGTGGCTCGCTTCTCTTCAAGCAAATCCAAGTCGATCAATTTGTTGACGTCGTTCTGCTCGTGATCAAAGAAAACTACCCTTGCTGTGGGAACTTGTAGCTCGACCGGTGCCATGGCCTCTGATCCATATGTAAGAGTGAATGGGGTTTCACCCGTGGGCCCTCGGGTGGTTGTGCGGACTACCCAGAGAGAAATGGGGAGTTCGTCCAACCAGTTGCCTCGTCGATCAACCAAACCCGTCTTAAGTGCGCGATAAGCACCCGGCTTTGTTCGCCGCTTCGCTTGCCCTCGTTACCTCGGGGATAAGCGGCCCGATGACTTTCAATGTTTGAGGCCCACTCAGTTCATCTCTTCCTCGAAAGCTGTGGAGAATTGTAGCCCGTTGTCCGACACTATAGCTCGTGGAATCCCAAATCAGCACCAAATGTAATCATGAATATAGTTGATGTCGTTTTCCTCTGTAATCCTTGCTAAAGGCTTAGCCTCAACCCATTTGGTGAAGTAGTCAATGGCTACGATCACGTACTTGCAATTTCCCTGGGCGGGTGGGAAGGGACCAATCAAATCGACTCCCCACATACTGAAGGGCCAAGTTGTGACCACTGGAGTTTGCTCGGTTATAGGCAGTCAAGGCAGATCGGCAAATCTTTGACACTTGTCGCACTACTGAACAAAATAGTGAGTGTTCGCTCTCATGTGAGGCCAATATTAACCCAAAGTAATTAACTTGTCGGCCAAAGTTCTGGCCTCCGGGTGTCCACCACAAACCCCCACAATGTACCTCGTGCATCAGCTGAGTAACCTCATGAGGGTGAACGCACCTCAATAACGGTTTTTTGAAGGACCTTCTGAATAATGCATCCCTGTGAATGACATACCTGGGGGCTTTCTTCTTGATAGCTCGAGCTGCTTTCTCGTAAGTAGGTAGCTCGCCGGTTTCAATGTAAGCCCGTATCTCATCGATCCAGCACTTCGTGTAAACCCACTCTCTAGTGGTGTCCTCCAGGCATTGAATCTGAACCCTCTCGCATTTGGATGCTTAAGGTAGGAGATAGGTTCCCATCTTGGGTCATCTCGATGTGGCCGGTTTGAGAGTAAGTCGGCCAACTCGTTATCATCTCGACCTACCCTTTGTATTTCCCCGAGGAACTCCGAGTCTTTGACCAACTCCTTCACTAGGTTGCAGGATTTGACTAGGGTAGGGTTCTACACTTCATATTCTCCTCTGACTTGATTTACAATAAGCTGAGAATCACAATTGGCCACTACTTTAGTTGCCCCAAAACACTTGGCGTACTCGATAGCTGCTACCAAAGCTTCATACTCGGCCTGGTTGTTAGAAGCCTCAAATTTGAACCTCAATGCCTCCTCGAACACTTTGCTGTCTCGGCTCGACTAGAACGATCCAGCTCCACTAACATTCCTTGTTGTCGACCCATCAGAATAGACTTTCCAGCAATCGTTGGGCAAACTTACTGCGGGCTGAGTTGCAGGCTCCTTTCCCTTCGTACTTTCCTTCTGAGCTCTTACTTCGCTATGTTTCTTGGTGAACGTAAGCTCGACCAAGAAGTCTAGCAAAGGTTGAGCTTTTAACCCCTTTCGAGGCCTATACTCAATGTCAAACTCAGTTAGTTCTATTGACCAGTTGATAGTCGGCCTGAACTTTCTGGCTTGTGTAGAATTTTCCTCAAGGGGGCATTAGTTAACACGACAATAGGGTGAGCTAGGAAATAAGCTCGTAGCTTCCTGGATGCCACGACCAAGGCGTAGGCTACTTTCTCTGCATTATAATATCTGCCTTCCACATCGGACAAGGCCTTGCTCACATAATAAACAGGATTCTGAAGCCCCCCTTCTTCTCGAACTAGCACAACGGCCACAGCTTGGTCGCCAACTGACAGATATACGAACAAAAGTCTCCCCCATAATCGGGCTGCTCAATAGTGGAGGAGAGGCGAGATACTCCTTAAGCTGCTGGAACGACGATGAACATTCGACCGTCCACTCAAAAAATTTCATCCCCCTCAAAGATTTGAAGAAGGGGAGAGACCTCTCTGCTGACTTCGCTATAAAGCGACCTAGGGCTGCCACCCTACCATTTAGTCGTTGCATCTCCTTGATACATGTAGGTTCCTTCATGTCGACCATGGCCTTGATCTTTTCAGGATTGGCTTCAATACCTCGCTGAGAGACCACGAAACCCATAAATTTCTAAGCCTCCATGTTTCGGCCAATTTAAGAGGCAAAGACCTTGTTGACCATCCTCTGGTAGGTAGCTCCCGCATTCTTCAGGCCGAATGGCATCATATTATAGCAGTAGATACCCCAGCGGCTTGGAAGGCAGTCTTCACCACATCATCCTTATGCATCTTGATTTGATGGTAGCCCGAATATGCGTCGAGGAAGCTTAGAGTAATATGATATTAGGTACTCTTATATAGGAGTATATAATAGAAGTATAGATATTAGGTATGGTATTAGGTACTCTTATATAGGAGTATATAATAGAAGTATAGACTAGGGTATGTGAATAGGTATAAGTAGTAATAGGCATATACTCTTATATATATAATAGATGTAACGACCCTAACCCTAGGCACTAATTTTAGTATTATATTATGCTTTTAATATTAATGTTAATTTTATGTGCTCATTTTATGTCTTTAAATTCTTATTTTAAGATGAGATGGTTGGGAAATGATTTTTTAAAATCCTAGGATTTCAAGAGACATTAAATAAAGCAATTTAGGTAAACCAAGGTAATGGAAGGTGTTTACAGCTTTTCCAATGTGTTGTATGCAACTTGTTATGTGTTGCATTTTATTTGGCATATTGCTGCATTCATAATAACTTGCTGAGATTTATTCTCACCCCTCTCCCTTTAATATTTTTAGATCCTGAGACAGGCGGACCGGCCAAGTGAGGACGGAAAGGAGTTCGGATGTGGTATTTTGGGTTTGTCGGGGTACGTATAGGCTGGTGTAGAAAATGTATTTTTGGTATAATTCCTTTGTGGAGTTGGTGTGTATAAAACTTAGTTTTTACATTATAACTAAAGTCTTTTGTAATTAAAGCAGGTTGATACTTTTAAAAGTTATTCAACTCTTCCTTCCATGTTGAGAGAAATGAAGTTATTTGGGAATGGTTTTGTTAAGTATATTTAAGTTGTAAGTTAAATCAAAGTTTTAAAAAGTTTAGGTGGTTTGAGTTCTATTGGGGACGCTTTAACTCGAAACACGGGTTAGGTTTCGGGTTGGGGTCCTCACAATAGAAGTATAGACTAGGTAGGCTATGCATTTAAAAACGCTAATAAATTGATACATTATCAACTTTTCGGCTTCTTATGTATTTATTATCCTAATTCAACTTTTTATATACTCCCTCCGTCCCGCTACAAATGAGACACTTACTGTTTACGCGTGGATTAAGGAAAAAAATAATGATATAAATATTGTGAGTGTAAAAATAAAATAGGAGAGAGAATGAGTGGAGTGAATAGTAAATTATAATGGTATTGTGAGTATTAAAATAATGTAGGAGAGAGAATGAGTGAAGAGAATAGTAAAGATTCTTTACCATTTTAGAAAGTGTGTGATTTGTAGCGGGACGCTCAATGAGGAAAGTGTGTGATTTGTAGTGGGACGGAGGGAGTATAAAAATGCATTATTTTATTTTCGGAATACATATGATTTTGCTTGAAAATATGATAATAATTAAAGAAATTTATTTTAGTAATTCAAAAGGCAAAAAAATGTTTAACATGAAGAGAGACTTTACAAATTCTTGAACGGAAGATTGTTCATATCTTCATCGTTTAGTATACTTCACCCGTTAAGAACATGAAGAATCATTGCATTAGTTTCACATTATGTTCATTAGTAACATGCATATGATAATTCAAAAGACACACCAACATAATTTAATTTTGCTATCTATTACTAAACATATAGAAGAATATAATTTTATTTTGTTATAATCAACGGGAATATGAAACAAGTTGAAGTTTAAAGGTTGTAATACTAACTAATACAATAATTAAAAAAAACTTTTAAACTATTCATAAAAGATCAATAGTTGAAGAGTCATCCATTTTCTTCATTCAAGTATATAAAGACTAATTTTCTTTTGACAAATGTTTGTTTTTTGCTCTCCATCACTTTTGTAGAGACTGATTCATGAAAAAAGAAAATGTGTCAAGGTTATAGGAAATGCTATTGTAAAATGCTATTGTAAGTATTCACAAAATTCATTTTTTTTTTTAATTTTTGAGTGACTTCTTTATAATCTCTTTTGACTTATTTTGAATATGATTTGTTTTTTATATTTATGTTTGTGTTTATTATTTTGATTTTGATTTTGATTTTGATTTTGATTTTGATTTTGATTTTAACTTTAACTTTTATTTTATAAAATTTCGTCTTTATTTTGATTTTATTTCTTGCTTTTTTTCTATTTCTTTTATATGTTTGTGATTGTTTCTTTCACTTTTTAATTATTAGAATTTTAATTTTCATTTTTTATTTGCATTTTAATTTTTCGTAAGTTTTTATATTGATATTGATTTTCTTTTATGCATTAGATTTTTTCTTTCTTAATTATTAAAGTTTTTTTCATTTTGCTTTTGCTATTTTTGTAAGACAATTTACAACTTGGCTTTAAATAAGAACTTTGTTTGGATTATTTTTTTTATTTTTTTTCCTTTCGATTATGATTTGATTTCTTTTACTTATTTGTAAAGTTGATTTTAGTTTTATTTCTTGTTTTTTTTTTCATATTTGCTTTACTTTCGTTTTTTAATATTATCTTCCTTTTTTTTCAGTTTGTGATAAAAAATATTTCTTTTATTTTGATTAAAGTTTGATTTTTGGTGTATTTATTTATATTTGGGTTTGATATTGATTTTCATTGATGAATTTTTCAAAATAGTTTTTTTATTTTTTAATATATTTTGATTGTGTTCGTGAATGCTTTCTTTTTATTATTTTTTATTAAGATTCGATTTCCATATTTCATTCAATTGTTTCATCCTTTTTTTTCTATTTTGATATTTATTCTACTTTGACTTTGTATTATTTTAAAAAATATTCAAATTTATTATTTATATGTTTCTACTCTTTATTTTTATTATATTTTTGAACTCTTATTTTTTATTGTTTTTCCTTTATTAATATTTGACCTTCATATTTCTGTTTTGATATTGAATTCATTTTTAGTTATTATTTTATTTATTAAATTTTTGAATATTTTTATTTGTTGTTGCGTTTTCTTTCTTCTATTTTATTCATACTTACGAATGAATTCTATCAAATTGCTAAGATTACAAAAATTAACTACAATGATATTTGTTAATTTTACTTTTATCTTTTGTATTGATTTATATATTTATTTTTTCATATTGTACAAACATAATGATCTAGAAGTCTTGAGGGAATAATGAGAAAACAAACCACAAAAATATTAACAGATTATGGAGAAAAATATTGTGCCATAACCCTAATTCTAAATACTTCTTTCAAGACTCCATCTATCCCATCATCACATGACATAACAAATGAATTTCATGGTTAGCCTTTTACAAGTTTGTATCTCACTCATTGTTGGGGTATCAACCCAAGTCTCACATCGGCAATTGAAAGAAGAGTTGTCTAGTATATAAAGGTGTCCACCCACTCCATTAGTATGAGGCCTTTGGGGAGATGACCCAAGAGCAAATCCGTGCGGGCTGGGTTCAAAACGGACAATATCATACTAATGTAGAGTGGTGGGGATGATCACGATCCCAACAACTGGTATCAAATTAGTAGATTAACATCCAAGAATTGACATTTGACATCAATACAACCTTTTTCCTATAAAGATTTAGATGATTAGATGAGCACATCAGAAAGATGACTAGTCATTAAATTAGTAGATTAAAGTTACATCACTTGGAGAAAATAAGGACAAAACAAGTGACAATTAACAACAAAAGGAAATTAAATAGCTCTAGGGGAGTTATTATTATTATTATTAATTAAAAAAAAAAAAGATGCCAAAAGATGAAGAACTGGTTTTGTCAAATTGGCCATCTGATTTTTATTTATTTGGCTCTGTCCAAAATGACATCAAAGCCCATCTCAGTTGGATCAGTTGCTTGAACTTCATAGTGAATCCCTTCCAACACTCTCCTGATTCCATCCTTTGATGTTGCATATAACATTTTTTCTCTTATTCTTGATGCACTTGGTGCCCTGAAAAAATGAATTTTAAATTAATTACAAATATTAGAAGAGGTTTAAAATCTTAAGTTTGATCCCAAATAGTTAACCTAGGTAAGGATATTAGAGTAGATATTATCACCATTGACCAAATCTATAAACTCGACGATACGAAGGTAAGATTTCTAATGGACCTGAAACGACTGCTATATCATTGATCTGCTGCAACAAAAACTCAACGATATGAAGGTAAGATTTCTAATGGACCTGAAACGACTGCTATATCATTGATCTACTGCAACATGCAACAATCAGGTATAATTTACGAGGAACAATATTTTTTACCATTGATTGGGTACTTTTTGAAACAAAATTAATCATAACAAATAAAAAATATTCCCTCCTAAAAGAATTTGATATTTTTTAAAAAAGGAAAATAATTGTAGCCCAAATTTTTTATTTGACTAGTCAAATAAAACATTTATTATAAGACGAAATGAGCAACAATTGTTCATATCTAATACAAGTAAGAGAAAATGGAAGAAAATTAATTGACTAAAAAGTTGACAAGAGAAATGACATACCATGCAATGAAGAAGATCTTGCTTTTCCGGCAGTTATCTACGGTGACAAAGTCAAAATCAAAGACGGCATAGCGGCAATCATCGTCCGGCAGGGATGCCTCAAGATCGCCATAGCCTTCTCCGGCCGCCCCAACCTTGTCCACCGTGACCAACTTTGACTTTTCATCAATCTTGAACACTATGTACCTATGCACTTTCTTCCATTTCATCTCCATGAATGAGTTCTTGCATTCATCAGTTACACACATCCCCATTGTCGCCTAATCACGAAAAAAATTTGACCACCATGATCAATGTACCATCACAAAGATTAAGAACTCTTACAAAGTTTATTAGATTAGACATCGGAGCTCTGATACTATTTTGTTATAATCGGGCAAAGAAATTAGCAGATAATAACGAACATAAAACACGAACACACAGAATTACACACATCGATCCCCATTCTCGCCTTATCACGAAAAAAATTAGACCATCATGATCAACGTACCATCACATGATTGAAAACTCGTACAAAGTTGATAAGATTGAACATAAAAAAACGCGTGAATGACCGTAATTTGGAAAAAAGAATGTACCCTTTTAGGAAAATTGTGTTTTTGTTGAAAATAAAAGTAAGGAGATTGAGAGATTTTGGAGAAATTTACCATCTTGAAAGCCATAGCCATGGTGGTAGTGGTGGTTTTGTTTTTCTTCTTGTTGTTTTTGTTGTTGAAAAATGGTGAAGTGTGAATTAAGATAATATGTCTTGTGGTGTTATATATAGGTGTGGTGATGGGAAAATGCCACTACTGTTTGAGTAAATTACTATATTGCCATTAACATGGGATTGGGAGATTTTGTCTTGGGGGACAAATAAGTATTAAGTATGTTAGGGTCAAATGTGGAAACATACTGATTATCTCATTTAAATAATCTCACATTTTAAATAATTTTGACTCAATTTTAACCAATAATTAATTTGGAGTTTTTAACAAAAACTATTTCAAAAAAATGCTATTAAAAAAAAACACGTAAGTTATGATTTATAAAAAACTACTCCCTCTGTCCCACTTCAAGATTCCTATTTTTTCTTTTGATCGGTCTCACTTCAAGGTTTCCTTTCATTAATGAAAAGTTTTGAATATATTTATACCCTTCTGATTTAATATATTTACAAAAAAATCATTCATTATACCCTTATAAAGTTAATATATTTACAAAAAAAAAATAAAAAATCATTAAGTTACTATTTCTCCCACTCATTCTCTCTCCTATTAAATATTTTTAACTTTTACATTATCTCTTCTCCTCTAATCTTTTACCCATTTTCAATAAAATCAATCATTAACTACTATTTCCTACCCCACATTTAACTTTTACATTATCTCTCCTCTATTCTAAACAACACAAACAAATTTTTTTCTTAAAAAGCGTGAAATCCACACCAAGGAACCTTGGTGTGGGACGGAGGGAGTACTTTTTTTTTTTTTTGCATTTATCTATTAAAATAATTGATTAATATATTTATCATTTGTTTAACCATAATACCAATCACAAAAAAACTCTTTATGCCATTTATCGGTTATAAACAACTAAATAAATTTATCAGTTGTCAATTGATAAATGTCATTAAAAAAATATAAAAAAATAAAAAAAGAAGTTTTCTGTAATATTTAAGAAGTTTTTTGTAATATCCAACTCGTTCGTGTGATTTTTTTATATAATACCTATCTTTCAAAAGTAGTTTTTGGTAACGCGCTTAATTAATTTTATGTTAATTACTTTATTTAAATAAAATTTTAATTTTTTCATGAATACAATATAATAATACTATAAATAACATATTTTACATATTTATTAGAATAAACAATTTAATATAAAATTATCAAAATTATATACTCTCTCCATCCACTTACATATTTCACAGTTACTATATTTCACAGTTACTGTTCACGCGTGGATTAAGAAAAAAATAATGATATAAATGTTGTGAGTGTAAAAGTGAAATAGGAGAGAGAATGAATGGAGGGAATAGTAAATTATAATGGTGTTGTGAGCATTAAAATAATGTAGGGGAGAGAATGAGTGGGGTAGGGTTAATATTTTAATAATAAAAACTTTCCATTTTAGGTAAAAATACAAAGTGTGAAGTATGTATTTGGACGCCCAAAATAGAAAGTGTGAAGTATATAAGTGGACTGAGGGAATATATATATATATATATATATATATATATATATATATATATATATATATATATAATAGAAACTATCTAGATGAGATGGAAGAAGTATAGATTACAGTGAATATGATATTACAAATTAATTGATAAATTGTAAAGAAGTTTGTAAACAACGTTATTGTATGGCACCTTATTCTCCGAAGGGTTATATTTTACTTCCTTCGTCCCACTTTAATTGAGCCATGATATTTTTGTACATTTTTTAAGATTTTTTTTAAAAATGAGTAAAGAATTGAAAGTGGGTAGAAAATTAAAGAAGAGCGAATGTAAAAGTTAAAAACATTTAATAGTTGAGAGAATGAGTGAGAGAAATAATAAGTTAATGATTGGTTTTTTGTAAATATGTTAAAATTATAAGGGTATAATGAATGATTTTTTTGTAAATATATAAATATTATGAGGATATAAATGTCCGAAACACTGTTCACTTCTTTCCATTTATGAAATGACTCATTTGAAGTGGGACGTCCCAAAAAGGAAAGTGATTCAATTGAAGTGGGACGGAGGGAGTATTGTAATTGGCCAAAATCTTAAAAAAAAAAAAAACATTTTTTCTTAATCTTAGAAAAAACGTGTTTTGTTTTTTCCACTAATGCCAGTGTTAGTGTAATAAAGTATCAGTGTAACAAAATGTCAATGTTAGTGTAACAAAGTGCCAGTGTAAAAAAATGTCAGTGTTAGTGTAACAAAGTGTCAATGTAAAAAGTGTTAGTGCATGTATATTAAGTATCAGTGTTAGTGTAACAAAATATCAGTGTAAAGAGTGTCAGTGCATGTATATTAAGTGCCAGTATAAAGAGTATAAAGAGTGTCAGTAGTGTAGGGTAAAAAATGTCAGTATTAGTATAAAAAAGTGCTAGTACATATATTATTAAGTGACAGTATAAAAATGATTTTTTCTTAAACTTAAAAAAAAACACATTTTTTATAAGACCAATTCTTGTAATTGTATATTCACGAGAGAAATTTCTCGTCGTCCCTTTAACATCGTAGTTTATGCAGCAAGGTCATATTGGATCTCTCTCTCGCACGCACACACACACGCATGTGTAAACTCTTTAAGCAAGGGGGATGAAACTAGAAACATTCATTCCCCTCTTTTTCCTGCCTAAAAAAAGTCAACTTCACTGGTGAAAGATCATTCACTTTTCCCGTACTTCCTCCTTCCCATCCGACTTACTCACTCCGTCCCAGATCAAGATCAAGAGTCCTACTTTTTTTTTTTTGGTCCATTTCATGCCAAAAATTCAATTTCATGAATGGAAATATGTGAACAGTATTTCAGACATTTATGCCTTCATAATGTTTACTCCCTCCGTCCCAGTGATCTTTGGAAATTTTGAAATGGCACGGGAATTAAGAAATATTATTATAGTATTAGGAGAGAGAATGAGTGGAAGAAGTGTTGTGAGTGTGAAAAATTAAATAGGAAAGAGAATGAGTGGGATGAATAGTTAGGAGAGAGAATGTTGTGAGTGTAAAAGTAAAGTAGGAGAGAGAATGAGTGGGGTAGAAAGAGTATAAAAATAATAAAAACTTTCTATTTTGGGATTTCTTAAGATTAGCGGGACGCCCAAAATAGAAACTTTTCTTAAGATCGGTGGGACGGAGGGAGTATATATTTACAAAAAAATCATTCATTATACCCTTATAATTTTAACATATTTACAAAAAAAATCAATCATTAACTTACTATTCCTCCCACTCATTCTCTCTCCTACAAAAAAACCATTCATTAACTTACTATTTCTCCCACTCATTCTCTCTCCTCTAATCTTCTACTCACTTTCAACTTTTTATTCATTTTTTAAAAATTTTCTTAAAATTCGTAAAATACTCCTCTAGGACCCTTGATCTGAGACGGAGGGAGTATAATAATTGGATGGGACGAAGGGAGTATGTACTAATTTCTCGGTTCCTAAATAAATGTTCAAAAATTTAAAAATAATCCTATCAAAAATGCATATCCAATTTTTCGAGAAGTTATTTAATCCTCCCGCATCTTGCAACGAGTTCTAAATCATATTATATTAAAGGATGTAGGGAAATGATTACTACTAGCATAAGATCTCGCAAATAATATTTGAAATCCCAAGATCGAGTTTTTTCATAAAATTGTCTAAAGGTTATGTAGTAGATGTAGCAACAATTCCCTTTTTTTCCTCATCTTCACAACTAGCATTTTTCTAATCCATCATATAATCCTCTCTCTTCTCTCTCTCTCTCTCTCTCTCTCTCTCTCTCTCTCTCTCTCTCTCATCCCCATGTTCACAGCTAGCTTTTTGACACCCCATTAGATAAGCTTGTCTTCTTAGTGTGTGTGTGTGTGTAGAGAGAGGGAGAGACAGAATCAAGAAGATGGGAAGAGAGACCAAACACTAAAATCTAACAAAAGCCACCACAAAGAAAGAAAGATTAGCAGACAAGAACATGGACAAATGGCCCCTTCCCTTCCCTCCTCTCCTCTATTGATAAGTATACACAAAACAAAACAAAAACTCTAATCAACTCCATTGTGTGCCATAACTATTTTCCTTCTTAGCCTCAAATTAAAGCCTCCTTTTCTAGTACCCATCATGCATCTTCATATTGAAATCAATGTATGTGGTTATTGACAAGTAATCACTTACCTGCTTCGTGTTGGCCGGGGTCCATTGACTCATCACACCATAGCCCATCCTTAACATCTTCCATATGGACGTACTCAAGCTCGGTGGTTCAGTTTGACCTTCCTGTCAACATAGTTAGTAGCGTAACCTGGCCCACATCACAAGTACAAGTACCAATGATAATAGTTAGTGATTTACGTATGTTCGTTCAAGCCCGAGCTTGGCCTAAACTAAATTGTGCTTCATTTGCACAAACTCCTCCTAAAACTCTGCGTTAGATTCAACTGCGCTTCAAGATAACTTGACTGCTAAGTTGTCTAGGATGGGAAAAGTTTTACTTCCGCCGCCGCCGGAGGTGGTGGGGAAGGAGGAAAGAAGGGGTTGGGTTGCGGTGGCAGTGGCAGTGTCTTCTTTGCCGCCAGTTGACATTCACAGCTGTATGGTGAGTGCTGACTGTTGATGATGGCTTTCTGAAAGTTTGGGAAGATTCTATATAAATTTCATATCAATTATACTTGAAGATTAACATGAACACATACATCAGAGAAGGCAAAAAAAAATTTAAAAAAATAATAATAATAATTAAAAAGAAATAAAAAATTGCAGTTATCTGAACAATGTTTGTAATCAGACAGATTCAGACTATCAACCATTAAAAGTTATGGACATGATGATACAGAAGATGCATTATCAACTATCTATAATAACCACATTAACACAATCATCTTTGCAAAACTTTACTATTGTTGATGCTCATTGTCGCGAGGAACGGATGCAGTTCGTAGTTCCTGGTCCCACTCGCTCTTAGGAATCTCTCCCGAATCAGTGATGATTACCTTTTTCCTAGGTTTCCCACTGTAAGTCCCGGCTCCCCCTTCTATTGCGTACACTGTGTCCATCCCTTCTATCACTTTGCCAAACACAACGTGTTCCCCATCCAGCCTGAAACTTAAAAACGAGAAATTAGAGGTCTTTATTAAGAATATGCATAGATTCTGCTCGGGAACCAAAGTTCAATTATAGCATCATGCTTGAAGAACAAATTCTCAAACAATAAGAAAGGTAAGGCAGAGATTTTTCTGTAATTTATCATATCCAAATGTTTAAGTTTGAGTCAGCAAATTTGAAAGATGCCCAATCTGCATTCGTTGTTGTCACGAATCAATCACATTTACCGAAAGCTATTGCAGCCCCTCGTCTTAGGACGCCAAATCCCAAGTATTTTAACTCAAGTTTGAAACTTCTGCGATTGTCACGAATCTAGTGATTGAGCACAAAGCTCACCATCATCCGAAGTTCCTATGAATCCAATGGCAATACCTTTTGTTCCCTCTCAAAGTCTTCTTGACGCTCTAGTTCCCCCATCAAATTTGACGGTTAATATTCCTATTAAGGAAAAATACAACTCTGAACCTGAACAGTATCTGAAAGTCTTGTAGCTAGGACTGTTCACAATTGTTGACAGACTTGTGTGTACAGTTGTGCACACAAGTGTCAACACAACATACTTAACAACTAATTTCCAGAATGTAACTGAAAATAACAGAATGTAAATAGCAGCGGAATTAAACCTTCAACAAGAAACTTCTTGCTGGAAACTTTTCATAAAACTACAACTCGTTTTGAACACAAGTTGTTTAACGAAACACATACAATGAAAAGTAATTTAAAATAAAAGACCAAAACAAAGTTCAAGACTATGAACTCTATTAAACACTAAACAGCCTTGAAAGAATACTCTCGGTTTTTCAAGGCACACACACAGTTCACTCGAAGATCAATCTCACAAAGAAACACGGTGTGCTCTCTTGAAAATCGGTAAACACAAAGGAAGGCGCCATCTTTTTTTATAGCTCATTGACTCCTTGTTTGGTAAGGAGTCAATTACTCCTTGATATCCGAAATGCTAGGAGTCCACCTTTATCTTCTCAATCAATCCTTCCTTGATAGAATACCTAAAATAAATCAAATACTAACTAAAAATAAACATGTTAATATGTTAGTAAAATATTCACAATTATTCCTAAATTATTTATTTACAAAGATTATATTTATCACTTAGATGTCCGAATCATAAAGATATAAGGAAAGGTCAAAGAGTATTTTCATACTCTTTCAATCTCCCCCTATCTTTGTGGTTCGGATCAAAACCTGCAAAACAAATGGTCAATAAAAAAAAAAACAACATTTCACCACTAAGAAATTTAGAGTTTTAAAAGTTATTACAGACCAAACTAGTAAACCAAATGTTTTCAAAAAGCACCAAAAACAGTAAACCAATGTTTTCAAAACGAACTCAGATACCACCAAAAGTATCTTCACCCAATGTGTCCAACTCAAAGTCTAACCGAGCAGCAGAGTTCGCTGCGTCTTCAACATCTTCTTCTATATCAAACTGGAGATCATCATCGAGTCCAGCAGCTGTAACTCCCCCTGCAGCAGCTCCCCCTGCATCTGTAACATCTCCCCCTTTTTGATAGGAACCACCAAGAACTGATTCTAACTCAACAATGCTCTTCTCCAATCCGACAATAAGAAGCTGTTTTCCTTCGATCTCAGCCTTTTGCAGGATGAGATAAGGACCTGTTTACTTTCAATATCAGCTCTGTGAGAGATAATCTGAGCCCTGAACAGAGCAATTTGCCCATGGATTGTATTGGAACCAACTGGAGCAGCAGGAGTGACAGAAGATGTGTGCCCAGTTATGTGCACAACTGGTGGCACGGAAGGTTGAGCAGCAGTAGAAGGAGGAAAAATACCAAATTTGGCCAGATCATTGACTCTGGAAGGGTCATCCATGGTCCTGGGGATTTTAAACTGCTCAGAGATAATAGAGAGGTTTTCCCCCGGGATATCCTCCACCCCTTGATCCTTTAATATCCCATAAATTAAACCAGGGTGAGGGAGAGAATAAGAGGTGTTGGTGTTTTCTGCAAAGCTTAACACGGAATCAAAAATATCCTGCCCCAAATTAAATTTATCATCACCGATCCTAAACATAAACATGATCCTTAGTGACAGAAGAGGAGTTAGAGGTGGTAACCAGTTTGTTCTCATCACATAATGCAAAAACACAAATAACTTGGACAGAAGGGTAGTCCTAAAACCAGTAGTCCACTTCGAAATTTTTGCCCAGTGACAGTACGCACAGCCTCATCTATGTTGGTAGGCAGTTTCTCAAGAGGAAAATCCGGGGTACACAGAAAGGCGTTAATTCTAGAAGGGATAAAATCAACCACAACACCCCTAACAAACACTCTCCCAAAGTTTGGAAATCTCTCATCAGCAAT
Source organism: Adenophora triphylla var. japonica (assembly GCA_022495995.1). Taxonomy (NCBI): domain Eukaryota; kingdom Viridiplantae; phylum Streptophyta; class Magnoliopsida; order Asterales; family Campanulaceae; genus Adenophora; species Adenophora triphylla. The sequence goes on along the minus strand of JAFEMH010001699.1, from coordinate 147,661 downwards.
GTCCCGGGTTAGATTTGTATAAAATTCTAACACAAGAGACCTAGAGTAGGGAGCAGGAAAGTCTAAAGAATTATCTAGGTACCTCTTGGTGAAAAAATCAACAACCCCAAAATTTTCAAAAACCTTCATATTCCTATTTTTTTCAACCACAAATCCCCTATGCAAGTTTATGGAGAATCGGCTTTCAGCCTCAGGAGAATAAAACAGGAAGCTATACTTTGCATCCAGATCATAAGGGAAATCAGGAATATAAACATAGGACTTACGCTTCTGAGCAACCTTTTTTGGAGATGGCCTGTTGTCGCTTGCATGATCAGTTGTGTGCACAACAGAGAGTGCAGGAGGTTGCACAGGACTGGACATCCGTTGTTTCTTGTGGCTGCAAATCTCAGAGATACTGAGAGTATCTTCCGACCCCAGGAATGCAGATTCATCACTTGAATCTTCGGGCAGTGACGATGACCCTTCCTCAGCCATAACAGGAACAGTATCAGCCTTTGAGGAGCTCCTTGTAACTCTTTTCGAACTCATCTCCCCCTGAAAACTAGCCGTAGGGGAGAACTAAACCTTCGCCGGAACCTTGGCCTGAACCCTAGCCGAAATTTTCTCTTTCTCCAGAGAATTTTTCTTGATCCGAGTAATGAGGGGCTGATCGTCCTCATCGAACCCAGCAGTTTGAGGAACATCTTGGGGGAGATCCTCCTCATCAGAGGAGTTATGCAACACCAACCGTCGACTTGCACCGGCAGCCTTTGATTTGGGAGGGTTCGAAATTGTGGACAGACTTGTGTGTATTTATTGGTGTTTAAATAAGTCAAATCACAACTCCTCTCACAACTCTTATCTCTCTCTCTTCTGTCTCTCTCTCTAACCGGTTGTTTTCAGAAAAATCCATGGCGTCCTCTTCGTCTTCTCCGACAAAATCACGGCGAAACACCATTGCTGCTGATCACATCGGCGAACCCCAATCAGGCGGTCCCATTGACGTGGAACATCGTGGCCACCCTCAATCGGCTATCAATGTGGGTGATCCCGCCGTGCTTGAAGCTGTTCAAGCTGCTCGCCTCCCCCCTCTGCCTGGTTCTCGACGGTCACACAGGTTGATTGACTCCGGTAAGTCGGCTCTTTTTCGAAGGTCGAAGCCCTCTGCTGCTTCTAAAAAGAATTTTAGGGTTTCGAACCCTCCCAAATCAAAGGCTGCCGGTGCAAGTCGACGGTTGGTGCTGCATAACTCCTCTGATGAGGAGGATCTCCCCCAAGATGTTCCTCAAACTGTTGGGTTCGATGAGGACGATCAGCCCCTCATTACTCTGATCAAGAAAAATTCTCCGGCGAAAGAGAAAATTCCGGCTAGGGTTCAGGCCAAGGTTCCGGCGAAGGTTCAATTCTCCCCTACGGCTAGTTTTCAGGGGGAGATGAGTTCGAAAAGAGTTACAAGGAGCTCCTCAAAGGCTGGTACTGTTCCTGTTATGGCTGAGGAAGGGTCGTCGTCACTGCCTGAAGATTCAAGTGACGAATCTGCATCCCTGGGGTCGGAAGATACTCTCAGTGTCTAGTGTCAGTGTCTCTGAGATTTGCAGCCACAAGAAACAACGGATGTCCACTCTTGTGCAACCTGTTGCACTCTCTGTTGTGCACACAACTGTGCACACAACTGATTATGCAAGCGACAGCAGGTCCATCTCCAAAAAGGTTGCCCGGAAGCGTAAGTCCTCTGTTTATATTCCTGATTTCCCTTATGATCTGGATGCAAAGTATAGCTCCCTGTTTTATTCTCCTGAGGCTGAAAGCCGATTCTCCTTAAACTTGCATAGGGGATTTGTGGTTGAAAAAAATAAGAATATGGAGGTTTTTGAAAATTTTGGGGTTGTTGATTTTTTCACCAAGAGGTACCTAGATAATTCTTTAGACTTTCCTGCTCCCTACTCTAGGTCTCTTGTGTTAGAATTTTATACAAATCTAACCCGAGACATTGCTGATAAGAGATCTCCAAACTTTGGGAGAGTGTTTGTTAGGGGTGTTGTGGTTGATTTTAGCCCTTCTAGAACTAACGCCTTTCTGTGTACCCCGGATTTTCCTCTTGAGGAACTGCCTACCAACATAGATGAGGCAGTGTGTACTGTCAATGGGGGAAAATTTTTGAAGTGGACTGCTGGTTTTAGGACTACCCTTCTGTCCAAGTTATTTGTGTTTTTGCATCATGTGATGAGAACTGGTTACCCACCTCTAACTCCTCTTCTGTCACTAAGGATCAGATCATGTTTATGTTTAGGATCGGTGAGGATATATTTAATTTGGGGCAGGATATTTGCTTTGCAGAAAACACCAACACCTCTTATTCTCTCCCTCACCCTAGTTTAATTTATTGAATGTTAAAGGATCAAGGGGTGGAGGATATCCCGGGGGAAAACCTCTCTATTATCTCTGAGTAGTTTAAAATCCCCAGGACCATGCCTTCCAGAGTCAATGATCTGGCCAAATTTGATATTGTTCCTCCTCCCTCTACTGCTGCTCAACAATCTGTGCCACCAGTTGTGCACACAACTGGGCACACATCTTCTGTCACTCCTGCTGCTCCAGTTGGTTTCAATACAATCCATGGGCAAATTGCTCTGTTCAGGCTCAGATTATCTCTCACAGAGCTGATATTGAAAGTAAACATGTCCTTATCTCATCCTGCAAGACTGAGATTGAAGGAAAACAACTTCTTATTGCCGAATTGGAGAAGAGCATTGTTGAGTTAGAATCAGTTCTTGGTGGTTCCTCTCAAAAAGGGGGAGATGTTACAGATGCAGGTGGAGCTGCTGCAGGGGGAGTTACAGCTGCTGGACTCGAAGATGATCTCCAGTTTGATATGAAAGAAGATGTTGAAGACGCAGCGAACTCTGCTGCTCGGTTAGAATTTGAGTTGGACATATTGGGTGAAGATACTTTTGGTGTTATCTGAGTTCGTTTTGAAAACATTGGTTTACTGGTTTTGGTGCTTTTTGAAAACAATTGGTTTACTAGTTTGGTCTGTAATAACTTTTAAAACTCTAAATTTCTTAGTGGTGAAATGTTGTTTTTTTTTTATTGACCATTTGTTTTGCAGGTTTTGATCCAAACCACAAAGATAGGGGGAGATTGAAAGAGTATGAAAATACTCTTTGACCTTTCCTTATATCTTTATGATTCAGACATCTAAGTGATAAATATAATCTTTATAAATAAATAATTTAGGAATAATTGTGAATATTTTACTAACATATTAACATGTTTATTTTTAGTTAGTATTTGATTTATTTTAGGTATTCTATCAAGGAAGGATTGATTGAGAAGATAAAGGTGGACTCCTAGCATTTCGGATAGCAAGGAGTAATTGACTCCTTACCAAACAAGGAGTCAATGAGCTATAAAAGAAGATGGCGCCTTCCTTTGTGTTTACCGATTTTCAAGAGAGCACATCGTGTTTCTTTGTGAGATTGATCTTCGAGTGAACTTTGTGTGTGCCTTGAAAAACCGAAAGTGTTCTTTCGAGGCTGTTTAGTGTTTAATAGAGTTCATAGTCTTGAACTTTGTTTTGGTCTTTTATTTTAAATTACTTTTCATTATATGTGTTTCGTTAAACAACTTGTGCTCAAAACGAGTTGTAGTTTTATGAAAAGTTTCCAGCAAGAAGTTTCTTGCTGAAGGTTTAATTCCGCTGCAATTTACATTCTGTTATTTTCATTTACATTTTCTGGAAATTAGTTGTTAAGTCTGTTGTGTTGGCAGCATAATGCCTGTTTTACCTGTAATCTGTCCACAATTGTGAAAAGTCCTAGCTACAAGACTTTCAATATTGAAAGAGTATGAAAATACTCTTTGACCTTTCCTTATATCTTTATGATTCGGCATCAAAGTGATAAATATAATCTTTGTAAATAAATAATTTAGGAATAATTGTGAATATTTTACTAACATATTAACATGTTTATTTTTAGTTAGTATTTGATTTATTTTAGGTATTCTATCAAGGAAGGATTGATTGAGAAGATAAAGGTGGACTCCTAGCATTTCGGTTCGGGTATCAAGGAGTAATTGACTCCTTACCAAACAAGGAGTCAATGAGCTATAAAAGAAGATGGTGCCTTCCTTTGTGTTTACCGATTTTCAAGAGAGCACATCGTGTTTCTTTGTGAGATTGATCTTCGAGTGAACTGTGTGTATGCCTTGAAAAATCGAGAGTGTTCTTTCAAGGCTGTTTAGTGTTTAATAGAGTTCATAGTCTTGAACTTTGTTTTGGTCTTTTATTTTAAATTACTTTTCATTGTATGTGTTTCGTTAAACAACTTGTGTTCAAAACGAGTTGTAGTTTTATGAAAAGTTTCCGGCAAGAAGTTTCTTGCTGAAGGTTTAATTCCGTTGCAATTTACATTCTGTTATTTTCATTTACATTTTCTGGAAATTAGTTGTTAAGTCTGTTGTGTTGACACTTGTGTGCACAACTGTACATACAAGTCTGTCCACAATTGTGAACAGTCTTAGCTACAAGACTTTTATTGTTTTCAGCTTATTTTATTGTTTTATGATGGTAAGGTCTAGTCCTCCATCACCTTAATTTATGCTTTTATTTTAATAAAAAAAAAAATAGGGGGCATTGCCCTTTTCGATTATTTTTTTTAAAAAAAAATAAAAGAGTGAGCAGGGCAATTAAGGAAATACACCCTCAATCTCAATTTTGCCATTTGACAACTCATCATTTTCTAGGATGTGTACCCTTATACTTTCTTGAAATTTCACTAAATTTATTACCCCCTCTGATCCAAAATATATATGTGATACAAAATAAGTGATCACTTTCCCTTTTTGGAATACTAGAATCACTAGTATGTACAGCATTTGTATCAAATGGTTTTGGAGTCAAATGGGATTCCTTAATTTGTGTGTCAAGTCAAAGTGAGCACTTATTTTGGAACGGATGGAGTACTATTTTCAGCAATGGGATAACTTTTGGGAGGAACCAAAATGGAGAGTAGATTCTAAGAGGAAAAATTGTTCTAACCAGGTGATCTAACTTAAATGAATAAAGGTTGGGGTCGAGAGTAAAACACCAGTTCAGTTGCGTCTTGTTCATTTATAACAGCACAGAAGCAATGAAGCATACAACCTTAAGCATATTAGGGCTTTTGGTCAAGGTTTAAATACGACAGCACAAAACATACCAGCTGGCCTTGACAGTGGTGATGAAAAACTGTGAGCCATTAGAATCCGGTCCTGAATTCGCCATGGAAACCACACCTGAAAGAAACTATAACCTCAGAAATCCAATACCAAGAAACTAATGGGACTCTTGAAGCCTCCAAGGCTCACAAGGGTTGTCACATAATTAAAATTCGTGAAAGCCAGGTCACAATCAGGCCCGTTTTCGAGGGTGCTCAAGGAGCGCAGCGGCACAGGGCCCCAAAAACTATAGGGCCCCAATTTTTTTTAACCCCAAAAACTATAGGGCCCCAATTTTTTTTAATATATGTATATATATATATATATAATTCTGAATCATTACACAAGTTGGAAAGTGTTCCAGTGGTTAAGTGGCCTGTAAAAGGTGTTGGGAAACTTGGGTTCGATCCTTTGTATCAACAAGTTTGTTTATTTTGACTTTCCTCCTCTTCATTTCATTTTTCAACCTTATTAAGGGCCTAATAACCTCATTTTGCACAGGGCACCATAAATTATTGAGACGGGCCTGGTCACAATGGAGCAAAACCTTACTGTTGCTCCAGGGGTCCCCCAAAAAATTCATCTTTGAATAAAATACAGGACGAAAATTAAGTAAAGATTAAACTAATTTTTGACCCCCATACTATTCGTGAAACATCATTTGAACCCTTGCACTTAATTTTGCCCAAACTTAACTAGTACATAGGTTGAGTTTAGGGGGGGGGGGGACAAGGGTTCAAATGATGTTTCGTGAATAGTGGGGGAGTTCAAAAAAGTAGTTTACTCAGAAGTAAATTACTGAAAATGTCAAACACCTGGGTGGGAGTGCTTTATCTTGAAATTTTCATCCCGAAAGGTGCCACCATAAATGGATGCATTCCCCTTTCCATTGCCATTAACAATATCTCCACCTTGAATCATGAAGCCAGGTATAATACGATGAAAAGGCGTTCCCTTATAGTGTAGAGCTTTACCGCTGGCACCCTTGCCCCTTTCTCCTAACCAAAGACAGTTATAAGATGAAACTTGGATACTACAATCTATATTGGATATGGACATACAGCAAATAAATAATTAATTAATACACTACCTGTGCAAAGAGCACGGAAGTTCTCTGCAAAAATAAAAAAATTAAGAATATATCAGTCAATTACATAATCTGAAAGTATTTATCAAATATAACCTTATAGTAGGAAACAGGGACGTTCTAGACTTCTAGGCCAAGAATTGGCAGAGCCATGACCCTACAAGTTTCCAAAAATACTGGGAAAAGTCCTATATATATTGCATACAAATTTTATCCATATACACTACTTGGGTACCAAAAAACTAAATATTAAGTATGAACTCATTTTAACTTTTAATATTGTCGTACTTTGTTAATGTGATTAATGTCCATATCTTTTTTTAGTAAATTTGAAGAAAACTCGTCATAGTTTAATTAGCTTTTACTATCTCATAAAGTTTTCACTTTAAAATGTACTCCCTCCATCCCGAAATGGATAACAAAATTTTGTCAAAATTCGGCCTTGATCAAGAGCAAATTTTGATAAAATTTGGTCATTTTGGGACGGAGGTTAAACATCTTTTTTGCATTCCATTTTTTCAGTCTTAGATATCCTCCCCCCCCCCCCAAATAAATGGAAAAATAAAAGGACTCAAGTCCTAGGTTTGTCCCTGGTTCGCACTCCTTAGTTTTTCAAAACCCCTGCCCCTGAAACCAACTAGAGCCATCAAAATCATGTAAAAGTAGAAATGCATATAAGATTCAACCTTCGTTTAATGGATGTAGAAGCAAGGATGGCTAAAATATATTATAAGCTAGTAAAAAAAATTAGGACAACATTCAGACTCCTTAGATATATGAGCAATAATCTTCTAAACAAGAGCATTTAGAAAGCTACAAGTGCCACTTAGTGTAACGACCCGAGTCCTAAGTCCGACCCGCTACGTAGGCATCACACACTGCCCACTAAGCACCTCCTAAATTGGGTTAACTACAGCCCATCCAGGCCTCCAAAAATCTAATGGATGATTTGATGCTTAGTAGTAGTGCATGAGTCTTATATATAGCACAATCAATGCCCAGATTTTTCCGATGAGGGATATCACAGTCTCCTCCACTCAAACCCTTGCCGTCCCGGGCAAGGTCAATCAATACTCAGATCGTACCCCTAGACTAGCTCGCAAGCCTTAAGGCCGGGGTTACTCTCTGATACCATTTGTAACGACCCGAGCCCTGGCCCACTCATCACCTCCTCAATTGGGTTAACCACAGTCCATCACAGGTCTCCAAAAGTCCAATGAATGATATGATGATTAGTAGTAGTTCGAGCCTTCTATACAATCAATGCACACATTTTTTCAATGTGGACGAGGGATATCACAATCGGGGGTACGATCTTGTAACGACCCTAACCCTAGGCACTATTTTAGCATCATATTATTTGCTTTTAATATTATTATTAATATTATGTGTTCATTTTATATATTTGATTTCTTATATTAGGATGAGATAATTGAAAAATTAAATAAAGTATTTTGGGAGAAGTATAATAATAGAAATTGATAAAATAAATAAAATGTGGGTAGTTAGGCTTCTTTGTGTGGAAATTGGAAAGCTTTTAATTTTGGCATGGGGGGGCCATTCCCTTTTCCCTATTTTCCTCACCCTTTCTCCTTGAAAGTCAAGCCTCCCATACTTTCCCCATACTCCCTCTATCATTCCCATACTTTCTCCCATCCTCCTCATTCTTCCCTCACCATCTTCATCCTCCTTCCTTCCAAATTGCCATGGAAGCTTTACTTTGAAAGTCTCACTTCCAAGTTTCTAGAGCCTTCAAACCTCCTCCATTTTCCAATCAAATTGTACTTTTGTGCTTGGTGCATCTAGGGAGGTTGATCAAGCTAAGAAGATCCTCATTTTATCTTAAAATTCTAAAGTAAGTTATTATGACTTCCTTCTAAATATTGCTCACCTTATGTGTTAATTAATCTCTTGTTTAAAGAAGATGATTTTTGGTATTTTGAATAATATTATTTGAGATAGAATTGATCTTAAGTTGTAAATTGGTGATCTAAGTTGAAAGAAGAGTGGTATAGAGTAATTGGGGATGATAATGGTTTAAGTGTAAGTATTTAATGTGGGTTTGGCCAAGTTACTAGAATTAAAAAGTGAATTATTATGACTTTCCTCCTATTAAATGATCATGAATAATTTGATGTTAATATTGTGGTTATAATTGTGATTTGAAGTGTTAGGACACTCTCTTGGATTGAGAAATGGAGTAATGACTAGGATAAAGTGGTTGTTCATGGAAGTGATAAAGAGTATAAGAAATGGGTTGAGTGAGTTTAAAAAGGGGTTAACTTGAAATGTGGTAGAAAATGGGTGGAAAACCAATTGGAAATGATCTATATCTAGGATATGATACATTGGGGTTAAATGGTTTAGAATGGAATTAATAAAGTTAAGAAATCATTTTTAGGTTCACAAAGTAGAAGAAGCTTGGGACCAGTTTTGGTTTTTGGGAATTCTTAAGGAAAAGTGCTACATCTACTTGTTTCTGGCCGTGGCACGAGTCGTGCCCATGGCCAACTCGTGATAACGAATCGTGAAGGAATAGCCAAGTCGTTCTGATCAACTTAAGGGAAATTGGCACGAGTCGTGCCCTCAGGCACGAGTCGTGCCATGTGAAAGTAACGAGTCGTGCTTTAGGGGACGACGTGGATCGAGAAAAGGCGAAGGGGCACGAGTCGTGCCACGGCACGGTGACATTGAACTGTTTTTGGAGTTGTTTAAACCTATGCAACCTAGACCATAATTGAACCCTCTTTAACTTAGATTAAAGTAGAATGCTTGGGCCACACAATGATATCTTATTTGGTCAAAATGGAATTGTGAAAGTAGTTTAAATATTGTTCGGAAAATGGTTCAAACTTGGGAATTAGATCTTGGACTTTATTAAAGGTTATGCAGGAAGGTGTAATGACTTCGTAAGAATGGGTTATGGTTTAGGGTGACCTTACTTGCTCCCATACCTTGGTGATTAGTTGAACAGTGTAGAGACTATAATCACACTATTGTGTTGGTTAGGAATGTATATGTGTTACATCAATATATTGTATCCCAATGGTGGATTATTTGGTATATGGTTGTATTGTATCCCAGTTGTGAATTATCTGACATGTTGATTATATTGTATCCCAGTTGTGAATTATCTGACATGTTAATTATATTGTATCGATTGTGGATTATACGGCATGTTGATTATATTGTATCCCGAGTTGTGGATTATACGGCATGTTGATTATATTATATCTGTGTGGATTACGTGGTTATATGGATACCTTACTTGGGATTTATATTCGTTAATGGTATTATGTATAGTGTATGGATGTTGCTTGTATAGTATTGATTTAACGTGAGTATATTTTACCGTATTTGTTATATTATTATCCCTTTTTGTGGATTTATTTCAAGTATCTATTAAGTGCTTGAACGTGTATATGTGATTCGGGGTATAATGGGATTCAATCAATTATTGATTTGTTCTATAAGTGATTGAAGGTTCATTATACACTGTGGCCGGCCTACGTGGCTACGAGTGGGATGTCTTGCTAGCGACTGTATTGAGCAGAAGCCTTACGAGGGCATTTGCGATTTGGTGATTTGGTGGAATGCTACGTATGATGCCAAAAGCTTTCTGATAGCGTTGATATTATATGATACTCGAATAAGGGTCATATAAGTATCCTATTTTCTTATATGGATCTCTGGGGTATGAGACCTATAAGTGGTGAAGGTGCGTAGGGGCAATTCACCAAAGAGCGGAGTTTTACTCCCACGTTGTACGACTTATTGTTCGAGACGGAAAGGTAAAATGAGGTAACGTAAGGTGTTTACCGCTTTCATAATGTGTTATGTGTTACCGTGCTATGTGTTGCATATTGTTTGGCATCTTCTTTGCATTCATAATAGCTTATTGAGATTTATTCTCACCCCTTCCCTTTACTGTTTTAGATTGTCTTTGAGACAGGTGACTGAACCGGTGAGGCGGGGATAAGAGTGTGGACTCTTGCTTTTGGGACTTATCGGGTTAAGTATAGGAGTTGGTGGGGGAGTATTTATTAAGTATTACTCTTTTGAAAAGTTGTATATAAACTCTTTTGTAAACAAAGTTATTTTGGGGTTTACGATGTAATTTATTAGACTATGGTTTATCGAAGTCATTGTAGAATTTTCTCCAAGTGGAGATATTAGCAATTGATTTTTAAATTGAAAGTTTGAGTAGTGATTTTCTTTTAAATGTGAAATAAAAGTTTTTGAAAATCTAAGATGGGATTTCTTAGTTTGGGCTTCTCAAGCTCGGGACACGCGTTAGGTCCCGGGTTGGGGTGCTTCCTTGATTGTATCGAGCTTAGTTTAGAGGTCAACGGTAGATGTCTAAACTAAGGGGAATGTGTGGTAATTGGCGTAGAGTGTTTAATGCGGGAGTTCGTTCAAATGGCGGAAGCAATGATGATCGGCGAAAGGTTCTAGAAAATGAAGGAGATATGGAGTACAGGTGGAATTCGAATGAAGAGATGATGGAATTATTCGGGATGTTTGTACAGAATATGGAGACTAGAGGATCGATTCCGAATCAACTGAGGGATGTCGAAAGTGATGGATGGGAAAGGTTTGTGAAGATGAATCCACCGAGTTTTAATGGATATCCGGATCAGTTAAAGGCGAGAAAAATGGTTAGAGAAAATGAACAAAATCTTTGAGGTTATGGAGAGTCGCAACGAAGAGAAAGTTAGGTATGCCGTTTTCAAACTTGAAGGTCCAAATTGATCGGTGGTGGCAGAATTTGAAGGGAAGTTGGGAGGCGGGATCATACGCCCGCAGACTTGGGATAATTTCACTCAGCAGTTTGAGGATTATTTCATTTGAATAGTTACAAGGGATAAGAAGGATATTGAATTCTTAGGACTAAAACAAAGGAACATGACGGTGAATCGGTATTGATCCGATTTGAGGAATTAGCTAGGTGTTGCCCTCATTTGGTATCGCATGAGCGAGAAGAGTCCATGTAGGTTTGTAAAAGGTTTGAGGATTGAGTTTAGGAAGAAATTAGTGATTGATGGCTTCACCAATTATCGAGACGACCGTAGATAGAGCATATGAGATCGAGAATAACATTGAGGAAAATAGTGGAAAGTCGAAAAGTGGGATTAGAAATAAACCAAAGTATCTAGGACAAGGATCCAAAATCATTAGAGGACAGCCAAGGGCTTTAACTTCAGGAAGTATGAGAGGGAAACTTGTTGTAGCTTCTTCGTCTAGGCCAATATCCAAACAGTATGGGATGATTTGTAAATTTTGCAAGAAGATTGGACATACCGAAGATCATTGTTGGAGTAAGCAAGGTAAGTGTATTAAGTGTGGAGAAATGGGACACTTTAGGAGGAATTGCCCAAGGTTGCAGCAGGAGCGAGCTTCAGGCAGCAGTCAGCAAGGTGGACGACAAAGAAGTGGTACCAAAAGAGATAACGAAGGGAAACCGAAAGAGAAGGTCGGTGGTCGAGTGTATGTTTCGGGTCCAGGAGAGATAGATCCCTCAGAGGTCACTAGAGGTATATTCCCTGTCTCAGAAGTAGGGGTCACATTTTATAAATCTTGTTTCATATCATTATGTGTGGCATAACATTTTGCTTCTATGTGGCATACATTGCTTGAGATTTTGTTTTATTGTTAGAGGATTCTGCTCTTATGAGAGAATACCTCGAATCCCCTTTGGTTTACCACGATGGTGATGTGGTTATGGCTGAGCATGTATGGCCAGTTGATTTGGTATGATTATCAAATTATGATTTTAAGATATACTTGACCTGGAGGGTTAAGTAGTTGTTGTGCATTGGTAGACTATCATAAGAAGTGAGTCTTCTTTTCTGTGCCTAAATTGCTTATATTGGTAATTGATACAGATGAACATTTATGTGGTATACTTGTTATATATGTGTTAAAGGCAGAAAATTTTGGTTAAACGTGTGAAGGGTATTTGATATGTGCTAGACTCGAATAAGGAGTCCCTCTAAAAAAAAAAAAAAAAAAAAAAAAAAAAAAAAAAATTTATGTGCTAGTTGTGAGTAGATGGTAATTGTGTTTCCATCAAGGTATCTCATGTGTTGATTCTAAGTATGATAATCAGAATTTTAATCCTTATTTCGATGGCTTCATGGTAATTAGGATTGATGGTCTCTTTGTTAATTAAAGTTCCGGGAAGATCATGAAAATCATTTGAGAGTTGGGTTAATGATTCCTTGTGAGGAGTCCTTGTATACAAAGTTTAGCTAGTGTGAGTTGGCTCGGGAGGATTCCAAATTTTGGGTTCTATAGTCTTAAACTCGGATGTTACCATGGATCTTGTGAGGATTGAGTCCGTGATCTTTGAGTTGGCAAGTGCTACCGAAGAAAATTTAAGGAATTCTTGAGAATTGTAAAGCCGTTGCTTTAGTTAACTCTAAAGGAGGTATAAATGGCGTGGGATGTAATAATGATGAATCATATTGATAGAGAGGGAGAATAGATTGGCTATAGATCCGATCCTTACCTTACCTAATGGATGTGAGGTAGGGGTGAGCAAAAAAACCGAAAAAACCAATAACACCATTAAAAACCGAAAAACCGAAACCGAAAAAACCGAAACCGAGCCTATTGGACCGGTCTGGTTCACATAATATTTAAAACCGAAATTTTCGGTTCGGTTTAGGTGTTTATGTTATAGAAACCGATAATAAACCGAACCGAACCGATAACACTGAACTACTACGTCGTTTTATCATTACTATATATATTCTTTAGTGTCCACTGTTGTGTACAATTTAAACATGGAATTGATGGCCAGTTGTTCCTTTTCTCTCTCCTTATACATACAGGCCAAAGTCTTAGCTCATCATTTTCTATATGAAATCACACTAATTATGCATGTAGAGTCTTATTTTACCTAAAAAGAGTTTTGTTTTGTTAGAAGCAACCACAGAGGCTAAGGAAAATGTGGGATTGCACACATACACCTTCTGCAGTATTAACACATACACCTTCTGCAGAGTGACCGAAGGTGACATCCTACCAGACGGGGTAAAAATGGAAGCTTATTAAGTTTACTTTGTCTCTGTCAATAGTTAAGAGAGAGAAAGTATGAGAATGTTATAGTTACATTGTCGATGCAGACAAATTTTCAGGAGTTGAAAACTATTAACCTTGCTATACATACACATGAGGTGGGTACACAAAACAGCAACATATATCCAAAGGTAACATACATGCAAGAGAATATAAGAGACATATCTACATATTGTTAACACTACTATGTCATGAATTTTTATGTGAGCCAAGGATGGAATTGTTTTGGGGGAGTCCAATATTTATGGGTCAAAAACTTACTGCAAAAGTGCTAATTGGGCCAAAAGTGCAAATTGGGCCAATAACCCCTATAGACATCGAACCAAACCGACACCAAACCGACACCGAAATCCACCGAACCAATAAGAAACCGATTTTTAATGGTTTCAAAAGCCTCACACCGATAGCTATTGGCTCGGTTTCGGTGTTGGCTTAAAACCGAGCCAAACCGAGCCGAGCTCACCCCTAATGTGAGGACTTTAATAATTTTAAAGTGCGTATTAAAGGAAGATTAGGTTGTGATATTATGAGAAATGGGAAAGTAATAGCGTATGCTTCGAGGAGTTTAACTTAGATAAACCGGAATTTTCTTACCCTCTACTTGAGAGTGACTGCAATTGTTTTATGTTGTTAAGTGGGAACCTTACCTTTTTGAAGCTTCCTTTGAGAGTTGTTACCGATTCTAACAGTTTGAAGAATTTAGTTACTTGAAAGGAAGAGACTGGAAGACTATCTAGATTCTTGAAGAATAGGTTGGGTGTGGTGTGATGGACTTCCTTTCAAGTTGAGAAGTTAATTAACCTTAGCAAGTTTGCGTAGGATAGTAGTTTTGGTTTAGTAATGAACTAGTAAGGTGTGAAGGTTTGTATGGAAAAATTATTTGTATGATCCCTCGTTGTTTGGTATTCTTTAACTAATGATGATTAAACAAATTTGACTTATGTGGGAGAACCATTTGGAGTTATTAGCATTTCAAGTCAGGGATTAAACTTCTAGAGTATTCGGGTTATGAGTTGTATAGAAGGATCATGCCATTGAGGAAACTAGTGAAAGTTGTAATTTGAGATTCGTGAGAGGAACCTTTGCTATTTGATCCTTAAGGTAAGTCTTTTAAAAATTCGGGACGAATTTTCTTTAAGGGGGAGTGAGTGTAACGACCCTAACCCTAGGCACTATTTTAGCATCATATTATTTGCTTTTAAAATTATTATTAATATTATGTATTCATTTTATATATTTGATTTCTTATATTAGGATGAGATAATTGAAAAATTAAATAAAGTATTTTGGGAGAAGTATAATAATAGAAATGGATAAAATAAATAAAATGTGGGTAGTTAGGCTTCTTTGTGTGGAAATTGGAAAGCTTTTAATTTTGGCATGGGGGGGCCATTCCCTTTTCCCTATTTTCCTCACCCTTTCTCCTTGAAAGTCAAGCCTCCCATACTTTCCCCATACTCCCTCTGTCATTCCCATACTTTCTCCCATCCTCCTCATTCTTCCCTCACCATCTTCATCCTCCTTCCTTCCAAATTGCCATGGAAGTTTTACTTTGAAGGTCTCACTTCCAAGTTCCTAGAGCCTTCAAACCTCCTCCATTTTCCAATCAAATTGTACTTTTGTGCTTGGTGCATCTAGGGAGGTTGATCAAGCTAAGAAGATCCTCATTTTATCTTAAAATTCTAAAGTAAGTTATTATGACTTCCTTCTAAATATTGCTCACCTTATGTGTTAATTAATCTCTTGTTTAAAGTAGATGATTTTTGGTATTTTGAATAATATTATTTGAGATAGAATTGATCTTAAGTTGTAAATTGGTGATCTAAGTTGAAAGAAGAGTGGTATAGAGTAATTGGGGATGATAATGGTTTAAGTGTAAGTATTTAATGTGGGTTTGGCCAAGTTACTAGAATTAAAAAGTGAATTATTATGACTTTCCTCCTATTAAATGATCATGAATAATTTGATGTTAATAATGTGGTTATAATTGTGATTTGAAGTGTTAGGACACTCTCTTGGATTGAGAAATTGAGTAATGACTAGGATAAAGTGGTTGTTCATGGAAGTGATAAAGAGTATAAGAAATGGGTTGAGTGAGTTTAAAAAGGGGTTAACTTGAAATGTGGTAGAAAATGGGTGGAAAACCAATTGGAAATGATCTATATCTAGGATATGATACATTGGGGTTAAATGGTTTAGAATGGAATTAATAAAGTTAAGAAATCATTTTTAGGTTCACAAAGTAGAAGAAGCTTGGGACCAGTTTTGGTTTTTGGGAATTCTTAAGGAAAAGTGCTACATCTACCTGTTTCTGGCCGTGGCACGAGTCGTGCCCCTAGGCACGAGTCGTGCCCGTGACGGCTCGTGATAACGAATCGTGAAGGAATAGCCAAGTCGTTCTGATCAACTTAAGGGAAATTGGCACGAGTCGTGCCCTCAGGCACGAGTCGTGCCATGTGAAAGTAACGAGTCGTGCTTTAGGGGACGCATGGATCTGAGAAAAGGCCAAAGGGGCACGAGTCGTGCCCTGGGGCACGAGTCGTGCCCTGGCCTGGTGACATTGAACTGTTTTTGGAGTTGTTTAAACCTATGCAACCTAGACCATAATTGAACCCTCTTTAACTTAGATTAAAGTAGAATGCTTGGGCCACACAATGATATCTTATTTGGTCAAAATGAAATTGTGGAAGTAGTTTAAATATTGTTCGGAAAATGGTTCAAACTTGGGAATTAGATCTTGGACTTTATTAAAGGTTATGCAGGAAGGTGTAATGACTTCGTAAGAATGGGTTATGGTTTAGGGTGGCCTTACTTGCTCTCATACCTTGGTGATTAGTTGAACAGTGTAGAGACTATAATCACACTATTGTGTTGGTTAGGAATGTATATGTGTTACATCAATATATTGTATCCCAATGGTGAATTATTTGGTATATGGTTGTATTGTATCCCAGTTGTGAATTATCTAACATGTTGATTATATTGTATCCCAGTTGTGAATTATCTGACATGTTGATTATATTGTATCCCAGTTGTGGATTATCTGGCATGTTGATTATATTGTATCCCAGTTGTGGATTATCTGGCATGTTGATTATATTATATCCCGGTGTGGATTACGTGGTTATATGGATACCTTACTTGGATTTATATTCGTTAATGGTATTATGTATAGTGTATGGATGTTGCACTATAGTATTGATTTAACATGAGTATATTTTACCATGTTGTTATATTATTATCCCTTTTTGTGGATTTATTTCAAGTATCTATTAAGTGCTTGAACGTGTATATGTGATTCGGGGGTATAATGGGATTCAATCAATTATTGATTTGTTCTATAAGTGATTGAAGGTTCATTATACCTGTGACCGGCCCCTCTGTGGCCACAGAGTGGGATGTGCTAGCGATTGTATTGAGCCGTAAGCCTTACAGGCTGCTTTGCGATTTGGTGATTTGGTGGAATGCTCTGTATGAAGCCAAAAGCTTTACAATAGCGCCGATATTATATGATACTCGAATAAGGGTCATATAAGTATCCTATTTTCTTATATGGATCTACGGGGTATGAGACCTATAAGTGGTGAAGGTGCGTAGGGGCAATTCACCAAAGAGCGGAGTTTTACTCCCACGTCAGACTTAACTTATTGTTCGAGACGGGAAAGATAAAATGAGGTAACGTAAGGTGTTTACCGCTTTCATAATGTGTTATGTGTTACCATGCTATGTGTTGCATATTGTTTGGCATCTTGCTGCATTCATAATAGCTTATTGAGATTTATTCTCACCCCTTCCCTTTCTTGTTTTAGATTGTAGGCTTTGAGACGGTGACCGAACCAGTGAGGCCGGGGATAAGAGTGTGGACTCTTGCTTTTGGGACTTATCAGGTTAAGTATAGGAGTTGGTGGTCTGGGAGTATTTATTAAGTATTACTCTTTTGAAAAGTTGTATATAAACTCTTTTGTAAACAAAGTTATTTTCGGGTTTACGATGTAATTTATTAGATTATGGTTTATCGAAGTCATTGTAGAATTTTCTCCAAGTGGAGATATTAGCAATTGATTTTTAAATTGGAAGTTTGAGTAGTGATTTTCTTTTAAATGTGAAATAAAAGTTTTTGAAAATCTAAGATGGGATTTCTTAGTTTGGGCTTCTCAAGCTCGGGACACGCGTTAGGTCCCGGGTTGGGGTGCTCACAGTATATTGATTGACCTTGCCAGGGACGGCAAGGGTTTGAGTGGGGGAGATTGTGATATCTCCCATCCCACATCGGAAATATGTGGGAATTTAGTGTGATACATATAGAAGGCTCATACACTACTACTAAGCATCAAATCATCAATTGGACTTTTGGAGGCCTGTGATGGGTTGTGGTTAACCAAAATGAGGAGGTGCTTAGTGAGCCAATGTGTGGTGCCTACGTAGCGGGTTGGGCTTTGGGCTCGGGTCGTTACACTTAGCAATATGCAACAGTTTATGTTCACAAACGAAGATTTTAGTTCTGGATAAACATAACAAAAGAAGTGGAATGGAAGATAGGATTACCAGAAGTTTTAGGTACCACTTCACCGTATAATCCAACAACAATTCTTCCTACAAAAAATCAATTACAAGTTTGGTCAGAATACTCCACCAAGTGACTCAAATTTCACTCCATGCATCAAATGAACATAAAAGTTCCCATCTTTCTCCTTTTGGGACTAATTGGCATGTTTAATCACGTGTTTGAATTGTTAAGAACGCAACATTTTGTAACTTAGTAGAGTGTAAAACCCAAACCGCAAACCAAACTTCTAAAATTCTTACCAATGAATACCAGATTGGTAAAAACAAAAAGAAAAGAGTGAAGCATGAGAAAAAATGAAGTCAATGTGAGCATCCTTATGCTTATTGAAACTCAACATCATTAAAGAAGAAGGGCCATCCATACCTACACGTTGCTTATCAATATCAACATCCAGAAATACTCTATGTGTAACTTCATGCACCTCTTCCACCTTCAACTCCTCCTGAATAAAATTTTAAACATTTTTTAGCAAATCCAAAAGACAAAAGTCTGAGTTGAGTTTTGAAAAAAAAAAAAAAAAAAAAACTAAACATTGAACACAGATAACATGTTCTCAAAGTGAAAGAATAACAATAGGAAAAGGCATGTAATACAACAACAACAACAATAACAACAAAGCCTTAATCCCAAAATAATTTGAGGTCGGCTAACATTAATCCTTATATGTCATCGTGAAAGAAAAGATGTAAGAAAAAAAATAAGTTAAAAGAAGAAATAGGTGGGGGGGGGAATTAGAAAATGAAAAGAAGAGAAGAAGAAGAAGAAGAAAAAAAATAGTGATAATAAAAGAATAAATATATAATAGACAGGGAAAATGAAAATAATAATAATAATAAAAAAAAAAAAATCAACCACATCACCCACATAAATTTTTACCCTTCACTGCGGCCTCTTCAAAGCCATACTTTCATCCGATCCAAATAAACTCATATCATTTTTAATCATCCTAATCCAAGTTTGCTTGGGTCTTCCCTTACCCCTCGTTATTTTTTGTAAAGTTCAACCTTCTTAAGCCTTTTAAAGGGGTGGAGCCTTTCTCGTTGTACCAAAAGGAGCAGGACGTGATTATCACTTCTCCACTCTTCAGGCCTTCTAACCAGTGCATCACTCGGTCTCTGTATCATATGACCAACCCACCTTAAATGATTCTCCCTCATTTTATCCTCAATGGGTGCACACTCCTACTTTACCTACTTTACCCCTGATCACCTCATTCCTCAATCGATCATTTCTTATGTGCCTACACATTCATCGTAACATACGCATTTCCGCTACATTCATCTTATGAACGTGTGACGTTGTTTCACGAACCAACATTTAGTGCCATAAAGCAGTGCCGGCCTAAATGTCGTGCGATAGAATTTTCCCTTTAATCTATGAGGCATGCCGGGATTAGAAAATGGCATGTAATGCAAAAAAACAAAAAAAGAAAAGAATAAAATTGAGTATCCATGACAAAGTACAGAAACTATCAAAGCTGAGCTAGTTCAATGTGTTTCTAGCAAGGAGTAACAGTGTGCCATAATCCAGTAAGCCCCATTCAACCACGTGTATTTTGATTTGAGTTGGTGGTAAGTAACCCTCTTGGCAAGCCAGCCAGATAATGCTTCTTAGGAAATAAGTAAAGGAAAGAAGTAAGCCTCAAGATTTAAATCATCCACTAAGTTGTGGCATTCTTTAGAAGAAGACAATCATGTATATAGTACAAAAATGTGTAGGCGATAAGAAATCCACCATTATAAACACAACCAAGACATAGAAATCCAGTATTACATACGCAAAACCTTAATGAAAAGACAAGAAAATTTAGGTAGGTGAGCAACCTCACAAGTAGTGACGGAGCCAGGATTTTTTTGAAATAGGGGCAAAATTATTTTACTTTAGAACACTGTGATGTAAATTGTGAATTTAGTTAAAACGGGGGCAAGAATAAAATATAGTGTTATATTTCTTGATCAAAAGGGGGGCAAAACACAATTTTTAGTGGTAAATATCAAAAAAGTTAAAAATTATTAGTACTAATTTGGTACATTTTAAAAAGTTGAATTGCCCCCTTATGCCAAAGCCTACCTCCGCCCCTGCCCACAAGAGCCTATGGAGACACTTATATGCCAATGACTGATCCAACAGTCTTAAAAATATAGTGCTCCACATTCAATGAACACTTTTACAGAAGTAATGTTCTCTCTAGGATTTTCATCAAGTAATTTGTGAATGTCTACCAGGCTACCAGCTGGTCAAGTCGATTTTGCAGTTCCCTAAGTCTCAAATCCTAGAGAATGCTAATCTGAAACAAGTGAGCATTTCCCTAAGGTCAAACCCTAAAACTAATACTCCCTCTAATCCAAAATAAGAAAATAAGTGAGCACTTATTTTGGATCAGATGGAGTATTACCTCATACTGCATATCCTCTTCCCCACGGATAATATAATGGGTATAGACTGAGTGTACTAATATGTACTGTTGTCATCTTAATTGGTTTGTCCTGGTCTCAATACCATTTCAAATTATTTAAATTTCTATTGTTAAAGTTCATATTCTATAGCCTAAATCTTGTATTTTACACGGTTCTCACTTGGACGAAAATATCGATAAGGTACCTGTAGTGCAGAGGAGATTCTAATAGGGTGTGTCACCCTTACTTTTGAAGAAATGACAAAAGGGAGTATGGTATCTTCATTCACAGTAGAAACAACACTATCAAGTGCTGGATGAGGCTGATTATGGTAATGACGTAACTTGTTAGGATCGCTCACCCATACAAGAAATCCGCAATAAGAGAAATCAAACAACACACACGAAATAAAGACAAAACAATATTCCCTGGTTCGGCTAAAAGCATACTCCACCCAAAATATAACTTCTATATATTTCTTGATATTACAAGAATGGAGACACCCTCTCTCTCAACACTCTTGAATATCCTCACCAATCGCATACAAGCATACAATTTCTCTATTTCTCTCTCTAAATTGTAAACCTATGCTAACTCTCTCAAGTTCTCTCAAAACCCTAACTAGTGAAGCCTATTTATATATGGGAGGCACACCCACTTTTTCCCTTTTCTAACCGATATGGGATTACTATTCCTTCTTCTAATCAATATGAGATAAGTAATCTTTTCCTACTCATAATAGGATTTAGACAATATTGGTCAAATTCCTAACAAATCTCCCCTTGATCAAAATTCCCTAAAATCTCATCAACACCTGAGAAACGTACCCTTTTTCCAATCTTCTTCTTCTCCTTTTTGTCATCACAAAAAGATCTTCCACGCAAGGATTGCCTCTCCAAATAGCAAATATTCCTCGTACCTTTTCTCCCTTGAAGAATCAAGCGCTTTCCTTTGTACACTTTGCACGTCTGTCTTCTTCCAACATATCGATACCCACGAGATGTCAAAACTCCTAGTGAAAGCAAATTCGCATTGCACCAGGAACATACTTTACATTCAAAGCGGTTTTCACAATCCCATCACGAAGCTTGAAACGTACACTCCCAACACCTTCAATCTTCAATTTCTGCTCATTACCAATTTTGATTTCTCCAAAATTTCCCTCCGATCGTAAAGTGTCAAACATAGCTCGATCCTTACAAATATGCACTGAAAGCAGCTGAATCTAGCACCCATTCAGACTTCTTCTCCTCAATTGTGTTAAAAGAAAATCTCCATCATCACTATCAATTGTGTTGACCTTCTCCTCGTCAGCCTTTTTCTTTTCTTTCACACCATGCAAACTTTTCAAATCTTCACGAAATTGTGGGCAACGCATCTGCATATGACTAGTCTCTCCACAGTAGAAGCACTCAATCTTACTCATATCTCTATCTCCCCTAGATTGAGACCTTCCTCTTCCTTTTAGCCACCACGATTATAATTTCTCCCTCTTTCAGAACCCTCCACAACTAGTACTCTGTCACCATGGGAGAAGCTATCACTCCTCGTCATTCATTTATTATCCCTCAACGCCTTAACCACATCATCAAGTGTTAAAGTAGTCCTACCTGTCAACATCATCTACACAAAAGGCTTGTAGGACTTAGGCAACGAAGCCAACAATAACAAAGCTTGCTCCTCATCTTTAATTGTCTCATCAACGTTAGACAATCGACATACTAGTTGACTGAAAGAATTAATATGGTCATGCAAATTACCCCCTTCATCAAACTTCAAGCAATACAAATCCATCTTCAAGAACAACCGATTAGTCAACGACTTAGACGCATAGATACTAGCAAGTTTCTCCCAAATACCCCTCGGTGTTATCTCCTTCAAAACACTAAATTTAATTTCGGGAGCAAGTGCTAACCTTATCGTACTCGAAGCCCTCTTCTGAATTTTGGCCCAATCTACGTCTTTCATCCCATCCGATTTGTTCTCTTTCAAAGCTTCATCAAATCCCTGTTGAACCAACACGTCTTGGATTGTCATCTGCCACACCGTAAAATCCATCTTCCCATCAAAGACCGGAACTTGATAATTTGAACCCCCGCTATTCATATTTCCCAAAACATGAATTTCTTCAAAACTACTGCTTCTGTCCGACATCGATTACCACCTCTGGGGACCTCAGAATTCAATCTCCACCGTTCAGATTGAATATCTAAGAGTCCCAAAGATACTCACCAAAAATCAGTCTGATCCAACGGTGAACGAACACTCTACTCTACGTCAATTTTCCTACCGCTGCGCTGAAAAAAAAGAACCAGAAATCTGCAATTTCTTTCTTCGATTTTTCCTCTCTTTTCTTGATGCGAATTCTTCTCTTCAACCTAGCTCTGATACTACTTGTTAGGATCGCTCACCCATACAAGAAATGCGCAACAAGAGAAATCAAACAACACACGCACTAAAAAAAGACAAAACAATATTCCGTGGTTCGGCTAAAAGCCTACTCCACCCAAAATATAACTTTTATATATTTCTTGATATTACAAGAATGGAGACACCCTCTCTCTCAACACTCTTGAATATCCTCACCAATCGCATACAAGCGTACAATTTCTCTCTCTAAATTGTAAACCTATGCTAACTCTCTCAAGTTCTCTCAAAACCCTAACTAGTGAAGCCTATTTATATAGGGGAGGCACACCCACTTTTTCCCTTTTCTAACCAATATGGGATTACTATTCCTTCTCCTAGCCAATATGGGATAAGTAATCTTTTCCTACTCACAATAGGATTTAGGCAATATTGGTCAAATTCCTAACAGTAATGGGGTGAGTTTCAACTTCGAAGCTTCTTTGTTGAGGATGCAGATAAGAAACTTAAATGAAAGAATGAAATCATTGTAATTTTCATTAGCAAATATCCGTGAATAATTTTTTTCACCTTGTTTTTAAGTAGGAGAAGGAAATAGAGATGACAAGTAAGGACCAAGTGAAAAACAAAACGATAAAAAGGGCCCTTTCCATGCCTCGGACATGTATCCTGGACCAAAACTAAATCTACAATTACTAATGATTGAGTTGATTGCATCTATACTCTTTAGTAGAAAACCACGTTTCGAGTAACCAAATCCTGCTTGCTAAAGCTCTTTGCTAGTCTAGAGTGCTTTACAGCTATAAGCAGTGGCAACCATATATCCATCTGATGACGCCACAACTTTTGGGATCTCGGTGAATATGGATATCTGGCTTGTATGAGATAGTTGTACCTAAAACATAACAAACACAAAGAGCACCGTTAGAGATTAAGCCGGAGTTTAATCCGGCTCAGGCCCTCGAATATGACAGTAAGCTCTCTGAGGGTTCTCCTCACCAGCTCTATCGCGTTCAACGCCTGGTCGTTTTCACGGGGAAACCTGCACAACACCCCCATAACAAAATTTCTCAGACAGCCGTGGTCACCCAACACCAGCATATCTCCATTCAAGTACATCTTTTTCTTGACTTCCCACAACCGGGGTGGAATCCAATTTCCCCGGTCATACCTGACCGAGAAGTACCTGAACGCCTCGAGGGATAACTTAACCCAACAGGTAGCAACCTTCATATAGATACCACCGAACTTCTTGTCAACGGCGAAGGTATCAGGAGTGGTGCCATCACATAACTATAACGGACGCTCCATCCTATAAGTCATTATAAGACAGAAGAGAAAAAGAAAGGAGAAGGAAGGAAGAAATAAATCACTTACGAAGGAAGAAATACGCAAAAGAAACGCTTAAAAAAGCTGAGCAAATTTTCTCTCGCTAAAATGCATTTTAAACTCTGAAGGTGATAAAAGAGTGAGAGGGAAGAGGGATCCGTATTAATGAGCCCACAAACCATATTCTCTCGAATCATGAACCGGCGAAAACTTTAAAATTTTGAAATTACTGGCGATTGGCATTTATAGCGCCCTTTGAAATTTGAAAAGCGTCACCTCCACACCTGGCACGCGCTGGCGCTTCGACAGTCAAAGGGGCCCACACAAAGGTTATTCGGGAAGCAATGCAAAGCTTACATCAACTTCTACCAAACTCCCCTCACGTGCTCCTCACGTGCACCACAATAAGGGAGTCTAAGACAGACCAATGAAAATGCGCAAACATTGGTAACCGCAAAAAGGATCTGACCGCAGAGCTTCACATATATAGCTCCTTGCTCAGACCATGAATGACTCTTCGCTCGAAGATAGGGGCCACTGATGAGCCCGGACCTTTCAGACCGGGCCTAAGCTCGATTTGGTCCAAAGGGCAAGTATGACGTGGCATATCCAAGACCGCGATCATGTAGACCATCAGCAAGATGACCGCGCCAGCCATGATCGTGATTATCCAATACCGCGTTGACCATGTTGACCGCGGTCTTATACCAGACTCCCGATTTTCTCACTAGACTACCGGTTAAAATCAAGGCTAGTTAGACAGGGGGCCGTACCTACTCTGACATCAAGGACAGACTTATCGCAATCGCATTAAATGGTGGCTCAAGCGACTATTATACGCGTAAGGCGCCGCACCAAATGTTCCCTGTTTCCCCTATCCTTGTCCAATCGAAGACATCCCTGTGCAGTAAATCTCACTTTATTGTACGATTCAACCAGGCACGGACACGTGTCATAGGTTAAAAGACAAAACTCTGCTCCAGGACTGACCTTATCAACAGCTCTCTCATACTATATATACAATCACTTGTCCCCATGGACAAGGAAAGTGAAAAATCACAATTGTAAGCCACATTGTCTAAACCCTATCACACAAGCACACTAAAACTTTTCAAGTCTTATTCTCAGTTATAAAACCTCAGAGATCTTACTCTCACACCGAAGGACTGATTTGGATTAAACTCCGGCTTGGTCTCTAACGGTGCTCTTTGTCTTTGTTGTGTTCTAGGTACAACCATCTCATACAAGCCAGATATCCATATTCAGTGGCACCCCAAAAGTTTAGGCGTCATCACCATTTTTCACTATATCATCATCCATCATATGGTCTGAGAGTTGAAGAATGAGTAAAAAAAATGTCTTCTTCAATCGAACGAATCATTCAAGCAAATTAGAGTGTTCAATCATCTAAGAGTCCCGAGACCAAATTCTGCAAAACCGACAAATAAGCATATCTGTTGCTCACCCACACGACCTCCCATAGTTGTTAAAGACGAAAGGCGAGAGGCGGAAAGATCCTAGAAAAGGCGAATGGCGAGGCGGTTGAAAGGCGGCTGAAAGGCGAGCAAGGCGGTAAAATAGAACAAAAGGAATAGTAAAATAATATATATGTAAAATATATTAAACAAAAAGCTTAAACATGTTAAGAACAAGAACTTTGCATTAAATAAAGGTCACAATTTCACATGTAATATTAACTTAACACAACTAAAACACCCAAAAGTGAGAATTCTAAGACAAAAAACACATTTTATGTTCAAATCAGTAAATAAATAGTCGTTTAAAAGCGTGAAATAGGTGAATTCGAATACATAATTTCAAATGTATAATTCATACCTAGTGATGAACATAAGGTATAGTTAAAACTTCAAATGACTAAGGAGACCGAAAGTAAAGCGAAAAAACAAATTAAATTAGTGAACATATTAAAATTTGCAAACCTCCCTATAAAAATTTGAATAAAGCAAGCTATTTGTAGTGTTTTTGTCCCACTCCTTTGTCGTCGTTCTAATTTGCTATTTATCACACTTAATTTCTTTTGATTGCTCGAGAGAAATTATGGATATCTTTCTTTCTCATGTACGCCACAAGCTATCTTTACTCCATATTATCCCAAAACAATGCATTGGGTAAGTTAAATTATTGAAACTAAAATTACAAAATAACCTAGCTTAACACTACACATATGCCTATTATGCCTTTTAACAAAGACGGACTCCTCACGCCTCTCACCATAACCAAGAAACGCCTCGCCCGGCCTAAAAGGCGCACAACAGCCCGCCATAAAACCAAAAGGCGGTCGACCCCTAAAGGCGCCAAAACGGCGAGGCGGGCGAGAGAGGCGCTAGCCTTTCGCAACTATGCGACCTCCTCTAGCACTAAGAAACAATTACCTGACAAAGTAAAAGAAACGGAACTGTATGCATTAGTCCTATGTAATGCTTGTACCCAACAAAGGATCAGAATTACAATTCCAAATCCCTCCCCCCCCCCCCATTAATTGCTACAGATTGAGTTATAGTATGCTTAATTCTCTCCCTGATGAAGATTAGAACAAAACAATTCAACTCCATTGAAAAACAAGTACTCAAACATTAAACAAGAAGATTGCAAAAACCCACAAACAGGTAAAGATCCAGAAACCAGACAAACCCATTAAACAAGATCCAAAACCCAATTCTTTTCCAACAGATTATGAGATTAACATAACTCTCCACAAAATCATTAAAAAAATAATTAAAAAAATTGATTGCAAACTGAGTAACGATACCTGTTGAGAGAAGGAGAAAGCGAGGAAGATGAGAACAGAGGCGACAAGGAAGACAAGAAGGTATTTGGGCTGAAGTAAGATGGAGATCTCACGGCCCATCTTTGTTGAAAAGTCTTCCCCTCCTTCTTCGTCTTGTTTTCTCTCTTCCCCTTTCATAGATTCATTCCTCACTGTTTTCAGAGCTATAAGAAGATGACGGAAATTACACACAGTAGTGTGTGTGTCAGTGTTGAACAGTGGATGTGGGAATGGGAATCGTTGCCTTTGCCGGTTCAGGCGCCGGTGATGGTGGTGGAGTTACTGTGTGTGTTTAAAGGTTGGTTTGGAAACTGGAGCTTGTAATTAAAGTGCAATCAATTGGGATAAATCATACCTCCAATATCTTCAGTACTATGAACAATTTTATCTGTCAAATTTTTTATTTTACAATCATTAAATTATTTTTTTCCATTTTGCCCTTTAACAAAAAAGAAAAAGAAAAATCATGTTCTCAAACACGGGCTTTTACCATCTTTGATAAGGAAAACATAAAAAAAAAAAAAAAAAAAAAAAAGTTTTCCTTCCGTTTCAAAATGATTTTTTGTTCATTTTTTTTTATCGTTAATACAAAAGAAGTTTATATAATAATTTTAGATTAATTTACATATCCTAATAAAAGTTATAACTTGTTACTTGTTGATGATTTATTAATAACAAATTTCAAATTTTTATCAATATAATTAAATTAATGTAAAATTATTATTCAAAGTACCTTAATAGTAGAGCCGTCAATTTGGGTTGAGCCCGTCGGGCCATCCC
Source organism: Adenophora triphylla var. japonica (assembly GCA_022495995.1). Taxonomy (NCBI): domain Eukaryota; kingdom Viridiplantae; phylum Streptophyta; class Magnoliopsida; order Asterales; family Campanulaceae; genus Adenophora; species Adenophora triphylla. The sequence continues at coordinate 120,083 of JAFEMH010001699.1, read as the reverse complement.
GCCCCGCCATGCAATAGGGGTGGGTTGGATTGACGTATTTCCATCTCGCCGGGAATTTGGGCTAGCCCGCCCGACTTAGTGGCGGATTTTGACGGGTTGGACCTGTCCCGCACCGCCGGCCCGTATTGACAGCTCTAATTTTAACAAGTATGATATGCCATGTATCTTGCTATTTGTTACATGATGAATTAAGTGGGAATGGCAATGGGGGCAGTTCGAGGCAGTTATACATCGTACCACCCTCATTCCTCAATTCAATTTTGTGCCCCATAACCGCCTATTCCTCAACGGGTAGCAGTTAATCGGGGAATTAGTCAAACTAATATTTTGTTTTAAAGTACTTTAGTGATAAAAAAAAAACTCAAAAATTAACTTTGATAAAAGATATTTTTTCTACTTAAACTCATATAATCACATTCATAAGAGCTCAAAAAAAATTAAATAGTTGTGTATGACACAATTCACCAAACATAAGAACATATCGAAGAGTAGATGATGATATAAAATATGGATACGAAATATATAAAAAATAGTTGTGAACAGTTACGAGAGACTTAATATTTATTGAAATAATTTGACTTGAATACTGCTACAAACTAATTGATATAAACGAAAAAGTAAAATATCTAATATGGTGATTGATGGTATAATCACTTAAAATTATTGACTTACTATTATTCAATTTTTCCAAAATAAAATATAAAATTACTTCATCGGTCTTTAAATGAAGGTTTACATTTTTTTAGGAGACATTTTGAAAACATTTACTTTTTAAATAATTTAAACTCAAACAACACACACACATATATAGATAGAGTCGTCAATTTGAGACGGTCCCGTCGGGACTTTCCGTTCCAACATATAAATGAGACGGAATGAAACGAAATATTTTAGTCGCGGGACAACTTAGTGCCGTTCCATCCCGTCCCATCATGTTATCCCGTATTGACGGGCTCTATGTGTAAAGGAGATGAGGAAAATGTTAACCACTTGCTCATCCATTGTTCTGTAGCTAAGGATCTTTGGAACCTTATCTTCGGGCTCTTTAATATTTCGTGGGTAATGCCTAGATAAACGAATGAGCTGTTTCTAAGCTGGGCTTTTAATAAACGGAGGAGAAGGAATTTAACTTGGCAAACTGCTCTTTTGCGTGTGTGCTGGATCGTTTGGCTTGAAAGGAATAGAAGGGTTTTAATTTGATAACAAGGAAAGGTCCTGATGACGCCACAGCTTTTAGGGGTCAGGAGCGGTTCAAGGATATCTGGCTAGGATATATTTATTGGTTTGATGTACCTAGATCACAACACAAACAAGCACCGTTAAGGTCAAAGTTGGATGTTACTCCAACTCAGGCCCTCTGAGAGTAAGAATCTTGAGTAATCGAAGCCAATACCTTTGGAGTGTGTGTGTGTTTAGGTTTAGGAGTAAAAGAGCTTACTCAATTGTATATGGAACTTACCTTGCCCAAGGGGTAAAGGCCTTCTATTTATAGGCAATGCAATGGTGCTTGCTGAGGTAAGCAATGAGATCGGCCCTAGTGGGCACTTTGGTATTTGACCGCCTACACGTGTCCGCAGCCTAATCGGGTCCCGTCGTGGAGGGAACATTGACTGTCCGTGGGACATGGCCGAAAGTGACATGAGCCGTGTAGCCGCTTAGTGCATTAAATGGAATAGTAGGCGCGGATCGAGCCGCATTGAATGCGTGATGGGGAGCGGCAGTGGCTCGTCGTGAGCGCAAGCTAACTTGCTCGCAAGGCTTGACATTAACCGGAAGCAAGATGTGCCCGCGGCCAACGCTGTGCCGCGGCCAAAGATATATGACGCGAGCACGGTTGATGCGGCATGACTCGCGGGCACGGATCCAAGCGAGCAGGTCCCAATGGTCCTCGATGGGATGGTCGCGAGGAGGGACACGGCTCGACCACAAGGGCCTATTTGTCCGCGGCCTTCCCTCCGCCGGGTCTAGGAACCGCCACGCCACTGGTTCCTGGACTAGACCGAGCGCGGCTTGGCCCGATATCCGGCTCATCAATGGCCCCTAGCTCCAAGTGTGATTATTTATGGTCCGAGTGAGGAGCTACTAGAAGCTCTGCCGCTCCACCGCTTCCTCGAGCCGAGCACCACAATGTTAGCGTTTTTGTTGCCGTTGCTTGGCCCTACGGGTCAAAGGGAACGCTCGGGAGGCACCAGTGAGTGACACGTGGTCCTCGTACGGCGTGCCTCCCTTGCTATCAGCGGGCCCTCGCGATGAAAAGACGGGTTAGTGGCACGCATGCGGGTACGTGTCGCCGCTCAAGGGGGCAATAAATGCAAAGTGGTATTTAATTTTTGAATTTTCAAACGCTGGAGACGGTTCAGGGTCCGAGGTAGGATTTGTGGGCTAATTAATACGGGTTAACGGGTTAACCCGTATAGGTAGGCTTTATAAATACCAAACCCTTAAACCTCAAACCCTTTTTACCGTTTCCAAACCTTCAGAGAGCCTTTGAGAGAAATTTCTTGCTGCGATTTTCTTGCCACTGCTTTCCGAATCCTTCTCTCAATCTTTCTCTCGTAAGTAACATTGGGTGCTTTCTTCTTCATCTCCTTCTGTTTTTTCTTTTATTTACGGTTTCGAATAATGACTACTCGAGAGTCTGGACCCCGCCGTCCCATAGAGTTAGGAGACGGGAGCACCTGCATCCGTTTGCCTGCTTGTAAACGGACAGGGGGATATTTAGGAAGGTAGGTCATGGGTGGCTTAGGTTATCCTCGAGTGCTTCCAATATTTCGCGAAAAATCCCAACGGGGGCCTTTTGTCCCACCCCGCCATGGGAGGCCAAGGATAAAAGGGTAAAAAGGAACGGTGATGTTTTGGTGTTGGGGGATACCAGTAGGGCCGAGAAATTTTGTGACGGGGGTTTTCAGGTGTGTTTCTCCGCGAGAGAGGCTCGGCTCGAACGCCATCAACTAGCGAGGAGAGCGATTCGCGTCCCCGAAGTAGTTTCAGGATCGGGAAAAGTGTGAACTAACGGACTCGACCAATCAGCGCTCGCGGCACCGAGAGCTGGGACCCCTGAGCGACCCTCTAGATGTTCTCGCCCCGAATACCATCTTTTCCCCCGTCGTGCCCGCGGCCCTGTGGCGGGGACAATTGAGCCGAGCACAATGAGGAACTCGACCCCTTGATTTTGAGGTGACCGGAACCGGTGAAGTTGAATCGGAGGTGGCCCTGCCCGTGGTGACCCCACCGGTCTCTTTGGCTCCTCGAGCTCTGGGAGACCGAAGAAGATGACCGCGGAGAGGGGATAGGAGGGCCGCGGGAACCTCCAAGAAGGCCGCCGAGACCACCAATATTGTGGATGCCTTCGAGAGCTCGACTCCGAGGAGGAGGAGGAGATTGTGGCCCCCGCCCGAACAAAGGCAAAGAGGCCGCCTAGGGATGTGAATCCCGGTCGTGGCCGTAAGAAGGCCAAGGAGGCGGCCACCATCGATCGGGAGGAGGAGATTTACGAGGTATATAATGTGGACCGCAACGCTTACCGTGTCCGCACCCTTGGGCATGTTCATTTGGCACAAGGACAAGCCGCGGCCGTAGACCATAGCGATGTCCGTGGGGACAACAAAGCTCGCATTTTTTATGGGGCCCAGCTTGAGAACGGATTGAGGCCGCCCGGACCCTTTCTTTTACTTCTTCCCGGAGTTCAATGCCTCGCCCGCCTACGCACTGACTCCCAATGCCATCCGGCCATTGTCTCCTTCATTGCCAGTGTGCAGATTCACGGGCTATGAACCTACCCGTCGGGCTCTACGCTTATTATCGTAACCGCATTAGCCGTGGTATCCCGAGCTTGAAGGCTAGGAACTACTCCACCAGGACTTTCTCTCCTCCCTCCAACAAGTTTGACCAATGGAATCAGAAGGACATTTTGGTTATTGAGTCAAGATTCGGATGGCCCTTTTCCAAACCTTCACACCCCGTCCCTATGAAGGTGGCCGCTAGAAAATATCCGAACCCGTCCTTAGCCGATGCTATGCGCACTGCCATAGAGAGGCATCTGGCCCTCTACTTGGACAGCGGGGAGGAGCCCGTATATGACGTGGGCGCCATAGTGGAAGATGAGCCCCTACTGATCTACTCTGGGCGGCTCGCAGGGAGGGCGCCCCACATGCCCCCAGAGTAGAGATAGAGCCTCTGCCCCGCGACCCTGATTGGCGAGTGCACGAACATTACCAGTTCGAGGCAGATTGTAAGACCTGTATGCTGGGCGCTGAGTGCGATCCTCCCGAAATAATCGGTCTCTGATTCCTCTATAAAACTGTTGCCAATTTACTTTGCCTTTGATTTTTTTGAACTGCTCTGCTAACCATTTTTCTTTCCATCCAGAGTAGATCCGGAAGTGTATAATTTCTGATGGCTCCTCCTTTAAGTCTTTGCTTTCATTGAAGGCCCGAAACCCGGAGGGCCAACAAGGGAAGGGTTTGCCCAGCCGGAGAAGAGGCGTAATGAGATGGGAGGGGTTCCCACAAAAGACAAGACTGTTCTCGTAGCGAGCAGGAGGACCGGGAGACTCTAGCCGCTCCCGTAACCATTCTGACCACTGGGAATCTGCCTCCCCCTCCCCGGGGTCCTCCTCCACCCAATGCTCTCCGGGCATCCTCTCCCGGCCGTACTATTGCCTCCGGGCATAACCAAGAGCAGTCCAGGAAAAGACCTGAGAGAGATGCGGATCTGACGCATAGGGAGAGGTCCTCCAAGACCCAGAAAGTGGGGGATACCTCTACCCGTAGCCCTCCTGCTGCTGCCACTACCTCTACCACTGCTCCCTCCACCGCGGGGACCATATGCTCGGTGGCCTACCCGATCTCCTCCCTAGCCACCCGCGAGGAGACTCCGGGAGAAGAGAAACAGTGGAGCCGTGCTCGCCATTGAAGGGGTGGACCCAGTATGCCCGCTTCGCCCATAACTCACTGCTGGGATAGTGGCTCATCAACAGTGCTTTTTGCCCGGATTTCTATCATTCCGTGGCGGAGAAGGAGAACCCATCGCCTTGATGGGAGACATTGGGATTGCCCTCACCGAGGTTTGATTCTTTCGTCTGCTCTTTGACACCGTTAGCCTTCCTTGTTCTAATTATCCTCCTCGCAGTGGGCAATAAGGCTATGCGGCTCCGGAGACTGTGATAGCTCTGTCCGCCGAGCTTACTGAAGAATACCAAGGACCTCGGCGGCTAAACTCCGTGAGCCGGAGCCGGCCCAGAGAAGGTGGGGACTCGAGCTCCCTCCGGATGCCAAGGAGAAAGAGCTTCCACCAAGGAGTCCGATTCGAAGGGCTTCCAGGATCGGGTGACCGAGCCGGGAGGGAGCCTCGCACAAGGCAAAGGGTCGGGCCGAGATGAGCTAGGGGCCACAAGCTTCACTGGAGCAAAGAAATTCCGAGCCTGGGCGGTCAAGCCGGATGCCTCCCAAAAGCAAGTGGAGATCCCGGGAGGCCAAGGCGGATGATCTCTCCGAGAAGCCGCCGCCTCCGACTACGCTCACTGGGAGAAGGAGAGGATGCCGGGCCGAAGCTCGCAAGGAGGCCATCGAGGAGTATAAGAACTCCGATGAATTTAATGCGGAGTGCCCGGCCCAAGATGAGGCCTGTCCGGACACGCATCCGGAACCGCGGCCACGGTATGTTCTCCGTGCAGCTAGCCGGCCGTGATCGGCTCACTGGTTGCTACGACGCGGAGCGCGTGCCCGGCACGCGCTAGTTCCTCTGTCCGAGGACGAGGTCAAGGGTCTAGATCTCTCCGCCGCGCCTCTCTCGCTCCCGCGGCGTGGCGGATCGCCTCGCCTCGATCGCCGAACCGGATGTGCCGCGATTCGGGACAACCCTTTATCTTTATCTGGGATGCCCTGCTCAGTTCTTCCAGAGGGGCCACCATCGGAGATCTATTCCCCAAATGGCGCCTCCCGCTTCGCCTCCGCCGAGCAACAAACCGCTCCTACTACCGAGGTGCCTCTGGGACCACCGCTTTCCCAACTCCGGACTCCGGCGGCACAGGGGCGCGCCACCGAGGAGCCGTAAGCGGGCACAGATGGAGCTGCCACCGAGGAGCCCAAGGAGAATGCTCCCTTAGTATAGGATTTTTGTTTTATCTTGTCAGTAATAGTTTTAGGACTTTGTAAATACTTTCTTATCATCAATAGAAGCATTTTTCTCCACTGCTCCTTTACTTTTATCTTAATTGCTTGTCTCGTAGGCTATTTTGAGTAGTTTGGGCAATTTTCGAGCACCTTAATACTGTGCATTCTCGCCTATTACTTTTTCCAGCGTTTTGACTTGCAATTAACTTTATACTCACCTTCGCGGCAAAGCAGCCTAAGAGGCCCTTGCCCGCATTTTTTGAGTTTTCCTAACTCTTTATTCAAAACCCTTAGGTTTTTGTGAGAGTCACCCTTATTCTTCTATGATCGCGTTTGTTTAGCCTCATGGCAAACTTCGAGGCCTTAAACTAGTTTGATCACTCTCATCCATTTACACTTATTCCCACTTTCAGCGAGCCGCTGGTGTAAGTCAAAAGTAGCTGCCAAGGCAAGCATACTTTCATAGTGGCATGCAGTAAGGTGGCCGTGAGGCTATTTGTCCGCGCAATGTAAAGGTAGGAGCATATTTTAGCATAGAGGCCCTTTAACCTCTCGGCATCTCGTATCCCCTTATCGAGGTTCTCACTTATTCGACCCTTTATTCAAAACTCCCTAGTGGTTTTTCGTGAGGGTCTCGTGGCGATCCGGTGAACGGGCTTATATGTAGGCCTTTGTCACATACAGCATGCGAGTAACGGCCCTAACGAGGTCCTTCGCGCAATTAGCGGGTCCGGACTTCGTGTCATTTGTCCCCACTAGTAATCCGTAGGCACCCAGCATCACGGCCTTTGCACCTACGTTCATCTATATCCACTTATTTTTGGTGGTGTCACGCGGCAGAGAGAGTATCCTCCCCGCGATCATAAGACGGATCGTAATGGATCTTTGTACATATATAGGCATGCGGATCCTTAGATCTTTGCGCATCGTTAGCAGGAGCTCATATGTTGGGCTCTTCAACCCATCGCATCCGGCCGCGGGCATCCACCCTAGCTTTTGGGCCGCGGAATTGATTTTTGCATCAAAATATGATGATAACTTCTTACTTATATATATATAGTCTATACTCCTTCCAAAAATTACAAAGATTTTAAAAGAAGTATCTCTTAAGGTGGTCGCTATTCCAAGCGTGCTTAAGCTCTTCTCCCTCTTTTCGTCGCAATATGTAGGTGCCCTCTTTGACTATCTTTGTGACCTCATATGGACCTTCCCATTTCTGGGGACAAGCTTGTTGAAACCAGCTGGGTCCCTCGACCTCTACGCTTCGAGTACCTGGGCCTCCAACCGAAAACTCCTCTTATTTACTCTTTTGTCATGGTGCTTCTTCGCTTCGTTTGTAGTTCACCATTTTTTCATGTGCCCGCACTCTCTTCTTCGAGATCGTCTGTGTCACACCTTCGTTTGCCTCGCTTTTGAGACTCGTCGAAGTATGTGACTGCACGAGGGTAGGGCTACCTCAACCGGAGCCATTGCCTTCTAACTCCATACGTGAGCGAGAAGGGGTTTCTCCCGTTGAATTTCTTATTGTGGCGCGGACAACCCATAATGCGATTTGGAGCTCGTCCAACCAACGTCCTCCTCGTCCTTCCAAATTTTTCTTTAAGGCGCCAAGCACTAGCTTGTTTGCCGCTCTCGCCTTGACCATTTCCCGAGGATAGGCAATCATGGACTTACGGTGCCGCACCTTCATTCTCACACATTCAAGCAGTTGAATTTTGCGGAGAATTGGGTGCCATTATCTCGAAATTATTGCTCTGGGAACCCCAAATCGACAATAGATGTGGTCGTGGACAAACCTGATAGTGTTATCCTCTAAATAGCGGCTAAGCCCTTTGCTTCCGTCCACTTGGTAAAATAATCCACGACCACCACCGCATACTGATGCTTCCTCTAAATAGCTTGAAATGGTCCAATAAGATCTATCCCCACGTATCAAACGGCCACGATGGTACAACCAAAGTCTCGCTTCCGTTGATGGTAGTCTAGTGGATGTCCGCAAATCTCTCGGCACTTATCACATTTTCTAACATACTCCCGCGCATCCCTTCTCATGTGGGCCAAAAGAATCCTTGGAATTTGATCTTGTCTCGAGAGGGCGCGAGCACCTGGATGTCCGCCACAAACTCCTTCATGGACCTCATAGAGTAAGTTGGTGACCATGTGAGTTTTAACACATCTTAGTAAAGGCTTGGTGAATGATCGCCGAAAAGCACCCCATCGAGGACGAGGTATTTCGCGGACACCGTTCGATGGCTCTAGCCTTTACCGGGTCCTCGGGAGGGTTTGCTTCTCGATGTAATCCTTCATTTCATCCACCCAAATTCCTTACTTGATCCTCAATATTGTTTATCTCGTATTCGATCTATAGCAGTGTCTCTCCGTGAATTCAATCCGGCAATTTGTCTCCAATTCACCAATTTCTTGCTCTGTTATTCTTGAGAGTGAGGTCGGGCCTTCCCACATCATCCTCTCTCATGACTTGGTTCAAATTTCATAGTAAGTGAAATTTTTGATGAGGGTTTTTGCAAGGCCACAAGATCGAGCTAGTATCGGGTCGATAGTATCATACTCCCTAATTTGATTAACTATGAGCCGAGAGTCACTATTGATCTCAATATTCAACTCCCAAGTCTCTTGCCAATTCCATGCCCGCTATAATCGCTTCATATTCGCCTCGATTGCTTCGATGCCTCGAACTTGAATCTCAAGGCCCTCATAAATTTCCCCGCAGGTGCGATCGAAGTACGCCCGCTCCACCGATTAACTTGCTCGCGGAGCCGTCCACATATAAAGTCCATACCTCTTCCGGACGCTCCCCGTGTTGAACAATTTCGTGCTCGGGCTTTCGGGTCATCTTCGATTCCCGCCGCTTTCTTTTCCGAGGTCGTCGTCCGCTAATTTGAACGATGATTCTACTACAAAATCAACTAAGGCCCGCGCTTTGATTGTCTTTCTGGGAGTAGGTGATCCTGGAACTCCTACGAGCTCTATGCACCAAGCCAGCATTCTCCCCGAGGACTCGGTTTATGTAAAACCTTTCTAAGCGGGGCCTCGCTTAGTATGCTTATAGGATGTGCGTAAAAGTAGGCTCTTAATTTTCGAGCGATACAAGCAAGGCGTAAGCTAACTTTTCTATATTAAGATAACGCCCTTTCTACTACGGGACAAAGGCCTTACTTACATAATAAACCGGTTTTTGGGAGTTATTCTCCTCCCTTACAAGAACAAAGAAGCCATCGCATCAAGAACGGCTAAATACAAAAAGAGCTCTTCTCCGGCACCGGCCGCCGAGCAGAGGTGGCCGCCCGAGGTATGTTTTGACTTCTTCAAAAGCCCGATGGCACTCGCACCCATGTAAATTCACGCCTCTCTTCCCCCTTTCGAGAGTTTTCAAGAAGGGGAGGCACCTCTCGCCGACCGCGAGATGAAGCGCCAAGCTGCGGTGATGCGACCATTGAGTTTTTGTACATCCTTTACACAGCAGGAGGTTTCATGTCTAATAGTGGCCTGGATTTTTTCTCGGATTAGCCTCTATCCCTCTTTCGTTGACCATGAATCCGAGGAACTTGCTCCGCCTCGACCCCAAAAGCGCACTTAAGGGGGTTTAGCTTCATGTTGTTGTGGCGCAAGTTTTTGAAGGTTTCCTCCACATCGAGCTCGTGGGAGTTTTCCTTAGTTTTTATGACCATGTCGTCAATGTAGCCTCCGCATTTCGCCTAGTTGGTTTTTAAAGACCAGATTGACCATGCGCCGATACGTGGCTCCTCGCATTTTTCACCCCAAAGTGGCATCATAGTGTAGCAAGATGTCTTGCCCGCAAAGAATGAAAGCTACAGAGCTGACATCTTCAGAGCCATCTCGGATTTGATGGTAGCCTGAGTATGCATCAATGAAGCTTAGAACTCGTGTCCTGGCCATGGAATCCACCAATCTGCCTATGCGAGGAAGAGGGAAACAATCCTCGGGGCACGCCTTGTTGAGATCGGTGAAATCAACGCACATCCTCCATTTACCATCGATTTCTTAACCATTACCACATCGGCCAGCCATTTGGGGTAGAAGATCTCCTTTATTATCCCCGCTTTTAGCAATTTTTCCACCTCTTCCTCGATGGCAATCTCTTTCTCCGGGAGAAATATCTGGATTTCGGTGAATGTTTTTGAAGGATGGGTCATCATTGATTTTATGGAGGATCACGTCCCGCCGATGCCTTGCATATCTTCCATCCTCCAAGCGAACACATCGCAATTTGCTCTAAGGAACTCAATAAGTATCCTTCTCTCCTCGCCGTGAATTTCCACCCCAACCTTAACCGTTTGCTGGGAAGTGGGGATTGATTACCACCTCCTCGAGCTCGTCGTTAGGTTGAAGGTCGCCGATTTCACGATTGTGCAGGAGTCAATGACAATAGTTGGGGGCCGACCCGAGCTTCGGCCAGTGTTGCCATTGAATATATGATATCACGGCCAATTTCCCCTCTATTCCTCGATCAATATAACCTCCTCAACAGGCAGCCTAATCGCTTCGATTTTCTCGCTCATCTTGAGCTCCACCTTCGTGGAATGGAAAGAAAGCATGCTAATCGGTACGGGCGGCGGCGGAGTGCAAGAGTTTTCCCTTTTTTGACTTGTCCTCGCCTTTTCCCTCTATTATTTTGTCCTCGCCCTCTATCTCGCGGCAGGATGTCCGGCCTTTCTGTTCTTTCCTTTTTCCTCCAAGGTTCTGGAGGAATCTCCTGGCCGGTTCTTGATGGTAGCAACCCCGCCCGGGTGTTAAATTTCACCCTTTGGTGGGGGACAGACGCAACTATTCCCAATTCGGCCTCGAGCAGCTACGCCGAGAATGGCATCAGATTGGGAAGGAAGATCGACCACCATGAAAGTTATCTTGGCCGTCTTCTCGTATGGGTTTTTCCCCAATAGCTACGTCAAACACAATCGTCCCCTTTACCCTTACAAGTGGTTGGTGAAGCCTTCGAAAGCATGCCCGCATATGGAGTGAGATGTGCTTCCGTCATTCTCATTCCAATCAAAGTATGGTAATAGAGTATGTCGCGGCAGCCCAAGAGATCTACCAACACTCGGCCTATGTTTGCCCGATTGATTCTCATTCCGAGGGTGAGCGGCCGTGTGGAATGAAAAAGGGTGGAGGCAAGTTCACTCCTTCAACCCACTTTCCTCGCTCTTCCTCCTGAGCTGTATGGCGGGATGGAGAAAACCTTCTCTAATGTCCGAATTTGGAGGGACAATCGCTCTACTAGAGGGAGGTTCCTCCCCAATGAAGTTAATGTCATAGTCCCCAAAATCGTCATCATTATTATCTCTTTCATTTCTCTCTCGGTCCCCGCGTGTGTCGTGCCCGCCGATCATTGTTATTGGGGGCAGTATTGTTTCCTTTAACCCACTTGGTTAGCTCCCGTTATTGATTTTCTATTTGGATTACTCGCTTCAAACTTGGAAACAGCCTCGCTTCCGTGCAGTCAGTTGTGATACTCATTGAACTTAAGTCTACTCCTCTCATTTGGCTTTCGAAGCATGGGGGAGGAGCAGAAAGTCTCGAGGATCTCATGATCACCACCCTTGGGTCGGTGAGCTCTGTGTAAACCTAAGCTGTTTCGGCCATGGCCTTTTTGAGCCTTTTCCGATCCCCGGCCTCGTTTTTGCCCCGATTATTGGTGTGGCAGTGCCTGGGGTGGTCTCCTGGACTTGGCTTATCCTTTCTTTCGCAGTAAGCTCTGGGAGCGGCACGCTAGGCTCTTCGTGAGGCAATGGCCGAGGCCCTTTCATACATTTCCTCCATCGATTTAGGTTTGCACGGAGGCAAAATTCATTTTGAGGAAGGAGGAACCGAGGCCGCCTCAAAACATAGTCTCGATATCTCCTTCGTCCAGTCCACAATCTCCTCGCTTACCTTTCCCCGAACCGTGATATATAATCTTTTGTAGGCTCGTTTGGTGCCCGCTGACACTGACAAGACTGCTTTTTTCGTCTAGCGGGCACACCCGCTCCGGCAAAGGCATTGAGGAAGAGAACTCGAACCGACCGAATGACTCGGATACACCGGGCTTCGAGGGCTAGCATCCAAGATAGGCCTTGCCAGTGAAGGTCGCAGCCAAAGCTTTGCACATCACCGACTCGTCCGCGGAGAATAAAGCCATCTCGGCCCTCAAATCTTCCCATATGACTCTTGGCATTTTTGGATCCGTCGTAGGTGTCCATCTCGGGGGTTTCGCTCTTCTCGGATGGGTGCGCCCGCGCAATTTTATCGCCGAAGGCGTCCATGGTGCGGACACACTTCGGGCCGCCTTCACGATGGGTTTCCCACATCTTCGCATAAATTCCACAAACTCAGGGTTCCGATCATCAACCTTCGCTTTTAGCTCGTGGAGCCACGGCCTTCTCTCGCCTGAGCCAAGGGTCCGGCTGACTCCGCACGGCGGTTTGACCGTGCCTCTTCCCCATTTCCTCGCTATCCTCTACATGCACCACGCTCCGTTTCGCCGGCCGTCCGCGCCAAGGGCCGGGTCAACCCTGGCTTGCCCCCTACGCCTGACTAGCAAGCCGAGTTAGCGGGAGCTCGCTGGGAGAACCTTTGTGACCCTCGAGGAACCGTAGCCCTCCATTGGCCTCTATTTCAAACATTTCCATCTCCGCGTCGTTGATGGGCATGGCCTCCGCGACTCGCTTGAACTTGAGGCCAGGATTTCCTTCCTTCTCGTGATTTGCTCTGGGGAAAGTGGGGTGGTTAGAGTGGTGTTTTTTATGTGAGCTTGGGGAGTTTTTTGGGCTATTGCTTAGTAGGGCTCGGGCTTTTCAAGACGGGCTTCCTGCTAACCTGTGTAGAACTCGTTGAGCCGGGATTTTTGAGGCTGAGAATGGGCCCCCATTCTGTTGAAAACAGAGTTGGTTTGCCTTTCCCTATTGATGGTGGAGGGTTCGGCTTGGTTCTCCTCCTCTAGGGTCAAATGACCCGCATTTTTCAGAATTTGAGACATGACTCAGAAAGACGAGAATAACTGAAAAGAAGTGTCCTTTGACAGTCAGCTGTTTAGACCACAAGGTGTGTCTGAAAACAAAAGCTTTAAACGGGCAAAACTTAGTGACGTAAGAAGAAGAGCCTTTCGGCACTGAATTTGTTTAGGACACGTGAGGTGCCTTGAAAACAAAAGATTTTTAACGAGAAAACGAAAGAAAGTCGATTCCCGGCAATGGAACCACTGATGACGCCACAACTTTTAGGGGTCAGGAGCGGTTCAAGGATATCTGGCTAGGATATATTTATTGGTTTGATGTACCTAGATCACAACACAAACAAGCACCGTTAAGGTCAAAGTTGGATGTTACTCCAACTCAGGCCCTAAAAGTAGAGTAAGAATACCGAGTAATCAAGCTTTGAATATGAAATTGTCACTACTGATCACAAGTGATATCCAAGGTGATAACAAAGACCAACGATAGCACTTGGGATAGCACACACACACACTCCGAAATAAAACAACTTTTAAAAGAGTTTTGCAGCGGAATTAAAAGACACAAGAGTTAATTTTCTCAAGTTATATAATTATATAACTTGAGGGTGGCTCAAAAGCCAAGACTTTATCTTCACTATAAAAATGATTACAAAGCCGAAAGTTTCCTAACTCTATTACAAGTAGAAAACGAATAGATCAAAACACAAACCCTATTCTACCCAAAACACAATCAAGTCCAAAGTACTTGAGAGTGGAAAGACAAAGTATGGGAGAAAGAGCAAACGGAACCAAAGATGTGTTTTGTCTCTTGTGCAAGGAGTGTGAAGGATGTGTGTAATTGGTATATCTTCAAGTTTCCACACCTTGCCTATTTATAGTCTTCAAATGACTTGAAGGCTACTCAAAATAACAGCCTTAGGGCTGTTTTGGACGTTGAGAGGAGAGAGTGGGGAAGTGGCCGAGCTTGCTCCTCATTTCATGGGTTTGTTAACACCAAAATCCCCCTTTTGTAGCAACCGAAAACTTGCTCTCCAAGTCCACGCTATACGGCCTTGTACTCCCAAGCTTCTTTATCCTTGTACTCTCTTTAAATCAGTAACAACACCTTTGAAATAGTCTCCCACGTTTTTAATGTTGTTGATACAAAGTAACTCTTGGAAAGTTTATGCATAAAACTAGTTTTATGCATAACTTAATTTCTTCAACCATCTCCACGTTTCTAGCTCATGACTCCACCATATTATAACCCGAAATATGGACATATACCATATACTATACGGATCATATTAGCACATTAGTACATAAATAAATAATCAAGAAATGTACAACTATATAAATTCCAAAGACAAAGAAATCATCTACGATATCATCTACGATATCATCCGGGAAATCATTCAGGATATCATCTCGCGTTTTACACTAACAATCTCCCCTTAGTTGGATATTTCTTCTCAAACCTAATGTCTTTGCAAACTGCAATTTATCAGTCCATATAACATAAACAGAGCATAGAGCATAGAGTCAAAATATAACATCTCCATGTAGATTAACTCCCCTTAATTAGAGGAACTAACCGAAACTTATGGTTTATCGAGAATACTAATTATAAAAACAAGTTTTCACAAAAACAAGTTTTTCAAATAACTAGTAATTAAACCCAAAGATAAAACATAGAGTCTAAACAAAAACAAATACTAACCACCAAAATATCAAAGTACGAACAAACAAACCAAGATACGAGTTGTTCCAAAACAAATTGTTTTTCCAAATCAAATACCAAACCAACATCACCACTTGGACCAAAGACAACATCACCACTTGTTGGACAAAGACTATCTCCCTGTTTGGGAAGAAATTATCTTGAACTTCTTTTCTTGGTGAGTTGAGTTGTAGGTTGGGAAGAGGAAGTAACTTTCCTTTTGATTTTCTTGGTTAGAGGAACGGGTGGTAAAGATGGAACAACCATTGGAATAGGTTGAGCCATCGAGGTAACCAATGGAGGTTCAACAATGGACATGGCCATTCTAGGTGAAGCCATCTCAATCAACACAGAAGATGTGTCCATGGGATAGGTAACATTTGAGACAACACCTGGTGATTGCTCCAATGGTGCAATAGAAGTTTTGGATGGAGAAGCCATGGTTGGAGATTTAGGAAAGATTGAGATGAAGAGAGACAAGGTGAAAGAGGAAAGTATAACCATGTAGGAAGAGAGACGGTTAGAGAGATAAGAGAAAATAGAGAGAAAATAGGGAGATTAAACAACCACTACAATTAAGCTCTCATATTTAAACTTACCACTCATCCTATTTAACCCCAACAACCAAGAAACGGCCATCCGGCCATTAAAAACAAATTTTTAATTTTTAATTTTTCGTTTTTTTTTTTTTAAGTAAAACGAAAATAAAAAATGAGTAAACAAAATATTTGTAACTAAGTCCGAAAATTATGAGCATAAAATCAAAATAAATATGGGTTCGTTACTCAACAATGTTTACCAAAAATAAAGGAAACTTGTTGAAGACGTTTTCAAAATTGTAAACTCTTTAATTAAAAAGACTTTCAGATATTGAGAAATTAATCAACAATATTTCAAAAATAATAAAAAAAAACTAATATAGCACACACTAATGTGTTAAGGCAATGATGGCAACACGTAGGATAACACATATGATATAAAACCCCTTGATAAATAATTTTCAGTTTCAAACACTTGAGGCATAATAAGCTTAGCCTTTTTAGACACTTCAGGCATAACAAGCTGAGCATTTTTCATGCACTTTAGGCATTATATGCCTATATTTTTTTTTTAAGTACATTGCTTGTTAAACACGTCTCAATACACTTCTTTAAACAAGAAAGCATCGTAGTAACGAGCTCCGTGCTTCAAGTTATATTTCAAGTGTAGAGACCAAGTGATCTATGCCTTTCAAGTAGGGTACACTGTAGTGGCGAACTCCATGTCCCTAATACTTAGCATACATCACCTCATACATTCTCATTGGCAAGAGTACATCGTTGCAGCGAACACCGTGTCCCGAGCTCGAGAGAATAGTATGGATAAATGCCTTTGTCTTTTATTTATCAAAAAGAAAATATTAGTGACTTTGTCACTTTAAGCATATGAAGGGGAATGATATCAGACGTGCTAACCTAAATAATAACCTACCATAACAAAAAGGTCAGCATGTGCCACTTTTAGAACTAAGCTAACCAGATTAAACAAATAATAAAGCATTTTTTTTTTAAGTAAATAACCAAAGAGAAAAAAAATACACTAATATACAAGTGTTACCCTGAGTGATAACATCACCTGGGGTAGCACAGACGAACAGAATATAATTTTTTTAAATAAAATAAAATAATAAGAAAAATTAATGAAACATAATATACAACAAATAATTCAGGAGTTTTTAAATGAAACAAAAATCAAGACATTTTTTCAAACTAGAAAATCTCTCGTGGTTAAAAACTTGAATCAAAAAATCATTTTTTAATTCATTAACAACCTTTTTAGATTCAAGTTTAGATACAAAACAAGAATGATTTACCTTAACATATTTTACCATGTCTCGGTAATTTACCGATTCCTTGTGTCTTGTTTGTATCCCATCGTTCAAATCCCCGATCACTTGGCTTATAGGATGATTCTTTTGAATTCTCAAAGGGGGATCCCTCCTCACTGGATCATTAACTCCATTGGAGTTCTTATCATCTTCATTTTTTGCACTTGGATAGATTTTTGGTGTTATCTCTAGTGTTGCCGTATCAATGACAACACTTGGTCCAACACCGAGACTTAACACAAGGATCAACATTTGGGGTAACACTTTCTTGACAACTTCTTCAAGTTGTTCAACCCAAATTATAGGAGTGTCTACAACCTGATTCACTGCAATGCTAGCCAAATCATCAAACAAAATATTTGCATACTCTTGAACAATTCTCAATCTCAAATTATACAGACGAAATGCAAGACAATTTTGAGAATATCCAAGAAAAATGGCCTTGTCACACTTAGAGTTAAATTTACCTAAATGATTTCCATCATTCAATATAAAACAAACACACCCAAAAACATGGAAGTAATGAACATTAGGTTTCTTTCCATTCAAAGTCTCATAGGGTGTCATTGTTGTAACAGGTCTTAGAAAAACTCTATTAGAAATGTGACAAGTCGTGTTCAATGCTTCAGCCCAAAATCTTTTCGAAATACTTTTGGAAAACATCATGACACGGGCCATTTTTAGCAAGATCCTATTTTTCTTTTCGGCCACACAATTTTGTTGGAACATTTTAGAGGTCGAAAATTCATGGTGAATTCCCTTTTCTCACAAAAAGTAGAAAAGGAAACATTATAAAATTCTTTTCCATGATTAGATCTTATACGAAAAATAGGTGAGCAAAACATATTTTTTATTTTGAAATGTAAGAATTTAAACTTATCAAAAGTTTCAGATTTTTCTTTTAAAAAATAGATCCAAGTAAACCTAGAAAAATCATCCACAATGACATAAGAATACCTCTTACCTCCCAGGCTATCTACCTCAATTGAAACCCATTAAGTCCATGTGCAAAAGTTGAAAACAATGTGTTGTTCCAAAGTGTTGCTCTTGGTGTTGGACAACACTGTGGGTAACACGGGTTTGCTTAAATTTAAGGCAATTCCAACACACAAATTTATCTTTAAAATCAATTTGGGAATTCCTTTAATAGCATCAAACCTATAAAGTTTCTCCAAAATTCTGTAATGGAGATGTCCCAATTTTTTATGCCACAAAAATGCTTCATCAATTTTTATCGGATAGCAAACTCCGTTTGTCTTCAACAAGATAACAATTGTCACTAGACCTAGTTCCTGTCATCACACAATTGTTAGTACAATCAAAGACTTCACAAGTATTTTTGTTGAATTTTACCTCTAAGTTGTCATCACAAAGTTGACTAATACTAATTAAATTAGCTACAAGCCCATCTACATGCAAGACATTCTTTAAAGAATGAAATCCAGAGACATTAAGTGTTCCTTTACCAATTATGTTACTCCTACTACCACCACCATAAGTTACACTACCACTTTGAATTGGTTCATAATCTTTTAAAAACATTTTTGTTCCCGTCTCTTTCCTTGCTCCATGATGTTTTCCATGTCTCGATGTTGAGGAAGTATTGTCATGATCCTTCCCACATCTTGAGTTCTCCCCCCGATGATGTCCAAGCGGACATGTCTTATGTTGAAGAGCCATTAAGAGTCCTAGAATTCCAAGTTAAGGAGTTGAGAACTAAGAGTATCCCGATAGTGAAAGTCCTTTGGAAGAATCATACCGTCGAGGAAGCAACGTGGGAGCTAGAGTCGGAGATGAGGGCGAAATACCCTTGGTTGTTTGAGAATTCAAGTAAGTCTTTTAAAATTCGGGTCGAATTTTCTTTAAGGGGGAGTGAGTGTGACGACCCCACCCCTAGGCACTCATTTTTAAATATTTAATTATATGCTTTTAAAATTTATGTTCACTTTATGTGTTCAATTATACCTTTAAATTCTTAAATTAGGATAAACTGGGTGAAAAGTAAATTTAGGAGCTTATAAGAATTTATTGGACATTAAATAAAGAAACTAGGGGAAATAATAAAAATGGAAATTTATTAAATAGATAAATAATTGAGGAGGTTAAATGAGTGAGTAGGATGAATTATTGGGTTAAGGGTTAAGTTTAAATTAAAAATAAAGATGAAAGCCTTCTTGGTAGATATTTGTAGGAGGGGCCAATTTTTTTGCTCTCCCATCCTCTTGCCAAGTGTCCATTCCCCACACCTCCTCTTACTCCCCTTCCCCTCCTTCTCCTTCATTCACTACCATTCTTCATCCTAGAGAAAATAGAGAAAACCTCCATTGAAGTCCCCTTTGCCCAAGTTTTGAAGTCAAGCATTTCTTCACCAAAAATCAAGTCTAAGGGCACCATTGAAGTTGGATGACCTAGAGGAAGCCATCTAGCTAGAAAGATTCATCTTTCCTTAAAAAAATCCAAGTGAGTTATTATGACCCTTTTCCTTCCTTGAATGTTCATGAATATTTATGTTGTTATGAATGTTCTATGTGCTTTGATGCTTGGGAAAACTCTTTTAGATTTAGAAAATGTTATGGTTCATGGAAGTATAAGGATCTAGGTTAAGACATTGTTCCTTGGAGTTAAATGAGTAGATTAAAGTTACCTAAGTTGGAAATGCCTTTAGGTTCATAACTTAGAAGACTTTTGGTTGGAACTTTGGGATTTTGAGGCATTGTTGTTGTTGCTGCTGTTTTTACAAATTCTGGGCTGAGGGACGAGTCGTCCCTTGGACGAAGGGAAGTCGTGACCTATAGGGGGACGCCAGACTCAGTGGGGGGTCATTTGGGCACGAGTCGTGCCCTGGGGCACGAGTCGTGCCCTGGCCTGGTTTTTCACCCCAACTTTAGAGCTATTCAAACCTAATCAAACTCGAACCAAAATGAAATCTCTTTAACCTAGATTAAAGTAGAATACTTTGGCTTCACAATGACGTTCTAAGTGATCAAAATGGAATAGTGGAAGTACTATAAATGTTGCTTGGAAAACGTTAGATAACCTAGTTTGGTAACTAGACAATTATAATCCCAACTTGGTAGATTCAACTTAGACCTTTAAAGAGGCTATGTATTACTGTATAATGACCGTGTAGGATGGATTGATGCTACTTCCTTGCTTACATTGAGCTCATATACATTGTTTATAGTATGCATAGTGTGTTGATTAAATGTTGCACTATGATATTGGTTGGACATGAGTATATTTTACCATGTTGATATATTGTTATCCCTTTATGTGGATTTTATTCAAGTATCTATTATGTGCTTGATAATGTGTGAGTCAGCTGACATTGGGGGTATAACATAATACGATCAATTATGGAAGTGTGACCTAATGTGATTGGATTATGTTATATTCGTGGCCGTCCCCTCACGTGGCGCGGGATGGGGTATAGCATCTGTATTGAGCCAAAAGCCTTACAGAGTTGCTCTTGTCTTATTTGGTTCCACTGAAAAACGGGTCTTATAAGACGTGAGTATTGCTTAAGCGGCTCGGCTGTATAATTGGAGTATTATTATACCCAATGTTGTACGACTACTTGTTCGGACGGGAAAAGGTAAACCAAGGTAATGGAATGTGTTTATAGCTTTTCCAATGTGTTACGTGCGACTTGTTATATGTTGCATTTATTTGGCATATTGCCGCATTCATAATAGCTTCTTTGAGATTTATTCTCACCCCTCTCCCTTTAATGTTTTAGATCCCGAGACAGGAGGACCGGCCAAGTAAGGACGGAAAGGAGTTGGCAGTGAGCTTTTGGGTATTGTCGGGGTACGTTAGGTTGGCGTAGAAAGTATTTTGTTATTATTCCTTTTGGGAGTTTGTAATTATGAACTTTACATTTCTACGTTAAAACCAATATCTTTTGTAACTAAACAGTTGAAGTATTTTCAAAGTCGGTCCACTCTTCCTCCGATGTGGAGAGTAGTGGAGTTGTTTTGAAATGGAATTGTTAATGATGTTTTATTTGGAAGTTTAATTAAAAGTTTTAAAAGTTAGTGAAATTTGGGTTAGTCTGAGGACGCTCCAACTCGGGACACGTGTAGGTTCCGGGTCGGGGTCCTCACATACGGCCTTGTACTCCCAAGCTTCTTTATCCTTGTACTCTCTTTAAATCAGTAACAACACCTTTGAAATAGTCTCCCCACGTTTTTAATGTTGTTGATACAAAGTAACTCTTGGAAAGTTTATGCATAAAACTAGTTTTATGCATAACTTAATTTCTTCAACCATCTCCACGTTTCTAGCTCATGACTCCACCATATTATAACCTGAAATATGGACATATACCATATACTATACAGATCATATTAGCACATTAGTACATAAATAAATAATCAAGAAATGTACAACTATATAAATTCCAGCACAGGAAATCATCTACGATATCATCTGGGAAATCATTCAGGATATCATCTGCGTTTTACACTAACAGAATACCTTTGGAGTGTGTGTGTGTTTAGGTTTAGGGAGTAAAAGAGCTTACTCAATTGTATATGGAACTTACCTTGCCCAAGGGGGTAAAGGCCTTCTATTTATAGGCAATGCAATGGTGCTTGTTGAGGTAAGCAATGAGATCTACTAGGGGCACTTTGGTATTTGAGGCTACACGTGTCCCAGACTAATTGGTCTGTCGGGGAGGGAACATTGACTGTCCGGGGGACATGGCTGAAAGTGACATGAGCCGTGTAGCCGGCTTAGTGCATTAAATGGAATAGTAGGCGCCGGACCGAGCCGCATTGAATGCGTGATGGGGGAGCCGGCAAGTGGCCTGTCAGAGCCAGTAAGCTAACTTGCTCAGTAAGGCTTGACATTAACCGGGAAGCAGCATGTGCCCGCGGTCAACGTTGTGCCCGCGGTCAAAGATATATGACGCGAGCACGGTTGATGCGGGCATGACTCCTGCGGGCACGGATCCAGCGAGCAGGGTCCCAATGGTCCTCGATGGGGATGGTCGCGAGGAGGGACACGGTCTTGACCACAAGGGCCTATTTGTCCGCGGTCTTCCCTCCAGCGGTCTAGGAACTGCCACGTCACTGGTTCCTTGGACTAGACCGAGCGCGGGCCCGGTCCAGTAGATCCGGGCTCATCAGGTCCTTGTCTCAGTTGAAAGACACTGTGTTGCGAACCCTGCAAACTTCAAAGAAGCTCTGCATACACCCCATAAGGTTTCTATACTTGAGTATCATTTATTTTCTGATGTCGAAAGAAGCCTTGAGATTGATATTGAACGAAAATAACCCAGAAACAATGGGTTACAAACCCTAGATAAAGAAAGCCTCAGTTTTTTCTTTATTTTCTTTATTCAATAATCAAAAACTCTAATTTTCGAATTACAACTTTAGGGCTATTTTATAGCACCCATAAAACTTTAAAAACAAGAAATAAAGTCCTAAAATAATGCCTAACCTATAACGTAACATATTAGGAGACTAAAACCAATAAATCAAGTCTAAATCTACTCTAAAACCTCCTATAATTATTCTTCTAAAATTAGTTCCGAAAATAATAATAAAATCATAAAAGATATGAAAATATATTCCTCCATTCATGTCTCGATCTGCATCATTCTCCCCTTCTTTGAAAAGACTCGACCACGAGTCAACATCCGCAGCAAAAAAATTACCCTTATACCATCGACGCACTGTATACTTACGATTGCTTTTCACTAAATCCATCAAATCCGCCCAAAAATATGTAACACAATCTTCAAATAACAATTTCTTGACAGTCTGATGACAAATCTGACCGGAGAACAACTGAAAACGTGAGTTTTTGGAAACAAAATGTGTTTCCTTATTTTCGAAATATTTCAAACATGGTAAGAAGATTTTGAGACTTTCATGAAAGATTTATTGTGTCCTACTTTGACAAGGACTTTGTTAATATAGTAAATATCTTTTATTGTGGGCACATCTGAACCCACATCTGAAGATCCATTTGCTGCTCAAATGAAGGACCTGGATACTGAAATAGCAGCTGCTGAAGCCCTTACCACTGCTCTCAATGATCAAATTCAAGCCTCCAAAGTCCATGCCAACAACCTCAAAGCTCTCAAGGACAGACTTATTAGGTGGCATGCAACTCTTTCTGCTCAAAAAGGGGGAGAAGGAAATGGTGCTACTGCTGCTGGTGATGATCTTTCATCTTGGAGAAGCTGGGAACTTTGAATTAAGGGGGAGAAGATTTGAAGATTAATTTTTGCTTTAATCTGTGGTGGTTCTTGAAAACAATTTTAATTTATGTTTTAGTTTTTAAATGTTGGTCTGTAATAACTTAAAACAGGTTGCTGCTGAATGGTTTGCTTTTGCTTTTAATTGATGAACTGCTGTTTTTGCTCTAATCATGTTTATGCAGTTTTTATGTGTGAATGTGTAAACACATCTGCACACACATCCATTCAGGGGGAGTATTTGTTGCTGAAAATGTTGATCTAAAATGATCAAATCATAAATTTTTGGTTTTGACCAGAAAGTCCAAAATAGGGGGAGATTGAAAACGTGAGTTTTTGGAAACAAAATGTGTTTCCTTATTTTCGAAATACTTCAAACATG
This sequence comes from Adenophora triphylla var. japonica, assembly GCA_022495995.1. Taxonomy (NCBI): domain Eukaryota; kingdom Viridiplantae; phylum Streptophyta; class Magnoliopsida; order Asterales; family Campanulaceae; genus Adenophora; species Adenophora triphylla. The sequence continues at coordinate 96,841 of JAFEMH010001699.1, read as the reverse complement.
GTAAGAAGATTTTGAGACTTTCATGAAAGATTTATTGTGTCCTACTTTGACAAGGACTTTGTTAATATAGTAAATATATTTTATTTATGTACATAGTTTTATATTAGGACTAACCTACTAACAAAATATCTTTCCTTGTGAGTGTGCTTTATGTTTCCTTGTAGGAATTGGAAATCTCACATATGAAAAGAGTTAGATTCGTGAAGATCTTCTCCATGGTTCATATAAATACAAAGGGATCAGCACAAGAGAAGACACGGCTTGAGAGATTTATGCTGAGAGACAATAATCTTTGTTCTTCACATTTTCATATTGAGTGTTTAGGTTGTGAGTGAAGGTTGTGACATACATCTGAACTCACATCTAGGTTTTAATCGAGTTCTTTGTTTTACTTCTGACTAGAATGGGATCTACTTGGAAAAGGGGTATTGTTCTTGTCGTAGAAGGTGATTAGAACTCATTTAGTATTTTCGTCTTTTAGTTTTCACTTATTCGTATTTTTGTAAGCATCAAAAGTTTTTATAGTGAAAAGTTTTGGGGCGTAAGCCTAGTTTGCTGATCTCAAGATCAGTAAGTGTATATAATCCTTGTGTTATTGTTTTTATTCTGTTTTATTCCGCTGCATTATCTGTGGATGTATGGACAGTTGTGAGACACATCTGTATTCACATCTATAAAATGTTGAGTGTTTGAAGCTTCCTAGCTACACGAAACTTTCAACAACCAATCGAAAGGATCTTCATACGGATAAAAACACTTAACGAACCCAAAAATTCTCGACAATTTTGAACAAGGTTGTTTTCGATCAACCGAGTATGACCTTTCCAATTGACAAATATCACAGTCACCCATGTCAAAAATAGGAGGTTTTGACCAATCAACAAACTGATCAAAACTGTCTAATAAAACAAAGGGTGATGATGGATCATCAAAAACCCTTTTAACAGTAACGATAGATAACGGGACGCGAAATACATCTGGGTATGCCATACCTTCAATCCCCGGACTCTCGATTTCTGCCTCGATATCCCTTGAAGGATCTGCAGCATTTCTGGACCCAATTTCGTTACCTTGGTTTAAGGGAGTTACCCCTTCATGAAACTCCATGTCCTCGGATGATAAATCCGAATTTGAACCCATCGATTGGTGCTCCACACGCGCCTGAAAGTTTTGGAGTTGTTGAATCTGCTTTCGCACATCATCTACCTCAATATCACGTATGCCACGTTTGTGATGATGAACGTCTTGACTGGAATCCGCTCCACGGTTCCTTCCACAAACATCTTTTCCGCCATGAACACTACGCCCTCGTTCGGCCATCAATATCGATACCCTCGTCCAGGAATCTAATACCAAATGATGTCGAAAGAAGCCTTGAGATTGATATCGAACGAAAAAAACCCAGAAACAATGGGTTACAAACCCTAGATAAAGAAAGCCTCAGCTTTTCCTTTATTTTCTTTATTCAATAATCAAAAACTCTAATTTTCGAATTACAACTTTAGGGCTATTTTATAGCACCCATAAAACTTGAAAAACAAGAAATGAAGTCCTAAAATAATGTCTAACCTATAACATAACCTATTAGGAGTCTAAAACCAATAAATCAAGTCTAAATCTACTCTAAAACCTCGTATAATTATTCTGCTAAAATTAATTCCGAAAATAATAATAAAATCATAAAAGATATGAAAATGTATTCCTCCATTCATGTCTCGATCTGCATCATTTTCAATCATGTTATGAACATAGATGTTGTCCCGCATTGTCCCGCATCCCACAGATTTGGAACGGGACGGAATATTTTAGTCCCGCAAAAATTCGTTCCGTCTCGTTTTAGTCGCGGGACAACTTAGTGCCGTGCCGTCTCGTCCCGTCTTGTTATCCCGTATTGACGGCTCTACATATAGACACAAAGTATTTTACAAAATAAAAACATACATTTATTTTACGCAAAAATTTATAAAAAATGTACATTCAGTTAAGGACGGACAGAGTAATTTTTTGGAGGAACATTACGAATTAGATAAATTTAGGGGGTGTAAGTGCACTTTTAAAACTTATTTTTTAACAACTAACTGGATGAAGGTTTAAATTGCAACATAATTCTTAGTACAATATTTTTTACGCAATTATTATTTGTACAAGGTTAAAAATAAATTATGAAATTACAAATATTTTTGGGACAGAAAAGAAAGAAAGAGGCCCAAATTTGGCCCAAATTTTATCGATTGTCATGAACTGCAGATTTGGCCCAAATTTTATCGAATTGAAGTTAAAGAGGCCTTTACTCTAGATATAAACCTAGCTTAAGGCTCTCTTCCCCTGAATGAATACTTACTCTATTAAATTTTCATTTTTGAGAGACATTTACAAAAAGTTTAAAGTTAAGCATCTTTAACTAACAATAACAACAACAACAACAACAAACCCTCATTCCCAAAATAATTTGAATCGACTATAACGTGAATCCATATGCTATTTAAAAATGCTTTTGATTCATGTCATCATGATAAATGTGACAAAGTTTTATGTTGACAGTTACATGCTACCGCAACCCACATCGTTTATCCCGGCTTGGGACAGGTGAGGATAAACTCGTGCCTTGTCTGAAGCTAGGATAACGGATGAGGGTTATGGTAGACAATGTGACAATTAACGTAAAACTTTGTCACATTATCATTACATGAATTCAAAGCATTTTTAGGTAGCATAAGTATCTAAATATTCTTAATGACCTTACTATATACTCCCTCCGTCCCAATCTAAATGTCCAAATTGACCAAAAAAAAAAATTTTGACTTAGACATAAATGCAAATCTAATCATCCTATTGAAATTTTAAAAATTGTTATTGATAAATAAATTAATTATTTATCAATAACAATTTTTAAAATTTCAATAGGATGATTAGATTTGCATTTTATGTCTAAGTCAAACTTTTTTTTTTTTGTTGACTTGGACATTTAGATTGGGACGGAGGTAGTACTATATTGTATCATGAGTAGTGCAAGTGTGAATTGGACTATGTTGTTTGATAAATGAGGATCTAGTAACTTTCATAAAAGTGGAACATTTATTTTGAGACAAAAATTTTAGAAATTTAGACATGGAGGAATTATATGTATTATTTTTAATCTATTTCAAATTATGTGACGCATTTTTACGTAAAAAAAATCTTAGAGTAATATTATTATTTACAAGTAATGTGTTTAAAACAAATGCGGAACGGATCTTTGCAAACTCACACACCCACAAAGTAAGTAACAAATGAGGCTCAATATTTACGTGGTTCGGAGAAGTCCTCCTACGTCCACGGGCGGCAACCAAACAAAATCACTATTATCAAAGTGCTTACAAAGTGTATCACCAACACTCGTCTCACACTACAAATATTACAAATGTCTCTCTCTCTCTCTCTTTCTCAAAGTGTTTCTCACACTACTACAATTTGCCACTATCCTAGAATGAGTCCTAGCCAAGCCTATTTATAGGCACAAACCATCCAAGAGAAAAGAGAACACCAAGAGTTTCTTTGGAAACTCAAACAACATTCATACATTAATCACATGGATAATGTACTTAGATTATTCTAGAACTTGAGCCACAAATCTAACAATCTCCACCTTGGCGAAAGTTCCAAACCACATAGCCGATTTTGGTTGCTACCAAACTAACCGACTACTCTTTATTTCCAATGTTGATCAACTCCAAGCAATGCACAAATTTATCTCGAGTAACCACCTTTGTTAACATGTCAGCAGGGTTTTCAGCAGTCCCAATCTTCAATAACCGAATGTCACCTTCATTAATAATTTCACGAACAAAATGAAAGCGAACATCAATATGCTTCGTGCGAGCATGGTGTACTTGGTTTTTCGATAAGCAAATAGCACTCTGGCTATCACAATACACGTCAATGTGTTTCTGCAAAACCCCCAAGTCATTCACCTAACCGTGCATCCAAATAGCTTCCTTAAAAGCTTCGATAACGGTCATATACTCTGCCTCGGTGGTGTAAGTACCCAAATCCGGATCGTCAAAATCCGTCAGAAAGTTAACCGAAATCCGTTAACTGGCCCGCTTCAGGTTAACCGGAACTCGTTAACTCCCCGTTGACATGCCAACGAGACGTCCCGGGACTGCCCCGTGCATCCCGACGTCGAAACATACTTGACACACGTCATCGCACGCGAAAGTACGGCTTTCCCTGAAAAATGCACTTTCCGGGGGTGTTTCGGACATTTTCCGGACTGTTATTTTAAAAAACGGACAAAATCGGGTCCCGAGAACGAACTCCCACACATTTGGTGACTCACAGGACACGTGGCTTGCATGCCACCTCCCTCTAGTCACATTTCAATCAGAAATCAAGGCAAAAAGACTAAAATACCCCTGGTATACAGTCTCAGTCCGTAGGACTCCCTTTCGAGACTTCGAAATTGCCCGTGAAGTCCCTCAAAATTCCAAAATACCACAAAACCTCCGAATTTCGGTCAAAGTCCGTGGGACTCTGCCGAAATTTCACCTATAAATAGAGAGGCTGTCAAAGCCATTTGTAACAACAAAAAATTCACCCTTTCACCAAGAAACTCACGGCCTAAACTGGTTCTCCCCCTTCCCGAGCCCGATTTTACCTCGTTTTGCGTGAAAACTTCATATTTCGATCAAATACGCCCTCCTCCACTCCGAAACACCGTTCCAAACCACTTTTCGTATCCCGTATACACTCCTCGAGCCAAAGGAGTCGACCCTAGCCATAGGTATAACTCCCTCTCTCTAATCTCTCGTTTCGTCTCGGTTTACGCGCCAGTCACTACAACCGTTTCGAACAACGTTATTGAAATGTAGACGCCTCCGTCTAACGGGGTCTGATACGTTTTAGCCCCTCGATCCTCTTCTCTTCCCGTAAGAGAAGTAATCACGGGTTAAAACGACGTTTCAACCCCGTTCCGTTTACTTTTTTGTCATTTACAATTCCGGACCGTTTGATCCGTCGAACGTCCTTTACATTTCATGCAACTTTACCACTCCGAGCCGTTTTGGCTCGTCAATCGTCATTTACAATTCCGAGTCGTTTGGCTCGTCGATCGTCATTTACGATTCCGGATCGTTCGATTCCGTCGATACCGCATTTAAATACTGTCATTTACAAGTCCGACCCGTTTGGATCGTGATAGTATTTACTTTTCAAAGTCCGAGTCGCAACCCGATTCGTTGATTGCAAATCATTTAATACGCTTTTTCCCGTAAAAATCGTTAACAATGTAATGCCCGGTTCAAAACCGGAGTTCGTCCTTCGAACTCTCTTTCAAAAACGCGCGAAATGACGTTTGGCATCCAAACGCTCATCTTCAAACTAAAAGCTGACTTTTGACATTCAAAATCATTTAATACGCTTTTTCCCGTAAAAATCATTAACAATGACTCGCCCGGTTCAAAAAACCAGAGTTCGACCTTCGAACTCCTTTTCAAAAAGCTCAAAATCGAAGTTTGCCACACAAACGCTCATTTCAAACTCAAAATCGACGTTTGCCACGCAAACGCTCATTTTCGTTTCAAACCGACGTTTGTCATTCAAACACTCGTCTTTTCAAACAAAGTCACCTAATCAAGGTTTGACATTCAAACCAAGATTAAGCTTGTCATTCAAGCCCCCATTTCAAAACACACACACACACACACGATTTCGAGAAAGGTAGAAAGACTCGTCATACGAGGCGTTTCGGGTGATCTCGTAATACTCTTCCCGAAACGTAACATGACCTCCGAACCTAACAATCTCTGGTACTAAATAGCTTTTTACTCGTTTTTGCTACCAATAAAAAATGATCCCCTGTTTTCAAAGCCTTTTCCTAAGTTTTTGCTACCAATAAAAACGACACCATTTTCACAAAAGCCGTTTCTCAACGTTTGGGCTCAAAATACAAAACCGCGTGGCGACTCCTCATTTTCCTTCCCATGAAGCGAGGTCTCAGACACCAACCCTCCGCGAAAGACAACCGCGTTTCGCGTCCGCGCGAAATCCCGGGTAATTTCAGTTGGCGACTCCGCTGGGGAAACAGATACTTTTTTCAAAACTGTCGTTGTTTTCTAAAAAGTCTTCCGTGGGTCAAACTTTCGTTTACCCTTCCTCATTTTCGTGTGCGTGTGTTACTGTAAACCTCGAACGGTTTTTTTTCAAGGGCATTACTTTGTCATCTTTTCAAAAGCATACCATGTTTGTGCATCCCCATTCATATTTGATTTTTATGCTGTCTTTTGAACTGCGCATCATAATGCTTTAAGACACATTCTGAAAAATCTCTGTTTTACTCAGAAAAAAGAATTTTAGTGACCGCACACTACTCGCACTTGCTGCCTCGGTACACCGCACTCCACGTGCACTTGCTGCCTCGGTACACTGCACACTACGACCCGTAACCCGGGATGGCCTTATCAGTTGCACCTCGGTTGGTCTGCCAGACACCTTTCGTTGGTCTGCCAGACACCTTTCGAGGGCGCACGGGGTCGTCCCAAACAACCCATCCTAGCCCGTGTAAGCCATGCACTCTTTGTGTCACACTTTGTCCAAGACCCCGGTTGGTTTTTGGCTTAGCTCGTGTCATAAAGCCTAAGTGTATATTTTTTACGCCGGGTTCCGCCCCGAGTCAAGCTCGAGAGGTTGAGACCGAAGGTCGTTTCCGACCCGAAGTCTTGAGCTTTTCAGCCTTGACTTTGATGCGGAGCTCTGCCGAAAAATATACCCGAAGGTTCAATATGACGCCGTGTCATCAAACCTCACCGTATTCACCGTGCCAGCCACAACTCGGCCAACGCCAAGAGCTAAGGTCCCTCGCACAAGCGAGTCAGGAGAGGTCATGCCGAAATTTTGGCACGATCCCCGCCTTAACTTAAGGACGTTGACTTCGACCGTGGCCCGTGCGTCACATACGTTGGAAGTTTGCGTGATCAGCTAGCCTTAAGTTCACTTTTTCCTTTGTCGATGGAACTCGCTTGCCTTATAGGACCTCGCTCGGGATAGTCCGTCCCGAGAAAGATGATCTACAAATGAAAACGAGGGGCTTATAAGCGTAGTGACGAGATCCACTGATTAGAGCTCTAGGATTAGTTGCGAAAAAGAAGACTTTCTCTTTTCCAACCAATTAGGACTCTAAGAAAATGCGCTTTAAGTAAACATTAATCGGTAACTGTACATTGCACAAGCCCGAAACCTTGATCCAAATCCCTTTTTCCGAAGCCTAAACCCTTTCTTTCGTTCCTTGCAGCGAGCAGAAAGTGGTTCAGATTTCCGGGTCAGCGCCTTGCCAGAATCACAGATTACGGCGGCGTCGAGCAGTTCTTCGGTTCCCTCGGTTCCCTCGACGGAAATTTCCGACATGTCTAGCTCGCGAGAAATCGTGACGGGGAAGGACCCCCGCCCTTTGGTAACGAGATATGACATTGGAAGAAGCCATCCGGGCTTGTGGGGTTCAAAGAGGCAAAAGAAGATCGGCGATAATTTCGTGGTACGGCTTTCCGAATGAGCGAGGTATAGCAGCTATCCCCCAGTTAGACGGTACTTTTGTCTGGTCGAGGATGACGATTCCCAAAACCGGCTCCTCAAACCCGCAACCGGGTTCCTCTCCCGCCAACTTACGGGATGCCTTCGAACCAAGGAAGCAGTAGGCCTAGGCTCCACGTTGCCACCTCTCGGGCAACCCCGCCATATTTGGCCAGGCAGTGCTACTCCATCGCTCAAATACCACCGGGCACCACCTGGACCATCTCGCAGATGCCAATATCCTTCAATACCCTCCCGGGTTCGTCCCGTTGCCTATACACGAATCCCAAAACACCGGGGACAAACCGATACAGTTCGAAAAGGCCCCGTATATTCACATATATCAAGCCTTCCACCTCCAATCACTACCGCTCACATAGTAGCACCGGCGCGAGCCTCGCGGTCCACCTGCTGGACCCAACCTTGGCCTGGATGGTCGAACAGATGAAAGACCTGAAAGCCACCATGAGCAGCTCAAAGCAGGAAACACTCAAATCCACAGATCCGGGAATGGTCACGCCTCTCCCTGCCAAGTTCAGAATGCCGGAGATGGACCGATTCTGTAACGACCCTAACCCTAGGCACTATTTTAGCATCATTTTGTGTGCTTTTAATATTATTATTAATATTATGTGTTCATTTTTATATACTTGATTTCTTATATTAGGATAAAATGATAAGGAAATAAAATAATATTCTAGGAGAAATATAAAAATAGAAAATAAATAAAGTAATAGGATGGAGTGGTAATAAAATGGATAAATAAAATATTTTGGGTTGGGAGGGTTATTTAAATTAATTGGAAGAGTTCTTGTAGGGGACCATTTCCCTAAAATCCTCCCCTTCTCCCTCTAAAGTCAATACCACCCATACCTTTCATACTTTCTCTTACTCTTCCTATACTTCCTCTAACCTCCTCCATCATCCTCCCTCATCTTTCTCCTACAACCTCCATGGAAAATCAACCTTGAAGCCTCACCTTCTCAAGTTCCTAGAGAGGTCATTTCTTCTTCATCTTTCAATCCGAAAGTACTTTTGTAATCGGGGCATCTAGGGGAGTTTAACAAGCTCAAGAAATTCATAATCCACCTCCTATTCCAAAGTAAGTTATTATGACTTCCTTCTAATAATTGCTCACTTTATGTGTTAATTAATCTCTTGTTGAAAGCAAATGATTTTTGATATTTGGAATAATGTTATTTGAGTTGGAATTGATCTTAAATTGTAAATTGGTGATCTAAGTTGGGAGAAGAGTGGTATAGAGTAATTGGGAATATTAATGGTTTAAATGTAAGTATTTATTGTGGGTTTGGCCAAGTATTAGAGTTAGGAAGTGAGTTATTATGACTTTTCTTTCATTTAAATGTTCATGAAATAATTGATGTGGATATTGTTGTTATAATTGTTGCTTGAGTTGTTGGAACACTTCCTTGGTGTAAGAATTAATTTATGACCTAGATATAATGTGTTGTTCATGATAGTTGATAAAGAAATAAGAGTGTAAGAAAATGGTTAATGTGAAGTAAGGATGATGAACATGGAATGTGATAGTGAAATGTGATAACTAACTAAGTAGTAAAATGTTAGGTTCCTCTATTTGGTTGGAATGACTAGTATAGATTTGGAGTACCAAATTGATGTTAGTTAGTGTTGGATTGGCTTGGAAGAGGTATAAAATAGTTAGGGGTAGAATGGTTGATGTTGGTAAGGATTTTGGATCAGCTGCAAATAAAGGAAACTTGGTTTTTGGTCACTTGAATTTGGGGTTGCTGATGTTGCAACTGATGTCTCAATTTTGGGCATTGGCACGACTAGTACAAATGAGCACTAGTGGTGCAAATTTGCACTAGTGGTGCAAATGAGCACTAGTGGTGCAAATTTGCACTAGTGGTGCAAATGAGCACGAGTGGTGCACTGGATCACGAATCGTGCCCATGGCCAATTCGTGACCACGAGTCGTGCCTAGGAGGCCAAGTCGTTCTGAGTAACTTAAGGAGAATTGGCACGAGTCGTGCCCTCAGGCACGAGTCGTGCCCTCAGGCACGAGTCGTGCCCTCAGGCACGAGTCGTGCCCTCAGGCACGAGTCGTGCCCTGGCCTGGTGACATTGAACTGTTTTTTGAGCTGTTTAAATCTATTCAACCTAGACCATAATTGAACCCTCTTTAACTTAGATTAAAGTAGAATGCTTGGGCTATACAATGAAGTCTTATTTGATCAAAAATGAAATTGTGGAAAGTAGATCTTGAACCTCTATTAAGGCTATTTGAGGTTGAGTAATGATTATGTAGGAATGGTTTATGTATCACATTGTGGTATTGCATCCCAAGTGTGGATTATTTGGTATATTGATATATTGTATCCCAATTGTGGATTATCTGGCATGTTGATTATATTGTATCCCGGTGTGGATTATGTGGTTATATGGATACCTTATTTGAATTTATATTCGTTAATGGTATTATGCATAGTGTATTAAATGAATGTGGAACTATGATATTGATTTAACATGAGTATACATTACAATGTTGTTATGTTCTTATCCCCTTTGTTGATTTATTTCAAGTATCTATCATGTGCTTGAACGAGTATATATGATTAGGGGGTATAATGGAATTCAATCAATTATTGATTTGTTCTATAAGTGATTGAAGGTTCATTATACTGTGACCTGCCCCCTGCGTGGCCACGAGTGGGGGTGCTGCTTGTATTGAGCAAAGCCTTACAGGCCATTGCAATTTGAGTGATTAGGTGGAATGCTGCTGTATGAAGCCAAAAGCTTTACGGTGGCGGCCGATATTATATGATACTACGAAAAGGGTCATATAAGTATCTTATTTTCTTATAATGGATCTACGGGGTATGAGACCTATAAGTGGTGAAGGTGCATGAGGGCAATTCACCAAAGAGCGGAGTTTGACTCCCACGTTGTACGACTTATTGTTCAGACGGGAAAGGTAAAATGAGGTAACGTAAGGTGTTTACCGCTTTCATAATATTTTATGTGCTTCTATGCTATGTGTTGCATCTTGTTTGGCATCTTGCTGCATTCATAATAGCTTATTGAGATTTATTCTCACCCTTCCCTTTTACTGTTTTAGATTGTGCTGAGACAGGTGACCTGAACCAGTGAGGCCGGGGAAAGAGTTGGACTCTTGCTTTTGGGACTTGTCAGGATAGGTATATGAGTGGGTTGTCGGGAGTCCTATATAAGTATTTCTCTTTTATAATTTGTATGGAAAGCTCTTTTGTTAAACAATGTTAATTAGGGTTTTCGATGTAATTGATCAAGTTATGGTATTGAGGTATTTATTTAAATTTCTTCGAGTGGAGATTTTATCAGTTGATTTTAATTGGGAAGTTTGAGAATTGATTTTCTTTTAAAGTAAAATAAAAGTTTTTAAAAATAGAAGACGGGTTTTCTTAGTTTGAGCTTCTCAAGCTCGGGACACGCGTTAGGTACCGGGTTGGGGTGCTCACAGTTGGTATCAGAGCTTAGTTTAGAGGTCAAGGGTAGATGTCTAAACTAAGGGAGAATGTGTGGTAATTAACGTCGAGTGTTTAATGCAGGAGTTGGTTCCAATGGTCGGAAGCAATGATGATCAGCGAAAAGTTCTAGAAATTGAAGAAGATATGGGTATAGGTGGAATTCAGAATGAAGAGATGATGAAGTTATTCAGGATGTTTGTACATAATATGGAGACTAGAGGATCAGTTCCGAATCAACCTGAGGAATGTAAAAGTGATGGATTGGAAAGACTTGTGAAGATGAACCCACCGAGCTTTAACAGAGATCCGTATCCGTTAAAGGCAGAAAATGGTTAGCCAAAATGAATAGGATTTTTGAGGTTATAGAAAGTCTCAACGAAGAGAAAGTTAGGTATGCCGTTTTCAAACTTGAAGGTCCAGCCGATCAGTGGTGGCAGATTTTGAAAGGGAATTGGGAGCGGGATCATACGCCCCAGACTTGAGATAATTTCACCAAACAGTTCGAGGATTATTTCATTTCGATGGTTACAAGGGACAAGAAGGAGATCGAATTCTTAGGACTAGAACAAGGGGACATGACAGTGAATCAGTATTCAGTCAGGTTTGAGGAATTAGCTAAGTGTTGCCCTCATTTGGTACCGCATGAAGCGAGAAGAGTTCATAGGTTTATAAAAGGTTTGAGGATTGAGTTTAGGAAGAAATTAGTGATTGATAGCTTCACCAATTATCAGACAGTCATAGAGAGAGCTTATAAGATCGAGAATAGCATTGAGAAAAATAGTGGAAAATCGGAAGGTGGGATTGGAAATAAGCCAAAGTATCTAGGACAAGGATCCAAAATCATCAGAGGACGACGAGGACTTTAACCGGGAAGTGCGAGAGGGGAATTTGTGGTAGCTTCTTCGTCTAGGCCAATATCCAAACAGTATGGGATGATTTGTAAATATTGCAAGAGGATGGGTCATTCTGAGGACAAGTGTTGGAGTAAGCAAGGGAAATGCTTGAATTGTGGAGCAACGGGATACTTTAGGAGGAATTGCCCAAGGTTGCGCGGACGAGCTTTAAGCGGCGGTCGGCGGGTGGACGACAAAGAGGTGGTACCAAAAGAGATAACGAAGGGGAACCGAAAGAGAAGGTCTGTGATCGAGTGTGTGTTTCGGGTCCAGGAGAGATAGATTCCTCGGAGGTCACTAGAGGTAAATTCCCTGTCTCAGTAGTTAGGGGTCATATTTTATAAATCTTGTTTCATATCATTATGTGTGGCATAGCATGTTGCTTCTATGTGGCATACATTACTTGAGAAATTGTTTTATTGTTAGAGGATTCTGCTCTTATGAGAGAATACCTTGAATCTCCTTTGGTTTACCACGATGGTGATGTGGTTATGGCTGAGCATGTATTGCCAGTTGATTTGGTATGATTATCAATTTATGATTTTTAGATATACTTGACCTGGAGGGTTAAGTAGTTGTTGTGCATTGGTAGACTATCATAAGAAGTGAGTCTCCTTTTCTATACCTAAATGGATTATATTGGTAGTTAATATAAATAAACCTTTATATGGTACTCTTGTTATATAAGCACTAAAGACAGAAAGTTTTGGTTAAAAGTGTGAAGGATATTTAGTATGTGTTAAACTTGCATAAGAAGTCTTTTTAAAAAGTTTATGTGCTAGTTGTGAGTAGATGGTAAATGTGTTTCCATCAAGGTATCTCATGTGTTGATTCTAAGTATGCTAATCCGAGTTTCAATCTTTAGTTTGATGGCTTTGTGGTAATTAGGATTGATGGTCTCTTTATTAATTAAAGTTCCGGGAAGATCATGAAAATCATCTGAGAGTTGGTTTAATGATTCCTTGTGAGGAGTCCTTGTATGCAAATTGTAGCTAGTGTGAGTTGGATCGAGAGGATTCCAAATTTTGGGTTCTATAGTCTTAAACTCGGATGTTGCCATGGATCTTATGAGGATTTAGTCCGTGATCTTTGGGGTACGGTAAGTGCTCTTAGAAGGAATTTCTAGGGAATTCTTGAGGATTGTAAAATCATTGATTTAGTTAACTCTAAATAATACATAAATGGTGTAGGATGTAATCAGGATGAATCATATTGATAGAGTTGGAGAATAGGTTGGCAATAGATCCAATCCTTACCTTACCTAATGAATGTGAGAACTTTGTGAAATTTTAAGGGTGTATTAAAGGAAGGTTAGGTGGTGATATTATGCAAAATGGGAAGTGATAGCGTAGGTTTCGAGGAAGTTAACTTAGATAAAGCGGAATTTTCTTACTCCCTACCCGAGAGTGTTTGCAATTGTTTTTCGGGAACCTTATCTATTGAAGCTTTCTTTTTGGGATTGTTACCGATCCTAAGAGTTGGAGGATTTAGTTAGTCGGAAGGGAGAGATTAGAATACTATTCAGATTCTTGAGGAATAAGTTGTATGTGTGATGGATTTCCTCTCAAACTCGAGAATTTTAATTAACCTTAGCGAATTGTGGATAATAGCAGTTTTTAGTTTAGCATTGAATCGGTAATGTATGAAGATTGGTATGAAAAATATATTTGTATGGAATTATTCAGTTAATGATGATTTGGGCGGATTTGACTTATGTGGGGAAACTGTTGAGAGTTATTAGAATGATAGTTAGGGAATTGAAATCCTAGGGTATTCGGGTTGTGAAAATGTATAGAAGAATCATGTCGTTAAGGAAACTAGTGAAAGTTGTAATTTGAGATTCGTGAGAGGAACCTTTGCTATTCGATCCTTAAGGTAAGTCTTCTTAAAAATTCGGGACGAATTTTCTTTAAGGGGGAGTGAGTGTAACGACCCTAACCTATCTTATTTATTTTAGCATCATTTTGTGTGCTTTTAATATTATCATTAATATTATGTGTTCATTTTTATATACTTGATTTCTTATATTAGGATAAAATGATAAGGAAATAAAATAATATTCTAGGAGAAATATAAAAATAGAAAATAAATAAAGTAATAGGATGGAGTGGTAATAAAATGGACAAATAAAATATTTTGGGTTGGAAGGGTTATTTAAATTAATTGGAAGAGTTCTTGTAGGGGACCATTTCCCTAAAATCCTCCCCTTCTCCCTCTAAAGTCAATACCACCCATACCTTCCATACTTTCTCTTACTCTTCCCATACTCCCTCTAACCTCCTCCATCATCCTCCCTCATCTTTCTCCTACAACCTCCATGGAAAATCAACCTTGAAGCCTCACCTTCTCAAGTTCCTAGAGAGGTCATTTCTTCTTCATCTTTCAATCCAGAAGTACTTTTGTAATTGGGGCATCTAGGGGAGTTTAACAAGCTCAAGAAATCTATAATCCACCTCCTATTCCAAAGTAAGTTATTATGACTTCCTTCTAATAATTGCTCACTTTATGTGTTAATTAATCTCTTGTTGAAAGCAAATGATTTTTGATATTTGGAATAATGTTATTTGAGTTGGAATTGATCTTAAATTGTAAATTGGTGATCTAAGTTGGGAGAAGAGTGGTATAGAGTAATTGAGAATATTAATGGTTTAAGTGTAAGTATTTATTGTGGGTTTGGCCAAGTATTAGAGTTAGGAAGTGAGTTATTATGACTTTCCTTTCATTTAAATGTTCATGAAATAATTGATGTGGATATTGTTGTTATAATTGTTGCTTGAGTTGTTGGAACACTTCCTTGGTGTAAGAATTAATTTATGACCTAGATATAATGTGTTGTTCATGATAGTTGATAAAGAAATAAGAGTGAAAGAAAATGGTTAATGTGAAGTAAGGATGATGAACATGGAATGTGATAGTGAAATGTAATAACTAACTAAGTAGTAAAATGTTAGGTTCCTCTATTTGGTTGGAATGACTAGTATAGATTTGGAGTACCAAATTGATGTTAGTTAGTGTTGGATTGGCTTGGAAGAGGTATAAAATAGTTAGGGGTAGAATGGTTGATGTTGGTAAGGATTTTGGATCAGATGCAAATAAAGAAAACTTGGTTTTGGTCACTTGGATTTGGGGTTCTTTGATGTTGCAAGCGATGTCTCAATTTTGGGCATTGGCACGACTAGTACAATGAGCGGTGGTGCAAATTTGCACTAGTGGTGCAAATGAGCACTAGTGGTGCAAATGAGCACGAGTGGTGCGCATTTGGATCACGAATCGTGCCCGTAGCGGTCGTGACCACGAGTCGTGCCTAGGAGGCCAAGTCGTTACGAGTAACTTAAGGAGAATTGGCACGAGTCGTGCCTCGAGCACGAGTCGTGCCACCTGGCACAGTGACATTGAGCTGTTTTGGAGCTTGTTTAAATCTATTCAACCTAGACCATAATTGAACCCTCTTTAACTTAGATTAAAGTAGAATGCTTGGGCTATCTGATGAAGTCTTATTTGATCAAAAATGAAATTGTGGAAAGTAGATCTTGAACCTCTATTAAGGCTATTTGAGGTTGAGTAATGATTATGTAGGAATGGTTTATGTATCACATTGTGGTATTGCATACCAAGTGTGGATTATTTGGTATATTGATATATTGTATCCCAATTGTGGATTATCTGGCATGTTGATTATATTGTATCCCGCTGTGGATTATGTGGTTATATGGATACCTTATTTGAATTTATATTCGTTAATGGTATTATGCATAGTGTATTAAATGAATGTGGCACTATGATATTGATTTAACATGAGTATGCATTACAATGTTGTTATGTTCTTATCCCCTTTGTTGATTTATTTCAAGTATCTATCATGTGCTTGAACGAGTATATATGATTAGGGGGTATAATGGAATTCAATCAATTATTGATTTGTTCTATAAGTGATTGAAGGTTCATTATACTGTGACACCTGCCCCCTCTGTGGCCGCGAGTGGGGGTGCTGCATTTGTATTGAGCCAAAAGCCTTACAGGCCATTGCAATTTGGTGATTAGGTGGAATGCTCTGTATGGCCAAAAGCTTTACGGTGGCGATATTATATGATCCTCTGAAAAAGGGTCATATAAGTATCTTATTTTCTTATATGGATCTCTGGGGTATGAGACCTATAAGTGGTGAAGGTGCATGGGGGCAATTCACCAAAGAGCGGAGTTTGACTCCCACGTTGTACGACTTATTATTCAGACGGGAAAGGTAGAATAAGGTAACGTAAGGTGTTTACCGCTTTCATAATGTGTTATGTGCTACCATGCTATGTGTTGCATCTTGTTTGGCATCTTGCTGCATTCATAATAGCTTATTGAGATTTATTCTCACCCCTTCTCTTTTACTGTTTTAGATTGTGCTGAGACAGGTGACCTGAACCAGTGAGGCCGGGGAAAGAGTTGGACTCTTGCTTTTGGGACTTGTCAGGATAGGTATATGAGTGGGTTGTCGGGAGTCCTATATAAGTATTTCTCTTTTATAATTTGTATGGAAAGCTCTTTTGTTAAACAATGTTAATTAGGGTTTTCGATGTAATTGATCAAGTTATGGTATTGAGGTATTTATTTAAATTTCTCAAGTGGAGATTTTATCGATTGATTTTAATTGGGAAGTTTGAGAATTGATTTTCTTTTAAAGTAAAATAAAAGTTTTTAAAAATAGAAGACGGGTTTTCTTAGTTTGAGCTTACCCGAGCTCGGGACACGCGTTAGGTCCGGGTTGGGGTGCTTCCTTGAGATTCAGACGGAACAGAATGTCCTCAAACGCATGTCGACACCTACGTTCTCGCGTGAGAGCGAAAGGAGCAACCCTTCAAGAGAAATGGCCAGGCCACTTCCGTACTCTCAAAGTTCGGTGTTACGATGGTTTCGAGGGCAAACCTGCGGATCGCCACACCCGGGATCGCATCCGGTAACATCTTCCCGGAACGGTACCGATCCAACTTAGAGTGGGAAACGAGTCGTGATGACTTAATCACCCGCTGACGAAAGCGGATGAAAGCGTCGGAAAATTCTACAAGAGGTGGAGTTGGAAACTCTCAGAGATCGTGGAGCCGCTCTCCAAGGATGAGCAGATGCGGATCTTCAAGTCTGTTTAAGACCGTCCATCGAACTCTCATCAGTCATCATTTCTTCCCGGATCTCGGGCCGTGGTCAAATCTTTTAGGCTCTCGCGGATTCGAGAGGATCTCGGAAAAAGTTAGCTCTTGCAGCGGCCCGTACGATCTGGCTCGGCGGTGCATTGCATTCAATCCCGCACCGGCCCCCGGGAAAGGAAAAGATACGTCTGTCAACTACATCCATCAGTTTGGGTGTCCATGTGATACATTTGGGTGTCAGGTATACACGTTTGTTTACTTATTGAACGGGTGTAATCAACTTTTGCAGCAAGTGTTTTGATTTTCGACGTAACACAATTTGGGTGTATAGGAAGATACAATTTTGGTTGTTCGGAGGATAAATTGGGTGTTTGGCATAAAACATTTGAGGCAGAAGGGAGTTCTGGTTTGTGATCGAGAGGTTAGATGTCAAGGTGGAGATTTGTTGGGTTTGATGTCATCTAACTTGGGAACAATTTAAAGGATTGAATAAAGGGCAAATCGACAATTCCTGTTACAGCAACTAGGGATCGATCGCGTAGTGCAGAGGGCGCGACAGCGCCATTTCTCTGGAATTTTGGGGCGATCGTGCACTAGGAGGGGGCGATCGAGCACTTGTCCGGATTGAGCCTGTTTAGCGGCAAACTTGGTGCAGACCCTTAAACCCTGTAAGGTTAGAAATATGCAGTATAAATAAACCCTATTATCTAGCAGTTTTTAAGGTTGTAATTTCTACTGTGATATAAATCAATAATTATAGGTGTTATAAGAGTTTTCTTGTCTCTCTATTTCTCTAGATCTATGGTTTGCACAGTTGTAAATTTTTGTGATCAAGAATTCGTGAATTAGATTAGAAATTTTATTTGATGATTGCCGGTTGATAATAATATTATTGCCTTCTTTTCATATATGTAATCAAGTTGATAAATCACATATATAATCGTATTGTGTTATTGATTTATTTTCTATTTTCTAAATAGATCTGTTATAATAACAATGGAAAAGATTTGAAGTACGGAGAGGCCTCTCCTTTCCGACTAATAGCCAAAAATTCATCCCAATTGATCCCAGAAATGTCAACAAGTAATTTCTCCCTCCGTTTCACTCCACTGTGAATCTATTTTTTTCACAGAAATTAAGAAAAAGTAGAAAAGATAAATAGGTGGAGGAGGTGTTTGTGAGTATGAAAAATTAAATAGGAGAGAGAATGAGTGAGAGAAATAGTTAGGAGAGAAAATGTTGTGAGTGTAAAAGTAAAGTAGGAGAGAAAATGAATAGATGAAATAGTAAAAAAATTTTGTCATTTTGAACAGTTCACACACTAATGTGGAACTTCCCAAAAAGAAAATAAATTCACACTAAAATGGGAAGGACGGAGTATACTTTAATGATGATATTAGTAGGATAGCTACACACCATGGGCGGCCATACAGGCTACAGAGTACAGCCCTCTCAAAGATGGCACTTGCCCCCTTCCTCCCGCCCCTTAATTTAAATTTTTTGCTTTTGAATAAACTATATTCCCTCCGTCCCGCTAATATTAGCACACTTTTCTTTTTGGGCGTTCCGCTAATATCCGCACACTCTCAAAAAGGAAATTTTATATTAATAAAATATTCACTGTATTCTATTCTCTATTATTTTAATACTCACAACACCATTATAAATATAATTTATTACACTTCTCATTCTCTCTCCTTCATTCTTTTCATTTCACAACATTTTATTAAAATATCATATTCCTTAATTCCCGCGCAAACAGTGTTTGTGCTAATATTAGCGGGACGGAGGGAGTACTCCCTTCGTCTCATTATATGGTTCACACTTTGGTTCGACAAGCAAATTAAGAAAAAAGGTAAGTAAAAAAAATATTGTGAGTGTAAAAATAAATTAGGAGAGAGAATGAGTGAAGAGAATAGTAAATTTGAAAAGTGTTGTGAGTATAATAGTGAAATAGAAGAGAGAATGAGTGGGTGGAATAGTAAAGATTCTTTGTCATTTTAGGAAATGTGAAGCTTTTAACGGGACATCCATTTTGGCAAAAAGTGAAGCTTGAAATGGGACGGAGGGAGTATATTACTCTCTCTGTCTCGCTTCAAGAGTCATAGGGTAGTATTTCACGCTTTTTTCTATGAAATTTTTTAAAAAATGAATAAAAAATTGCAAGTGGATAGAAGATTAGAAGTTAAAACATTTATGATAAAACCTCTTTTTGATTGGTTTTTTTTTAATATGTTAACATTATAAGGATATAATTAATGATTTTTTTGTAAATATATTTATATTATAATGGTATAAATATTCGATACACTGTTCAAATTTTATCATTTATGAAATGAGACTCTTACTCTGAAAAAAATCAAAAAAAATAAAAAATAGGACTCTTGAAATGGAACGGAAGGAGAAAGTATACGAATTTAAAATTTAAAGGTATCAGTGTAATTTACTAAATTCAACCTTCCATTGTTCTATAACAATATGCCTTCCATAACAAGACAAAATTGAAATAAAAAAGGGATGCTTATGGGAAAAGAAAGAGAAAGTTCACCTAGAAAAAGGACACTTCTCTTTTGATTCAACGGACTTAAACTTGCGAGAAATGCACCTTCTTTTTTCACGCAAGTTGGATTAAACTAAGACCGCCTACAATGGATGTTTGAAAGTGAGATGAAATTGGATTTCATCTGGCTCAATGGCTGCAATGGGGGTATTAAAAGTGATTGGTCGGCTTGGCTAGATGAAATCTTTCATCTAGCTGAAACATTTCTTTTTTTTTTTTTTTTTTTTTTTTTTATATCCAACACATGTAAGCATCTTATTGGCCAGTTGAATTTTCGAAAAAAAAAAAATATCCCAAATCTTTGAGCTGAATTATCACCTAGTAAATTAATTTTTTTATTTTTTTTTTTTCACTCATAATTCATCTTTTTTTTTTTCCTACAAATCGATATAAGTTTCGTTTGATTTGACAAAAAAAAAAAAACACTTAGCTTTCAATTTGGGCTGAATTATTACCTAGTAAATTATTATTTTTTTAATTTTTTTTCACCAAAATTCATCATTTTTTTTTCCCTACAAATCGATATAAGTTTCATTTGATTTGGACACAAAAAAAAAACACTTAGTTTTCAATTTGGGCTGAATTATTACCTAGTAAATTATTATTTTTTTTAATTTTTTTTTTCACCAAAATTCATCATTTTTTTCCCCCTACAAATCGATATAAGTTTCATTTGATTTGGACAAAAAAAAAAACACTTAGTTTTCAATTTGGGCTGAATTATTACCTAGTAAATTAAATATTTTTTTAATTATAAATAATAATAATTATTATTTTACTAATCATAAAAATAAATTATATAAATAAAATAAAATAAAAGTAGTGGGGTATAGAATGATGAGTTGGAGGGAGTTGAAATTTAATTTAAGTTAGCCATTGGAGTGGGGGTAAATGAAATGGGTAGATGAAATATTAGGTGGATGAAAAAAAGTGTAAAAAGTGTTAGATGAAATGAGGGAGTTGGATGAAACCACTGTGAATAGTCTAAAAGACATACTATCAAATCACAGCTTTACCTTGATGGATTTGGGATATAGACAACTAATCTATATTATAAATGGCAACATGCCAACTCAGCATGAACAGTATTATGAATAGTTTTAAGCGACGAATTTTTCATTTTGCTCTCATACATTTGCTCATTTTTCCATTTTGATCTTAAGAAAAAAAAATTTAATTAAAAAAAAAAAACTCGTGTCCTTGAACACGGGCATGTACTAGTGAAATTAAATAAACAACGCCTACCCTGAGGAATCGGGTCGGGGATATGGGTCCCAACGGTATAAAAGTCCGACTTTTTAAATAGATAAGTTATCTTGGATGATAACATGAGTTATATTTTATTTATACACTTGGGATAGGGATGACAATTTGACGAAACCCAATTCGAATCGAAGGCGATTCGATCCGAAAATTTTGGATATGATTTTAATTTTTTATGACCCGATCGAGTTCGGTACCACTGTTGATCCGACCCGAGACCCGACCTCAAATAATCGATGTACTCCCTCCGTCCCGGAACTTACTTCACAAACACTGTTTGCACTGATTTTAAGGAGGGAGTATTATATTGAAAGTGTTGTGAGTGTGAAAATAAAATAGGAGAGAGAATGAGTGGAGAGAATAGTAAATTATAATGGTGTTGTGAGTATTAAAATAATGTAGGAGAGAGAATGAGTGGAGGGAATAGTAAAGATTCCTTTCCATTTTAGGTAAGTTTTAAATGTGTGAAGTAAGTTTTGGGACGCCCAAAAGAGAAAGTGTGAAGATTGTTCCGGGACGGAGGGAGTATATAACTAAAAATTAGGGTTATGTAGATACATTAGGCGCCTCTCTTTCTCTCTATCCGCTCGTCTCCCTCTCTCTCTCTCCGCTCGTCTCTCTCTATCCGCTCGTCTCTCTCTCTCTCCCTTCGTCTCTCAGCAGTAGGCTCTACTATGTTGTGGGTATGTTTTGAATAGAAAATAGTGAAAAATAGTAAAGATAAAATTTGATAGTTCGTGGCTGTTTGAAGGAGGCAAGAAGAGTCTGAATTGTAGAGAGAGATCTTTAGAGGAGAGATCTCCACCGTTGATTGTATTTGTCTTACCCTAGACACGTGGCCGACTCCAATTGGGTCGTACAGAGAAAAAACATTGCTAATAGTTGGAGAATATGGTGGAGCGACATGGATCGGACCGAGTGAAACGGATCTAGACCGATGGAGCGGACCGAGTTTGCAAGAAAAATACTTGTTTCCTAATGTTAGCTTCGTATTTTAGGAAGACTCCTTAATTAAGTAGGAAAGTAGAATACATAGCTAAAATAAAATTCCAGTCAAAGAAGGATTATTATGTATATATAGGATTGTATCTCCTATTAGAATTAGGACTCTAAAAGTAGTATAAATAGGTGTTTAGGACAATTGTAAAAGATGAGAGTGAAATAATATAGAAATTATAATCCTACTCCTCTCCACATTTTAGCATGGTATCAAAGCTAAGATCCATAGAAGGACTTCTCCGTCAAAACCCTAGCGACAAAACCCTAAGCCTCCCCAAACCAAATCTTTCTGCTCTAGCTTTTTTTCTTTTGTAATTAAACCCCCCTCGGCTCAAATTTTTCCCCTTCGATTTTTTTTTTTTCTTTCTTAAAATTTTTTTATCTTTAATGTCTCCTCCATGATTACCCGATTCCGCATGACGAATTCCTAAAACCTAGGGTTCCGATTGTTGCTTTATCCCTTTGATTATACCAACTTCACTATCCCTTGAAAAAAATAAATAAATAAAATTGAGTGTCGTTCACTATAAAAACATTGATTGAGTGTCGTTCACTATAAAAACGATAATCGAGTGTCGTCCACTATAAAAACGATAATCGAGTGTCGTTCACTATAAAAACGATGATTGAGTGTCGTCTACTATAAAAACGATGATTGAGTGTCGTTCACTATAAAGCGATAATCGAGTGTCGTCATTTATAAAAACGATAATCGAGTGTCGTCATTTATAAAAACGATGATTGAGTGTCGTTCACTATAAAAACGATAATCGAGTGTCGTCCACTATAAAAACGATAATCGAGTGTCGTCCACTATAAAAACGATGATTGAGTGTCGTTCACTATAAAAACGATGATCGAGTGTCGTTCACTCTAAAAAGGGAGATTGAAGAAAAAGAAGATATGTGCGAGCACAAATTGTGCACCTGAGAATTGAAGAAAGTTAAGACACGATGTAGATGACTCTTCGAGATATTGGAACAAATTTTTGATGTTGTTGAAAAAAAAAAAAAAAAAAGACGAACCCGAGGTTGCTTGAACTGCAACACGAAAAAGGAAGAACTTGACGCAGATGTCGCATGTCGAAGTGAAAGAATTTTTTTTAAAACGTTTTAATTTTTATTTGGCAAGTTGGGTATCTACGTTGTAGATCCTCCAACTTGAGGGGGGGAGTTGGAGAATATGGTGGAGCGACATGGATCGGACCGAGTGAAACGGATCTAGACCGATGGAGCGGACCGAGTTTGCAAGAAAATACTTGTTTCCTAATGTTAGCTTCGTATTTTAGGAAGACTCCTTAATTAAGTAGGAAAGTAGAATACATAGCTAAAATAAAATTCTAGTCAAAGAAGGATTATTATGTATATATAGGATTGTATCTCCTATTAGAATTAGGACTCTAAATGTGACGACCCCAACCCTAGGCACTCATTTTAAATATTAAATTATATGCTTTTAATATTTATGTTATCTTATATGTTCAATTATATCTTTAAATTCTTAAATTAAGGTAAATTGGGTGAAAGGTAAATGTAGGAGCTTATGAGAATTTATTGGACATTAAATAAAGAAATTTGGGAAATTAATAAAAAATGGAAAATGATAAATAAGGTGGGGAGGTTAAATGAGTAGGATGAATTAATGGGATAAGTTTTTAATTTAAATTTAATGTGTTGGATGAAAGCCTTTGTAATTTCTCATGGGGGGGCCAAAGTGTTAGCTTCCCCTCCTTGTGCCATGTGTCATCACACCCTCACCTCTCTTACTCCCTTCCCCTCCTTCTCTCCATTCACTACACTACTCATCTTCAACCTAGAGACAAGCTTAGAGAGAGAGACCTCCATTGAAGCCTTGCCAAACTTTGAAGTCATTCTTTCTTCCTCCAAAAAATCAAGTCCAAGAACACCTTTGAAGTTGAATCTCCTAGAGGAACCCATCTAGACCAATCTTTCCTCATAAAATCCAAGTAAGTTGTTATGACTCCTCTTCTCATGAATGTTCATGGATATTTCTTGTTATTCTTGTTCTTGAAATGTCGATTTCATGCCTTGGAAACTCTAATGGGAGTTGATTAATTAGAAAATGCACTTTGTTAAAGTTAGGGTTCATAGATGATCATTGAAAGGGTTTGAAATGGGTAAAATGAGTAGAGATAAATAATCTAGTATTACTTGGTTTGAATTTACTTGTTTTTATGGGACTTGGAAAGATTTAAGTATCATTGGTATTCTTGAACTAAGCCTTGGTGGAGGGAAGGATGAACTAGGGTTAAAGGGTTAAAATCAATTCCGGGTTTGGAGGCTTGGGCGGTCGCCCGGGGGCCGAGCGGCCGCCCGCCTTGGCAAGAACTTGCAAATTCCTTGGAAAACCACTTGGGCGGTCGCCCAAGTGGCGAGGGCGGTCGCCTGTGGGCGTAAACTCCCTTCCCTTTGGCAATCCACTGGGCGGTCGCCCGAAGTGGTATGGGCGGTCGCCCAAGGCCCTGAACCAATATTTCTTGATTTGAACTAGGATCGTTTAGCAAGTTATTGGCCACTTATAATTGGGCACTCCCACTTGGTAATTGAACTTGAACCTTCACTTAGGCCTTGTATCCTTGTATATGGAATTTGTAGGGTAGGGTAATGATCCCTCAACTCCTTGTTTAATGTTATATACATTGTTGTTGATATTGTTGGGTATATTCATAAATTGTTGCACTTTCATATTGTTTAGGCATGAGTATATATTACCATGTGGCTATTGTTTATCCCTTTATGTGGATTTTATTCAAGTATCTATTATGTGCTTGATATATGTTGAGTCAGCTGACGTTGGGGGTATAACAGAATACGATCAATTATGGAAGTGTGACCTAATGTGATCGGATTATGTTATATCTGTGACCGTCCCCTCCTGTGGCCACAGGTTGGGGTATAGCATCTGTATTGAGCCACAAGCCTTACGGAAATTGCTCCGTCTTTATTTGGTTCCCCTGAAAAACGGGTCTTATAAGACGTGAGTATTGCCTAAGACTCACTGTAAGATTGGATTATTATTATTATAACCAATGTTGTACGACTATTGTTCAGACGGGAAAAGGTAAACCAAGGTAACGGAACGTGTTTATAGCTTTTCCAATGTGTTACGTGCGACTTGTTATATGTTGCATTTATTTGGCATATTGCTGCATATCATAATAGCTTGCTGAGATTTATTCTCACCCCTCTCCCTTTACTGTTTTAGATCCCGAGACAGGAGGACCGCCCAAGTAAGGACGGAGAGGAGTTTGGAGTAATCTTTTGGGGTATTGTCAGGGTATGTTTAGGGTGACGTATAAATTGTATTTTGGTAATTCCATTCTTGGAGTTTGTAATTATAAACCTTAAACTCTACGTCATAACCTTAAATCTTTTGTAACTAAACAGTTAACTATTTTCAAAGTTAGTTATCTCCTCCTCCGATGTGGAGTAGAGTGGAGTTCTTTTGAAATGTTATGTTATTCATGTTCATGTTTGAAAGTCAAGTTAAAGTTTTAAAAGTTTAGTGTTTTTGGGTTAGTTTGGGGACGCACCAACTCGGGACACGTGTAGGTTCCGGGTCGGGGTCCCCACAGTTGGTATCAAAGCTCGGTTAGAATTCTTGGGTAGAGTCTAGCTGAGTGAGAGTGTGTGGTAACTGACGTCGAGTGTTTAATGCAGGAGTTTGTTGTAATGGCGGGAAATGAAGGTGATCCGAATCTGGGTTTGGGTGGTGGTAATCCGAACGCCGAAATGATGGACATGTTCCGAGGGTTCCTTCAAGATATGGCAACGCGTAATCGAATTTGAATCGGAATCTAGGCGACAAGGGCAACATGGTTTGGAGAAGTTCGTGAAGATGTCTTCCTCCTAGCTTCAACGGAGATCCGGATCCGGTGAAGGCCGAGAGGTGGCTTGAGGCTATGAACAAGATTTTCGCGGCTATGGAGAGTACCGATGCGGAGAAAGTGAGATGCGCGGTTTTCAAATTGGAAGGACCGGCGGAGCATTGGTGGCAAGTGGTAAAGGATGGTTGGGGCCGAGATTTGACACCGCAGACGTGGGAAAACTTCACGCTCAAGTTCCGAGATCACTTTGTGCCGATGGTTACTAGGGACAAGAAAGAAGGCGAGTTCTGAAGCCGGAGCAAGGGACCATGACAAGAGCGCAAAGTATTCGGCGAAGTTCGCGTAGTTGGCCCGATATTGTCCCCATTTGGTGCCGAGATGAGGAGAGGCGAGTTTACCGGTTTGTGAAAGGTTTAAGAGTTGAGTTTCGGAAGCGGTTGTTGACGCATAACTTCGCCATATAATTTCCAAGCAAAGAGCCGAATATGGCGTACGGATTGAGAACGACATAGAGGAGCATCGTGGTAAGAATGAAGGAGGAAACAGAAATGATTTCGTGGTCAAGGATCGGGACGAGAATAGAGTGCACTCGAGGACTTTCACCCCGGGAGCAAATCGAGGAGGTCATGTGGCGGCTCCGGCAAATCGTGCGACTTCCGGCCAGCCTTGGGACGACATGTGGGTTTTGCGAAGAGGATAGGGCATTCGAAGACAAATGTTGGAGCAAACAAGGCAAGTGTTTGGAGTGTGGATCGCCGGGCCATTTCGTAAGGAATTGTCCCAAGTTTCGAGAATAAGCAAGCCGACGGGTACCGGATTCGGGGTCAAGGTAGTGGTGTGAAGAGAGATGTTGATGGGAAACCTAAGGATAAAGTCCAAGGTCGTGTGTTTGCTTTGGAGTCGAGGGAGGTCGATCTAATGCCGTCATTAGAGGTATAGTTCTGTCTCGGGAGTTAAGGCCCGCATTCTTATAGATCCCGGGTCTTCCCATTCATTTGTGGCGTCTCATTTTGCATTCTCATTGCATATCTGCCCGAATCTATGCCTTATGTGTTAGAGGTCTCTACTCCTATGGGAGAGAGCCTTGAATCTTCTTCTGATATATCGTGGATGTGATGTGACTATATGTGGGCATGTATTGCCGGTGGATTTGGTCGAGTTACCAATCCGTGATTTTGATGTGATCCTTGGTATGGATTGGTTGAGTCGGTGCCATGCTTTGGTAGGCTGTCGTAGAAGCGAGTCTCATTTACTATGCACGATGTGCCTACATTTATATTTGATGCCGATAAATCTATGTTCGGGTTACATGTTATTTACGCCTTAAAAGCTAGAAAGATGCTATCTAAGGGGTGTACGGGTTACTTAGCTTATGTGGTAGATTCCAATAAGAAGTCTCCCGAGTTAGCTCATGTTCCGGTTGTGAATGAGTTTAGTGATGTGTTCTCTAGTGAGTACTCTATGCCTCCGGACCGTGAGATAGAGTTTTGTATTGACTTAGCGCCCTGCACCGCGCCTATCTCTAAAGCACCCTATAGAATGGCTCCTACGAGTTAAAAGAGTTGAAGGTCCAATTGCAAGAATTGTTAGACCGAGGTTTTATTCGTCTAGTGTGTCTCCGTGGGGAGCACCGGTCTTGTTTGTTAGGAAGAAGGATGGTACCTTACGATTGTGTATTGACTATCGTTTGTTGAACCAAGCCACCATTAAGAATAAGTATCCTCTTCCGCATATAGATGATTTGTTTGACCAACTCCAAGGTTCCGTTATCTACTCAAAGCTTGATTTGAGAAGCGGATACCATCGATTGAAGATTAGGCTAGGATGATGTTGCTAAGACGGACCTTCCGTACTAGATATGGTCATTATGAGTTTGTGGTGATGCCGTTTGGGTTGACTAATGCTCCGGCCGTGTTTATGGATATGATGAACCGTGTCTTCAAGCCTTATCTGGATAGTTTTGTGGTGGTCTTTATTGATGATATTCTTGTGTATTCTAAGTCCCGGGAAGAGCATGAGAATCATTTGAGGATTGTTTTGTCCGTTCTTCGGGAGAAGCAGTTGTACGCTAAGTTTAGTAAGTGCGAGTTTTGGCTTGAGCAGATTTCTTTCTTGGGGCATGTTGTGTCGAGTTCGGGAATTTCTGTTGATCCTTCAAAGATTGAAGCCGTGGTTAATTGGAAGCAACCTTCGACTGTGACCGAGGTCCGTAGTTTTCTTGGTCTCGGCGGGATATTATCGGAGGTTCATTGAAGGGTTTTCTCGGATTGCTACTCCGTTGACTAGGTTGACTCGGAAAGATGTTTCGTTTGTATGGGATTCCAAGTGTGAAGAAAGTTTTGATGAATTGAAGAAGAGGTTGACGACGGCTCCGGTTCTTACCCTTCCGGATGGTTGCGAGAATTTTGTTATTTATAGTGATGCCTCGAAGGCGGGTTTGGGTTGTGTGTTGATGCAGAATGGAAAGGTTGTGGCGTATGCCTCTAGGAAGTTATCACCGGCGGAACAGAATTACCCTACTCATGATATGGAATTGGCGGCGATTGTATTTGCGTTGCATAAGTGGAAGCACTATCTTTATGGGGCGAAGTTTGAGATTTTCACCGATAATAAGAGTTTGAAGTACCTATTTACCCAAAAGGAGTTGAACAACCTACAAAGAAGATGGTTAGAGTTTTTGAAGGATTTTGATTGTGTCATATCCTATCATCCGGGAAGGCCAATGTTGTGGCGGATGCGATTAGCCGAAAGGCGTATGTGACAGCCTTGAGTTCTCGGGAGTTGAAGAGTGAAGTGATAGTTGCGAATGTTCGAGCCGTTCCGACATTGTATGGTGATTTGAAGGAAGCTCAACAAGAAGATCCGGAATTGAAGAAAATTTGTGACCAAGTGCAAGATGGGAAAGCCGGGGATTTTGCTTTGAATCGAGATGGGATTTTAACTTTTCAAGGGAGAATTTGCGTTCCGTCATCGCCGGAAATCAAGAAGCGTGTCTTAGAGGATGGCCATAAGTCCAAGTTTGCGATTCATCCGGGGAGTACCAAAATGTATCAAGACTTGAAGCGGGGATATTGGTGGAATGGAATGAAAAGGGAAATAGCGGATTATGTATCTAAGTGTTTGACGTGTCAACAGATTAAGGCAGAACATCAAAGACCGGCGGGACTACTACAACCATTGGATATTCCGGAATGGAAATGGGAAGGAATTTCGATGGATTTTGTTTCGGGTTTGCCTCTCACCGTGAAGAAGATGGATGCTATATGGGTTATTGTGGATCGGTTGACAAAGTCGGCTCATTTTCTTCCGGTATCAACCAAGTATTCGTTAGAGAAGTTAGCTTCGAGGTTGTACTTAAAGGAGATTGTAAGACTTCACGGGGTTCGGTTAGTATTGTGTCCGATAGAGATCCGAGGTTTACATCTAGATTTTGGAGAGCATTGCATGAAGCTTTGGGTTCTAAGTTGTGTTTTAGTACCGCGTTTCATCCTCAAACCGATGGTCAGTCCGAGAGAACTATTCAGATACTTGAGGATATGTTACGAGCTTGTGTGATGGATTTCCAATTGTCTTGGGAGGATCATTTACCTTTAGTGGAGTTTGCTTACAACAATAGTTATCAGTCTAGTATTGAGATGGCTCCGTATGAAGCATTGTATGGTAGGAAGTGTCGATCTCCGATGTGTTGGGACGAGGTTGGTGAAGCGAGACTTTGGGGCCCGGATTTGGTTCGAGATTCTTCGGAGAAGATCAAAGTGATTCGGGATAGATTGAAGACAGCTCAGAGTCGACAGAAAAGCTACGCCGACAATAGAAGACGGGATTTATCATTTCGGGTTGGTGACTTCGTGTTCTTGAAGGTTTCTCCGAGGACGGGGATTAAAAGGTTTGGTAATAAGGGTAAGTCAGTCTCCGAGGTTTCAAGTGGGACCGTTTGAGATTCTAGAAGATAGGGGAATTGGCTTACCGGTTAGCGTTGCCTCCGTCTCTCTCCTTGCTTCATGATGTCTTTCATGTTTCGATGCTTAGGAAGTATTGTCATGACCCCTCCCATGTTTTGAGCTCTCCTCCCGATGATGTCCAAGCGGACATGTCGTATGTTGAAGAGCCGTTAAGAGTCCTAGAATTCCAAGTTAAGGAGTTGAGAACCAAGAGTATCCCGATAGTGAAAGTCCTTTGGAAGAATCATACAGTTGAGGAAGCGACGTGGGAGCTAGAGTCAGAGATGAGGGCGAAATACCCGTGGTTGTTTGAAAGTTCAAGTAAGTTTCCTTTTTAAAATTCGGGTCGAATTTTCTTTAAGGGGGAGTGATTGTGACGACCCCAACCCTAGGCACTCATTTTAAATATTAAATTATATGCTTTTAATATTTATGTTATCTTATATGTTCAATTATATCTTTAAATTCTTAAATTAAGGTAAATTGGGTGAAAGGTAAATGTAGGAGCTTATGAGAATTTATTGGACATTAAATAAAGAAATTTGGGAAATTAATAAAAAATGGAAAATGATAAATAAGGTGGGGAGGTTAAATGAGTAGGATGAATTAATGGGATAAGTTTTTAATTTAAATTTAATGTGTTGGATGAAAGCCTTTGTAATTTCTCATGGGGGGGCCAAAGTGTTAGCTTCCCCTCCTTGTGCCATGTGTCATCACACCCTCACCTCTCTTACTCCCTTCCCCTCCTTCTCTCCATTCACTACACTACTCATCTTCAACCTAGAGACAAGCTTAGAGAGAGAGACCTCCATTGAAGCCTTGCCAAACTTTGAAGTCATTCTTTCTTCCTCCAAAAAATCAAGTCCAAGAACACCTTTGAAGTTGAATCTCTAGAGGAACCCATCTAGACCAATCTTTCCTCATAAAATCCAAGTAAGTTGTTATGACTCCTCTTCTCATGAATGTTCATGGATATTTCTTGTTATTCTTGTTCTTGAAATGTCGATTTCATGCCTTGGAAACTCTAATGGGAGTTGATTAATTAGAAAATGCACTTTGTTAAAGTTAGGGTTCATAGATGATCATTGAAAGGGTTTGAAATGGGTAAAATGAGTAGAGATAAATAATCTAGTATTACTTGGTTTGAATTTACTTGTTTTTATGGGACTTGGAAAGATTTAAGTATCATTGGTATTCTTGAACTAAGCCTTGGTGGAGGGAAGGATGAACTAGGGTTAAAGGGTTAAAATGGAGTGCAATTTGGAGGCTTGAGGCGGTCGCCTGCGGGGCCGAGCGGCCGCCCGCCTTAGCGATAACTTGCAAATTCCTTGGAAAACCACTTGGGCGGTCGCCCAAGTGGTGGCGGTCGCCCGGGTGGCGTAAACTCCCTTCCCTTTGGCAATCCACTTGGGCGGTCGCCCAGTGGTGGGCTGGTCGCCGCCAAGGCCACGAACCAATATTTCTTGATTTGAACTAGGATCGTTTAGCAAGTTATTTGCCACTTATAATTGTGCACTCCCACTTGGTAATTGAACTTGAACCTTCACTTAGGCCTTGTATCCTTGTATATGGAATTTGTAGGGTAGGGTAATGATCCCTCAACTCCTTGTTTAATGTTATATACATTGTTGTTGATATTGTTGGGTATATTCATAAATTGTTGCACTTTCATATTGTTTAGGCATGAGTATATATTACCATGTGGCTATTGTTTATCCCTTTATGTGGATTTTATTCAAGTATCTATTATGTGCTTGATATATGTTGAGTCAGCTGACGTTGGGGGTATAAAAGAATACGATCAATTATGGAAGTGTGACCTAATGTGATCGGATTATGTTATATACATGGCCGTCCCCTCACTGTGGCCGCGAGGTTGGGGTATAGCATCGTATTGAGCCACAAGCCTTACTGCACTACGCTACCGTCTTTATTTGGTTCCCGAAAAACGGGTCTTATAAGACGTGAGTATTGTTTAAGCCACCGTAAGATTGGATTATTATTATTATAACCAATGTTGTACGACTATTGTTCGGACGGGAAAAGGTAAACCAAGGTAAGGAACGTGTTTATAGCTTTTCCAATGTGTTACGTGCGACTTGTTATATGTTGCATTTATTTGGCATATTCTTTGCATATCATAATAGCTTTGCCGAGATTTATTCTCACCCCTCTCCCTTTACTGTTTTAGATCCCGAGACAGGAGGACCGCCCAAGTAAGGACGGAGAGGAGTTTGGAGTAATCTTTTGGGGTATTGTCGGGGGTATGTTTAGGGTGACGTATAAATTGTATTTTGGTAATTCCATTCTTGGAGTTTGTAATTATAAACCTTAAACTCTACGTCATAACCTTAAATCTTTTGTAACTAAACAGTTAACTATTTTCAAAGTTAGTTATCTCCTCCTCCGATGTGGAGTAGAGTGGAGTTCTTTTGAAATGTTATGTTATTCATGTTCATGTTTGAAAGTCAAGTTAAAGTTTTAAAAGTTTAGTGTTTTTGGGTTAGTTTGGGGACGCACCAACTCGGGACACGTGTAGGTTCCGGGTCGGGGTCCCCACACTAAAAGTAGTATAAATGGGTGTTTAGGACAATTGTAAAAGATGAGAGTGAAATAATATAGAAATTATAATCCTACTCCTCTCCACATTTTAACACTAATGTAGTGGATGTCGCATAAAAGACGAAAGAAGAGGAGCATGTGACAGTACGACACACAAGCCGAAAGGTTGGGAAGGTGAGCTCATACGGATAGGATAGATTAGCCCGTGAGATGGGATCCCGGAGACTAAGTATGCTTCCGACAAAATGATACTAAGCGCAGTCCTGGAGGTATAGCTTAGCTCGCTCACCGGGCATCGCTTGGTTAGACTGATTTATTAGTATAATCGGGTCGATCCATATGCAATGATATTGGGTCCGGTCTAGAGGATTCGGGTCCATCAGAAACATTAGAAGAAAAAAGTAATTTGACTAATTATTGTGTATTATCCATTTTAATTCAAAAATAATAATTTTAATTTATTTTGAAATAAAGAGAGTAGAAACCAAAGATAATTACGTTTATGAGTGATAAATGTTAATCCTATCCACACCCGAAACGTACCTATCAAACACTTATCAGTTATCACAAGATAAAGAGTCAATTTACTCCATCTTAAAGTACAGGAACCGGAACGAAAGGTATTGCTCTCCGTCCTATTTTAATTTAAGGGTTCTAAAATAATATTTTATGGTTCTTAATTTTTTTTTAAAAAATAATAAAGAATTGCATGTGGATAGAAGATTAAAGGAGAGAAAATATAAAAGTTAAAACATTTATGATAAAATCTTTTTTTGATTAGTTTTTTTTAAATATGTTAACATTATAAGAGCATAATGAATATTTTTTTTTTGTAAATATATTTACATTATAAGTCTATAAATGTCCGAAACACTGTTCAAAATTTGCCATTTATGAAATGAGACTCTAAGTTTGGAATGAACCAAAAGAAAAAATAGGACTCTTAAAGTGAGATGAAGAGAGTACATAGTCTTAAAGTCTGAGGTTCCACCTTAAAACCAATTGGTGATAAGGGGAGTAGCCCAGGATCTTTATATATTATAGGCAAGGTTTGTTAATTCCCAATGTGGAATAATATCTCTAACACATAGTTTTAAAACTTTTAATTAAATCATTTAATTTAGACAATATAGCTACTCTGGAGTCTGGTATTAATTTCATTTATATTGATCACATTTAATTTTTGATGGTCATTACAAATGAGCTTGACCAAATATTAATATAAATTTAATTATTTTAATTTAATTTTAAAAGTGGTTATTAAAAAACCTATCTTAATATTAATTTTTAAAATTTCATTATGATAATTAGATTAATATTAATATTTGGTCAAAATTCAATTCAGTTAAATTGACCACCAAATTCAAAATGAAAAAAATCTATGCCTAAAAATTTGTGCAGAGAATAGCAACTGTTCCGAGAAAGAGAAAACATTGAAAATCTATATAAATTTCTCGTTAGATACATTAATGTTGGGATCGCGACCATCCCCACCACTCCACATTAGTATGATATTGTCCGCTTTGGGCCCAGCCCGCACGGATTTGCTCTTGGGTCAACTCCCAAAAGGCCTCATACTAATGGAGTGGGTGGACACCTTTTTATACTAGACAACTCTTCTTTCAATTGCCGATGTGGGACTTGGGTTGATACCCCAACAATCCTCCCCTCAAACCAAGGACCACCTCTAGCGAATCTTCATGTCGCTATTCACCACTGCGGACACCTGCTTTGATTTATCACCAATATCAGGAAGACTTTCGACACAAGGCACACACAGTGCTCCATTCGCGAGGTCACACTACTAGAGGAAATTTCACATCATCCACACACAGAAGAGTCGGAGTCGGTGAATCAAGAAGGAAAAATCTCGGAGGTGCTTCTGTCGAGGAGAGCGGCCGCGCTCAGGTGGAGAGCGACCGTGCTGGAGTTCTTTCGTGGGTGCCAAAATCTTCTGCCGTTGAGGGCGGCCGCGCTGGCCTTGAGGGCGGCCGCGCTCGGTCCGGATCTGCAGCAGATTTTTATTTTGTTTCCTATTTTGATTAGATCTCTTCTTAAACTGAGTTATGGCTTCCTTGTATAACTATATAAGCATAATTTCGGCCTAGAACACATTGTAGCAACATATTAGAATACATATTGGCTTGGCAATTGCCCCCGGACGTAGTTCACGAGTTGGTGAATGAACCGGGTAAACAACTCTTGTGTTCTTGTGTGTGATTGTTTCTTTCTTGTACGTGTGGGTGTGTTGATTTCTTTGTTTTGATTGCAACGGGGGAGCACCAAATTCACAACAACTGGTATCAAAGCCTGGATAGCGGATGGGCGCGACGTAGTGGACCGTGTGTGGATGATGTGGAATTTCCTCTAGTAGTGTGACCTCGCGAATGGAGCACTGTGTGTGCCTTGTGTCGAAAGTCTTCCTGATATTGGTGATAAATCAGGCGGCGTGTCCGCGAGATGGTGAATAGCGGCGGTAGCAAGATTCGTAGAGGTGGTCCTTGGTTTGAGGGAGGATTGTTGGGGTATCAACCCAAGTCCCACATCGGCCGGTTGAAAGAAAGAGTTGTCTAGTATAAAAAGGTGTCCACCCACTCCATTAGTATGAGGCCTTTTGGGAGTTGACCCAAGAGCAAATCCGTGCGGGCTGGGCCCAAAGCGGACAATATCATACTAATGTGGAGTGGTGGGGATGGTCGCGATCCCAACAACTGGTATCAGAGCTTTGGTTCGGAGGATTCAAAATCTTTTCATTAGTTGATTAATTTTGAATCGCGTTCTTGGGGATTTTTTGGTGAAGCAGTCAGATGAAGAACTCAATCGAGAAATTCAACGGTGTGAATTTCACGTTTTGGAAGACAAGGATTGAAGACTACCTTTATTGTAAGGATCTTCATGGACCCTTGAAGGCGAAGCCCGAAGACATGTCACAAGAAGATTGGGAGACGTTGGATCGGAAGGCGTTAGGAGCGGTAAGGAGTGCCCTAACCGACGACGTTGCACGGAACGCTATGGAGGCCAAGACAACGGTGAAATTGCTACAAACGCTATCGAACATGTATGAGAAGCCGTCGAATATCAATAAGGTGCATTTGATAAAGAGGTTTGCGAATGCGAAGATGTCAGAGGGGCAGACAGCGGCAAGTCATATCGGCAATTTCAAAGGTATGGTGGACCAATTGAAAAGTGTTGATATTACTTTCTCCGATGAAGTGCTAGCTTGTTTTCTACTAAAGTCATTGCACGATAGTTGGGAGGTTACTGTCACAACGATTAGTACGTCGAAAACAGCATTGGTGTATACGGAGGTTAGAGATCTCATCCTTCAAGAGGAGTTGCGAAGGAAAGAGAAAAGGAGAGAATCTTCCGTAGATGGGGCTGCACTTAGGGTGAAGAGAAATAGGGGAAGACCGAAAAAGGAGAAAAAGGTCAAGTGCTACAATTGTGGTGAATTGGGGCATATCAGTTATGACTGTTCGGGAAAAGGTGGTTGTGCTAACGTGGTGGATGATGGTGGTGATGTATTAATCCTAGGAGAGGAGCAGTCGGGTGAAGATTGGGTGTTGGATTCTGGAGCTTCTTGTCATGCTAGTGGGGATGCAGAATCAATGAAGCGATACAAAACTGGAGATTTTGGGGTTCTCTATCTTGGTGATGGTCAACCATTGAAGATCAAAGGTAAGGGGAATGTGATGATGAAGACACCTAATGGGGCTGTTTTACAACTACACAACGTGATGCATGTTCCGGATTTGAGGAGAAGGGTGATTTCTGTGGGACAACTTGACAGTGAAGGGTATGGTGTTTTTTTCATTGGTGGGTCTTGGGAAGTCACAAAAGGGGCTAAGGTGTTGGCTCATGGGGTTAAGGGGAAGATGTTGTACTCTACCTACAATATCGATGTTTGTTCCGGTGGGAGTAAGAGGCTAAAGAACCGGCCTGTTGGTGTGAAAAGGGGAGACATCAAGAAACGATATGTTGGGGGGGACTCAAAGTTGATCAACGCGGTGTGGATGTCCAAGGGCCCTAACAGAGAGCGGTTTTAGACCAAGAA
This sequence comes from Adenophora triphylla var. japonica, assembly GCA_022495995.1. NCBI lineage: Eukaryota > Viridiplantae > Streptophyta > Magnoliopsida > Asterales > Campanulaceae > Adenophora > Adenophora triphylla. Next base: position 60,563 of record JAFEMH010001699.1, on the reverse strand, counting down.
CAGTCGATGCAAGAAACAAGGTGTGTCCAAGTTTCAAGGGGAAGCATTGCGAGGAAGGTGAGTCTGGAGGAAGAAGGCGAAGTTAGACTTGCGGGGAGAAATCAAGGTAGAAGCTGATTTGGGGAGGCAAGAATCATCTAACACGGAGAGGTTGAAACGTCGCTTGGTTTCAACTCGCCTTAGTACTTGAGGAGAGGAGAGGTAGTGTCAAGCCAATATGGATGGGGAAAATGTGTTCGAAGGTCTTTACTCCGTGGTGGGAGTTGATGGGTGATTTTATGTTTGTTGGTTTAGTCTCCGATGAGAGATTGTTGGGTTTGGATCCTAAACTACAAGGAAGAGGAGGAGCCTAAGTCGGAGGAGTCGGTGAATCAAGAAGGAAAAATCTCCGAGGTGCTTCTGTCGAGGAGAGCGGCCGCGCCAGTGGAGAGCGACCGCGCCGGAGTTCTTTTTTCGTGGGTGCCAAAATCTTAGCCGTTGAGGGCGCGCGCCGGCCTTGAGGGCGGCCGCACTCGGTCCTGGACCGCAGCAAATTTTTATTTTGTTTCCTATTTTGATTAGATCTCTTCTTAAACTGAGTTAGGGCTTCCTTGTATAACTATATAAGCATAATTTCGGCCTAGAACACATTGTAGCAACATATTAGAATACATATTGACTTGGCAATTGCCCCCGGACGTAGTTCACGAGTTGGTGAATGAACCGGGTAAACAACTCTTGTGTTCTTGTGTGTGATTGTTTCTTTCTTGTACGTGTGGGTGTGTTGATTTCTTTGTTTTGATTGCAACGAGGGAGCACCAAATTCACAACAATTAATTCCGAAAACATTTTAAAAATAATACTCCCTCCTCCCGCAGTAAGGTTTTTACTTTTTTTTTTTGTTTATCGCAGAGGAGAGTAAAGTAAGCTTAGTTGCTTTGTTATTTAAAATGAACAATGATACCCAGACGTCATTCTTATAACAAAAATCTCCTAACCAGTTCACAAACTTTGTGCCGTGATCTAAGCCACAAAGCAAACGTTTTTCTTGAAAAAAAGAAACCTCAAATCAAATAAAGATACAATTCAAGAGTTACATCACAACACTAATAAGCAAAACAAGAAATCAAACATTTTCACGCAAGTTGGATCATTATGTGTAAATTTACAAGTTGCAAACAAGTTGATAGATGCATTTCCCCACCCAATTTTTGAAAAATGTACAAATTCAGTACTCTTCCTCTTTTTTAATTTTTGTTTTCCTAATATGAATAAGGTTAACCAATGTGCTTGTCTTAAGAAATCAATCGTTTTCACGCAAGTTGGATTGAGAACAACTACTGCATGCCTAAGGTTGCAGCAAATAATCTCTCATGGATTTATTGGGGCCGCCCTATTTTTCTTGACGGATTTATTGGGGCTGCCCTATTTTTCTTGACAAGAACCAGTTCTGATAGCACTGCTGTTAAATATGGAGAATTTGTAACCTCTATTCATTTTTTTAATTAATGACTAATCTTTTGACTCAATGAGAACCTCACGAATATCAAATTAATTACGGCCGTTCCTAACAAAGAGACGTGATGATGCCAAGCTATTTAGGGTCAGAGCGATTTATGGATATCTGGCTTGATATATTTCGATGGTTGATGTACCTAAAACACAACACAAATGAAGCACCGTTGAGGTCAAAGTTGAATGTTAATCCAACTCAAGTCCTCGGGTGTGAGAATAAGAATACTGAGTATATAAGGCTTTGAATACCTTGAAGTTGTGTGATTGTTTAGGGTTTTAGAGTAATATGGCTTACAGGCGAAATATGAAACTTACTTTGTCCAAGGGGACAAAGGTCTTCTATTTATATGCAATGAGAAGCTGCCCGCTGACGTAAGCCATGAGGTCAGCCCTAAAGGGCACTTTGGTACTTGACCGCATACACGTGTCCTCATCTGATTGGGTCTGTCAGGGAAGGAAGATTCACTGTCAGAGGGGATGTCGCTGATGTGGACATGAGCCGTGTATTCAGCGCGGCGCATTTAATGTAATAGTAGGCGCCTGACTGAGCCGCATTGAATGCGATGAGAGTGAGCCGGCAACTTGCATGTCAGAGCCAGTAAGATAACTTGTTTAGTAAGGTTTGGTATTTAACCGGGAGTCTGGTGAGATAACCGGGAGTCTGGTATGAGATCGCGGTCAACATCTTGGGCGCGGTCAAAGGTAATTGACGCGAGCACGGATGGAGCGGTCATACCACCTGCGGTCACCATGCCAGCGGTCTGGATCCCTTCAGTTTGGACTGGGATCTTGGGAGAGGAGCGCGGTCTTGACCTCAGAAGTCTATCTGTCCGAGGTCTTGACTCTGGCGGTCTAGGGAGTGCTATGTCATACTGGGCCTTTAGATCAGACCGAGTTTGGGCCCGATCTAACTGGTCCGGGCTAATCAAGATGTGACCAAATCATAGCCGTGATTGCAGTGAGCACAAGCAAACGAAGACAGAAACATACAGGGGTGGATCTAACCTTTTTTTTTTTAAGGTGGGTTCTAGCTCACCTAAATTTTTTAGTTTTTTTTTTTTAATTTTTTGTTATCTTAGTCTTCCACTATATTTAACATTTATATATATATGAAATTATTTTTCACTATTATTATTATTTATAATATTTTTTAAATATCAAATTTACGCTATTTTAATATTTCGAATTCGCGCCTGAAACAATGTTAAATCCTATTCTCACTATTAAAATATCACCTTCCATAAAAGGCCAATTTAACCCCTCTAAGCATTCAAAAGCCGGTTTCGAATTTTTAATGAAACGACGAAATTACTATTACAATTGTCTATACACTCTGCATTTCATTTCAAAGACATAGTCCAGAATTGATCCGACGAAGCTGGAAAATTTGGGTAATCAAAAAAAATAAAAAAATAAAATAAAGAGATAGTCCTTTTTTTTTTTACCTAATGGGTCTTGGCCCAGTGGTATAATGGTGGCCCTTCCGAAGGAGAGATCACCGGTTCGATTTCCCCCAAAAGGGAATCTTTGTGATTTAATTCCTACCTTGGGTTTCAGGGTCCTTAGGAGTCCCCCGGGACACATCCGTGCAGTTAAGGAAGCAGCACTGCTAGGCTTGCAACCTCAGCGTGGGGAGTTCGAATCTTGGCATGAGCACTGTAGCAGTCATTTGATGTTGTAAAAGTGATGTAATTGCCTCGGCAGGAGCAGCTGAAGCAGCCATTTGGTGTTGTAAGAGTGTAAATGCCTTGTAGGAGGGCTCCTTGGGGCCGTGAGTATAAGGGAGTGCGCCACCACAGGCTGCATAGTGGCACATCCCGAAATTTACCTCCGCCAAAGATATCGAGGGGCCTACAGTGGTACAGATTGATCCGACGAAGGCTGGGGAACCCGGGTAATTAAAAAAAAAAAAAAAGAGATAGTCCTATTTGATTTTTTATGATCAACTCAATTATATTTTGATCAGAATTTTATATAAATTTAATATCAGGATCCGATCATTACATTATAGGACTGATCTCATTTGTCCGATTCTAATCAACGGCGCAGCTGCAGCGGAAGATAATCTACACCTCTCTCAATTTTTTGCGTTCAATATTGCTAAACATTCGACCTCGGCTTTTTGCTGTTCCTATATTGATTTATATTTCTTTTTGTTTGTTTGTTTTTGTTTATACATCAAACAATTGTGTTATTAAGTTGGAACTTGAAGCTTGCACAGTCGACTTGATGGTGTAATCTGTACCTTTTAATTTTTTTTTTCTATGTTATATTTAATTTTGAAGGTGAACAATTAATGTTTAATGTTGTCTATTTTGTGATTTGATTATTAAATATTTGTGACAATTTTTTCGTTTATTTAACTAGTGATAATATTCAATTGAATATTTGTTATCGTAAAAAATTATAATATGTTATAATTTATAAAATTGGCGGAATCGGATCATTAGAATCGAATCAATGAGACCGGTCTTATAATGAAATATTAATTCGATCCTAATTTTCTAAAATTTGAAATATTAATTCGATCCTAATTTTCTAAAATTTGTCAAAAACTAAAACAATCCGAACCGTGACAGCCCTAGCCTAGACGGAGGGACTCTCTATATTTATCTTGATTTGAACACTTAATCCATATCTTTCTCCAAATCATGACATGAATATCTAAATATCTCTTTATTTATTTATTTTTTATCCATTTTTTTAAAAATAATTCCTTTTAAAAAATTATATTCCAAAATAACAATTTTTTAAACTATTGATCAAAATGAACTATTTTTTGAAACTCGATACACGGTATAACGAGTTAATAATTTTGTTCGTTTAAACTAGATACACGGTGTAATGAGTTTAAATTTTGATATTTAAAAAAAAACAAAAATTTGAACTCAATACTTGAAGTAGCGAATTCTAACTTTCCATTATTCTGTGGCGCACACACACCACAATACTACTTCTCCGTCTCACTTTAAATTACAAAATAAATTTTTTTTAATTATGTCTTAATAAAGATATTTTTTCATCTCAAATAAATACTTTAGAAAATGTACTTCTGTAAAAAAATTATTTCCTTCATTTCAAAAATGAATATTACTTTCGACTAAAAATGAATAACCAAAAAATACTATTATATTTTTGTCCAAAAAAATGAACATTACTTCATTTGTCCCTATGAATAACCAAAAAATACTACTACATTTTAAAAAAGAATTATTTTTTGAGATGAAGGAAGTAATGTTCAATTTTTTGGACAAATAATGTAGTAATATTTTTTGATTATTCATTTTGAGTTGAATGTAATATCCATTTTTTGAAATGAAGGAAATAATTCTCTTACAGAACAGAAGTACATCTTTTAAAGTATTTATTTGAGACGAAAAAAATAATATTTTCTTTTAGTTTTTTTATTAAAACATAATTTTTATATTTTTATTTTGTAATTTAAAGTGAGACGGAGAAGTAGTATTGTGGTAATGGAAAGTTAGAACTTGACGAGTTCAAAAAAAATTAATTTTTTTTAATATCAAAATTTAAACTCGCTACTGTGTATTGAGTTTAAATGAAAAAAGTTATAAATTCGCTATATCACATAGCGAGTTTCAAAAAATGAGTCACTTTATTCAATTATTTGAAAAGTTATTATTTTAGGATATATTTTTTTAAAAGCGAATACTTTAGAAAGAAATCTCTTTTATCTATCTTTTCATTACAAAAAATCTATTTACACTTTTTGAATCTTGGCAGGAGCAGCTGAAGCAACCAATTAACTGGTGATGTAAGAGTGATGTAAATGCCTTGTAGGAGGGCTCCCTTGGAGTCAGGAGTATAAGAGGTGTTGCCACCCTGACTATTTCAGACATATCCCGCGATTTACCTCTCCCAGCACTTTGAGAGGCCGGAACCTAGGGGTTCAGGATTAGTCCAACGTAAGTTGAAAATCTGGGTATAGAAAAAAAAAAAAAAAATCTATTTACACTTTTTGAAGCAATTAAAAAATTAATTAATGGGGGAGGGCCATTTGATAAGTAAGTTGGTCCCCATTCCCAAGAAAGTAGATATCTTCATACACTCCCTCCGTCTCAATAAAAACTTCACTAATTACTCAAAAGGGCGTCCCGTTAGAAGCTTCACATTTCCTTTTTTGGCAAATAATCTTTACTATTTCCTCCACTCATTCTCTCTCTTATTCACTATTACACTCACAACACTTTTTAAATTTACTATTTCCTCCACTGAATTTCTCTCCTATTTTTAAATTAAACTCACAATATTTTTTTTCCCATCCATTTCCTTAATATTTGTGCCCATCCAAAAGGGTGAAGAACTTATTGGGACGGAGAGAGTAAATATTGTGTCAATTTAAATAGTACATGTTTTTTAATAAATGTAGTAGGGTCTAATAAGTCCATAATTGACAGGCTGTACGAAAGATAAAGAAGGAAAAAAATAGAGGACGGATCGCCGTACCCGTACTTATATTATTATTATTATTATTATTATTATTATTATTATTATTATTATTACTCGAATCTTATCAATTTTTTATTTACTTCCTCCGCTTCATACTCATTCAAAAAACAATAAAGTTGGCATTATACGAAAATTAAAGAAAATATATAGCAAATTAAGTGTTGTTCGTATAAAAGGGATGTAAAAATGAGAAAGTAAGGTAGAAAATAATTAATGAATAACTATTGTGAATATGATAAGTAAATCTCACGAATAAAAAAAAATATAAAAAAAAATCAATTTTAGAAGTATGTTTTTTAAAATGGAATATTCAAAATAAAAATTTGTATTTTCAAATATAACGGGGGAACATGTTTTTTGACTATTGAAATGAAAGGTGGAATTATTAGGTAATGAATTAATTATTAGTAGAAAAGATAAGCTGAACCGCACACTGACCTTTCACCATGATAAGGTCATGAGCTTATACTTCCATTCATATTTCTGTCTGTCGGCCTACCTTACCTAATTAATTAGAAGTTAATCTTATTAAAAATGCATAATTTATAGTGAGTATGTAAAACGTATTTTTAAATTGGATTTGAATCGGATTTGTGATATTTTTATAATTAACTGACGCTTTTTATAAAATATGAAGTGACATTTTTGTAAATAGGTAAATCTTCGCGAGTACTTCACAGGGAGTGCCAACATTAGTTAAAATGAACGCCAGCACATGTATTTGACACTCAAAAACACTAATGTTTTCATTAATAATATAACCAACATTAATTAGGAGTGTCAATACATGTACATGGCACTTAAAAATACTAACGCTGACATTAAAATGATATAGCCAACATCAGTTATAAAAAGTGTCATTACTAGTAACAATGATTATATTATTGGACGCGTCCGCGAAAACTGACATAACTTTTGACTCGTAATGAACCACGTAACGAAAAACATGTCAAATTGAAGGGAATTTCGAGACTACAAAAGGCACGGGCCTTCGGCCTTGATACATGGTTTATAAAATCCAAAAGACGCCACTTATACTCTCAAATGAGCGTTTGGACTGTTATACCATTCCAGCTGTACCGCCCTGTATCCGAGTTTAACAATGTTGATTTTTTATTAATTTCCTATTTTAATTTAGGCTTGTAATTAACTAACGTATTAGGCTTCTAGTACTTGGCTTATTAGGCCCTAACGTAAGTACGTTGTAGAATCACTAATGCACCGGATTTCATCAGAACTTCGCAGTTAAGCGTGCTTGGGCGAGAGTAGTACTAGGATGGGTGACCCCCTGAAAAGTTCTCGTGTTGCACCCCCACCCCAACTTTTCGGCGAAGTTGAACGCAGGTATCAAAAAAAAAAAAAAAAAAAAAAAAGTAGTAGTAGGTAGTAGGTGACACGAAATTTGATTTATCAAATATTTAACACATTAATTAAAATAGCCTAATTAGCACTTCACCATTTTTTGTCTTCTATTCCGTTCAAGATACTTTATGTTGTGTGTACTATACTCAATTTTTTTTTATTTATTTTAAAAAAATGGATTTATTATAATGAACTACTCCCTCCGTCCCACTTCAATTGATACTTATTTCCTTTTTGGTCCGTCCCACTTTAATTGATACTTCCCAAAATGGAAAGGAATCTTCACTATTTACCCCACTCATTCTCTCTCCTATTTTACTTTTTCACTCACAACATTCTCTCTCCTAACTATTTCTCCCACTCATTCTCTCTCCTATTTAATTTTTCATACTCACAACATTTAACTTTTTCTCTTTCTTACATCACTTTTCCTTAATTTTCACACCCAAAAAGTTGGTCTCTATTGAAGTGGGACGGAGGGAGTACACGTTAATACACATTTTGAATTTTATCCTTAAACCGTTGACAAACTGTAAATTTTAATAGGAAAAATTTTCATAGGACCCCTCTGCTCAAATTTTTTTTCTATTAAAGAATTTTTTTTTATAAATATCAAATAAAAAGTTATCCCTATCAAATGGGTTTATTATATAAAACTCACTAAAAAAGATGTCATTTACAAAAAAAAAATAAAAAACATGTAAGATGGGAAATTACAAAAAACTATTTTTTTTTCTTTTTTTACAAAAACTTTTTTTTCTTTTTTTACAAAAACTTTTTTTTTTGTTTTTTTTATTAGTTTTGGTCAAACAACTGATAATTTCAGTTATCAGTTGTTCAAACAAGTGATAATTTCAGTTATCAGTTGTTTACAACTGATAACTGAAATTATCAGTTGTTTGAAAAGTAACTTGTGCTTCAAACAACTGATAATTTCAGTTATACGTTGTAAACAAGTGATAACTGAAATTATCAGTTGTTTGAACAACTGATAACTGAAATTATCAGTTGTTTGACCAAAACTGATAAAAAAAATTATTTTTTTTTGTAATTTCGAACTTATGTGTTTTTTTTTTTTTTTGTAATTTCCATCTTTCTAAAATAGTTTTTTGTAGATGCCTCTATTCAAATTTCCCAACCTTAGGCTCCCCTCCCAAATAAAACCCCAACCTCGCTTCTCTCTCCTCATTTTTGATCTTCTCTCTCTCTAAAAGACGAAGGTGGGTTGAGTTTGAGACTCTTTATGAAAAGATCAAAATCAAGAAATATACATACCTGTAAGAATCCAAATTCTTGAGCATCATTCAAGATGTGCTGAACAGTAAGGACGTGTTCTTCTAAACTGCTAATCGATTTTACAAGGTTTATCACATGAATGGAATCAAAGAGAGGAGGAAATAGCTTCCCCGGTCTCAGTTCTTGTGGAAATATGTAATTTGTGGGAACATCATTAACATTATACCAGCTTAATTCATGTTGTCCATCGTCTTATCTCAAAACTCCTTAGCAAAACAGTTTTGATGAGTACATTTGTTTGCAGAAATCTTCCTCCTTATGGTCGTCAACCAGTACGACAAATCTTGATTTATTATTCGCGTAAACAATTGATAGATTCTCCAAATTGAAGTTAGGAGATAACTAGTTGGTAATTACCAGTGGGCCCCCCAAGTTAATAATATAAAATTAATTAGTTGGTAATCATCCTCATTTTTGAAAATTTTGATTCTTTAGATTGAAAAAAATTGTATTATAAGTCTATTATAAGAGACGAATTAGTCTTATAAGTCACTTATAAAAAAATAATGTGTAAATTATAAAATCAATTCATTATTATTGAATTTTTGAATTTTTTTTGTTGGAAAAATTGTCTCATAACTGAATTATAAGAGGTGAAATGGTCTTATAAGTCAGTTATAAAAGACAAGTATAAGAGACGAAGTAATTATAAGAGGGTCTTATAGTTAGATATAAGAGTTTTAATGTGTAAATTATGAGATTAATTCTTTGTTATTATTGATTTTTTTTTTTTTTGTAAAAATTGTCTTATAAGTCAATATAAGAGACAAATTAGTCTTATAAAAGATGAAGTATTTATAAATCAGTTATAAAAGTGCGAGGGGTGTATATAAATTTTTAGATATAGTGTGTATTAAATTGAATTTGAATCTCGCCATAGGGGTTTCAGATGAAGTGGGCCTTAGCCTTCGTAATAACATAGTATATCTCATCGCTCGATTGAGTAAATACAAAATAATCAATAAATAACTTTTAATCGATGCACGAAGCAGAGGAACAAACGATATCAATATGAGATCGATCTTTATAATGATAACAAACTTTAATAGATTCAAACTTTTACATTGCACATAGGGATTTGGCCTGCTGGCTAGAGCTCATGGCTTCCAACCTGGAGGTCATAGGTTCGATTCCCCCAGAAGTTAGATGGAAGGTTTTCTCCCCCTAGAATTTATCTCCTAGGCGCTTATGTGCGTGTGTGTGTGTGAGTAAAAAAAAAAAAAAAACTTTTACATCAATTCAATTTGTGAAAAAATCATGGCCAATCGTTCACAACAACATAATGGAATGTCAATAATTGACGAATTTCACAATACACTCATAAAAAATAGATGGTTTCGACCAATTGATCATAAAATTAGTAGTTTTCGACTCTAAAAAGGTCATGCGAGATCAAAATACTTTCTAGATTATTTTTGAAAAAAATAATAATATTGATAGACGAATAACTCCACTAAAACACAAGAATCTCTGATTTTGCTGCAGATTACCAACTGATGTAGCGGAAGAAAGGATAAAAATAATGAATATCAAACATTGTTGAACCGTGAACGATAACGAGTGAAAGATCTTCAAGTCTCGGTGAATTACGCATGATTACCGAAAATTGACATAAAAAGAAACTAATTTATGGAGAATAAAGAGCAAATAATTTGGTTTTTTTTAGGGCAAATTGCAATTTGGTTACCCAATGTTTACCAACTGTTGCAATTTGATTCCCAACATTGAATTTTTAGCATTTTCATTCCCCAGATTGACATTTTGTCTCAATTCAATGTAAATTTCGTTAAAAACTAACTCTCGTTAAAAATGTTTGCCACGTGCGACACAAATATTTTTTAAAAAGGTAAAATAATAATAATAATAATAATAATAATTAAATAATAATAATAAATTATAATTAAATAATAATTAAAAATAATAATAAATAAATAATAATAA